>OY757029.1:17600153-17602517 GCA_963582015.1 Xanthorhoe designata | reverse complement strand
AACTCTAACTTAACTTAACTTAACTTAACTAACTAACTTAACTTAACTTAACTAACTGTAACTTAACTGAACTAACTTAACTTAACTTAACGAACTTAACTTAACTTAACTTAACCTAACGTAACCTAACTTAACCTAACTAACCTTAACCTAACTGAACTTAACTTAACTAACTTAACTTAACTTAACCTTAACTAACCTTAACTTAACTTAACTAAACCTTAACTTAACTAACCTTAACTAACTAACTGTAACTTAACCTAACTAACTAACCTAACCTAACCTTAACCTTACTAACTTAACCTAACTTAACTAACTTACCTAACCTTAACCTAACTAACTAACTTAACCTTAACCGTAACTTAACTACCTAACTACTATACCTAACCTTAACCTAACCTACTAACTAAACTAACCTAACCTTAACTAACCTTAACTAACCTAACTAACCTAACCTAACCTACCTAACCTAACCTAACCTAACTACCTAACCTAACCTAACTAACCTTAACCTAACCTAACTTACTAACCTTACTAACCTAACCTACTAACTAACCTAACCTAACCTAACCTAACCTAACCTAACCTTAACTAACCTAACTAACTAACCTAACCTAACCTAACCTAACTAACCTAACCTAACCTAACCTAACCTAACCTAACTAACCTAACCTAACCTAACCTAACTAACCTGAACTTAACCTAACCTAACCTAACCTAACCCTACTAACTAACCTAACCTAACCTAACCTAACCTAACTAACTAACTAACTAACCTAACTTAACTTAACCTAACCTAACCTAACCTAACCTTAACTAACTTACCTAACCTTAACTAACCTAACCTAACTAACTTAACCTAACCGTAACCTAACCTAACCTAACCTAACCGTAACTTAACTAACTTAACCTAACCTAACCTAACTAACCTAACCTAACCTAACTAACTTAACTAACTAACCTAACCTAACCTAACCTAACCTAACCTAACCTAACTACCTAACTTAACTTAACTAACCTTAACCTAACCTAACCTTAACTTAACTAACCTAACCTAACCTAACCTAACCTAACTAACCTAACTTAACTAACCTAACCTTAACTAACCTAACCTAACTCTTAACCTAACCTTAACCTAACTAACCTAACTTAACCTAACCTAACCTAACCTAACCTAACCTAACTCTAACCTAACCTAACCTAACCTAACCTAACCTAACCTAACCTAACCTAACCTAACCTAACCTAAACCTAACCTAACTAACCTAACCTAACCTAACCTAACCTAACTTTATAACTAACTAACTAACCTTACTAACCTAACCTAACCTTACCTAACCTAACCTAACCTAACCTAACCTAACTACTAACCTAACCTTAACTTAACCTAACTAACTACTAACCTAACCTAACCTAACCTAACCTAACTAACCTAACCTTAACCTAACTAACTTAACCGTAACCTAACCTAACCTAACCTTAACCTAACCTAACCTTAACCTAACCTAACCTTAACTTAACTTAACTAACTAACCTAACCTAACCTTAACCTAACCTAACTAACCTTAACCTAACCTAACTTACCTAACCTAACCTTAACCTAACCTAACTTAACCTAACCTAATAACTAACTTAACCTTAACCTAACCTAACCTAACCTAAACTTAACCTAACTACCTAACTTAACTAAACTAACCTAACCTAACCTAACTAACCTAACCTAACTAACCTAACTTACCTAACCTAACCTAACCTAACCTAACCTAACCTTACCTAACCTAACCTAACCTAACCTAACCTAACCTTAACCTAACCTAACCTAACCTAACTAACCTAACTAACCTAACCTAACTAACCTAACTAACCTAACCTAACTTAACTAACTTAACCTAACTAACCTAACTAACTACCTAACCTAACTTAACCTAACTCTAACCTAACCTTAACCTAACCTAACCTAACTAACCTTAACCTAACCTAACCTTAACCTAACCTAACCTAACTACTAACCTAACGAACTAACCTAACCTAACCTAACCTAACCTAACCTAACCTAACTAACCTAACCTAACCTAACCTAACCTAACCTAACCTAACCTAACCTAACCTAACTAACCTAACCTAACCTAACTAACTTAACTAACCTAACCTAACCTAACCTAACCTAACCTAACCTAACCTAACCTAACCTAACCTAACCTAACTAACTAACCTAACCTAACCTAACCTAACCTAACCTAACCTAACCTAACTAACCTAACCTAACCTACTAACCTAACCTAACCTAACCTAACCTAACCTAACTACTAACTAACCTAACCTAACCTAACCTAACCTAACTACTAACCTAACTAACCTAACCTA
>OY757029.1:17185153-17595153 GCA_963582015.1 Xanthorhoe designata | reverse complement strand
CCTAACCTAACCTAACCTAACCTAACCTAACCTAACCTAACCTAACCTAACCTAACCTAACCTAACCTAACCTAACCTAACCTAACCTAACCTAACCTAACCTAACCTAACCTAACCTAACCTAACCTAACCTAACCTAACCTAACCTAACCTAACCTAACCTAACCTAACCTAACCTAACCTAACCTAACCTAACCTAACCTAACCTAACCTAACCTAACCTAACCTAACCTAACCTAACCTAACCTAACCTAACCTAACCTAACCTAACCTAACCTAACCTAACCTAACCTAACCTAACCTAACCTAACCTAACCTAACCTAACCTAACCTAACCTAACCTAACCTAACCTAACCTAACCTAACCTAACCTAACCTAACCTAACCTAACCTAACCTAACCTAACCTAACCTAACCTAACCTAACCTAACCTAACCTAACCTAACCTAACCTAACCTAACCTAACCTAACCTAACCTAACCTAACCTAACCTAACCTAACCTAACCTAACCTAACCTAACCTAACCTAACCTAACCTAACCTAACCTAACCTAACCTAACCTAACCTAACCTAACCTAACCTAACCTAACCTAACCTAACCTAACCTAACCTAACTAACCTAACCTAACCTAACCTAACCTAACCTAACCTAACCTAACCTAACCTAACCTAACCTAACCTAACCTAACCTAACCTAACCTAACCTAACCTAACCTAACCTAACCTAACCTAACCTAACCTAACCTAACCTAACCTAACCTAACCTAACCTAACCTAACCTAACCTAACCTAACCTAACCTAACCTAACCTAACCTAACCTAACCTAACCTAACCTAACCTAACCTAACCTAACCTAACCTAACCTAACCTAACCTAACCTAACCTAACCTAACCTAACCTAACCTAACCTAACCTAACCTAACCTAACCTAACCTAACCTAACCTAACCTAACCTAACCTAACCTAACCTAACCTAACCTAACCTAACCTAACCTAACCTAACCTAACCTAACCTAACCTAACCTAACCTAACCTAACCTAACCTAACCTAACCTAACCTAACCTAACCTAACCTAACCTAACCTAACCTAACCTAACCTAACCTAACCTAACCTAACCTAACCTAACCTAACCTAACCTAACCTAACCTAACCTAACCTAACCTAACCTAACCTAACCTAACCTAACCTAACCTAACCTAACCTAACCTAACCTAACCTAACCTAACCTAACCTAACCTAACCTAACCTAACCTAACCTAACCTAACCTAACCTAACCTAACCTAACCTAACCTAACCTAACCTAACCTAACCTAACCTAACCTAACCTAACCTAACCTAACCTAACCTAACCTAACCTAACCTAACCTAACCTAACCTAACCTAACCTAACCTAACCTAACCTAACCTAACCTAACCTAACCTAACCTAACCTAACCTAACCTAACCTAACCTAACCTAACCTAACCTAACCTAACCTAACCTAACCTAACCTAACCTAACCTAACCTAACTAACCTAACCTAACCTAACCTAACCTAACCTAACCTAACCTAACCTAACCTAACCTAACCTAACCTAACCTAACCTAACCTAACCTAACCTAACCTAACCTAACCTAACCTAACCTAACCTAACCTAACCTAACCTAACCTAACCTAACCTAACCTAACCTAACCTAACCTAACCTAACCTAACCTAACCTAACCTAACCTAACCTAACCTAACCTAACCTAACCTAACCTAACCTAACCTAACCTAACCTAACCTACCTAACCTAACCTAACCTAACCTAACCTAACCTAACCTAACCTAACCTAACCTAACCTAACCTAACCTAACCTAACCTAACCTAACCTAACCTAACCTAACCTAACCTAACCTAACCTAACCTAACCTAACCTAACCTAACCTAACCTAACCTAACCTAACCTAACCTAACCTAACCTAACCTAACCTAACCTAACCTAACCTAACCTAACCTAACCTAACCTAACCTAACCTAACCTAACCTAACCTAACCTAACCTAACCTAACCTAACCTAACCTAACCTAACCTAACCTAACCTAACCTAACCTAACCTAACCTAACCTAACCTAACCTAACCTAACCTAACCTAACCTAACCTAACCTAACCTAACCTAACCTAACCTAACCTAACCTAACCTAACCTAACCTAACCTAACCTAACCTAACCTAACCTAACCTAACCTAACCTAACCTAACCTAACCTAACCTAACCTAACCTAACCTAACCTAACCTAACCTAACCTAACCTAACCTAACCTAACCTAACCTAACCTAACCTAACCTAACCTAACCTAACCTAACCTAACCTAACCTAACCTAACCTAACCTAACCTAACCTAACCTAACCTAACCTAACCTAACCTAACCTAACCTAACCTAACCTAACCTAACCTAACCTAACCTAACCTAACCTAACCTAACCTAACCTAACCTAACCTAACCTAACCTAACCTAACCTAACCTAACCTAACCTAACCTAACCTAACCTAACCTAACCTAACCTAACCTAACCTAACCTAACCTAACCTAACCTAACCTAACCTAACCTAACCTAACCTAACCTAACCTAACCTAACCTAACCTAACCTAACCTAACCTAACCTAACCTAACCTAACCTAACCTAACCTAACCTAACCTAACCTAACCTAACCTAACCTAACCTAACCTAACCTAACCTAACCTAACCTAACCTAACCTAACCTAACCTAACCTAACCTAACCTAACCTAACCTAACCTAACCTAACCTAACCTAACCTAACCTAACCTAACCTAACCTAACCTAACCTAACCTAACCTAACCTAACCTAACCTAACCTAACCTAACCTAACCTAACCTAACCTAACCTAACCTAACCTAACCTAACCTAACCTAACCTAACCTAACCTAACCTAACCTAACCTAACCTAACCTAACCTAACCTAACCTAACCTAACCTAACCCGCGAACTTAGAAAGATTTTCTTTCGTTTAAACTTGTAATTTTCGCTTTTCAAATTTTTTCAAAACACTAATCTAGACCTGCATTAATTTATTCTGTCGTCCTGCCCCCCTTTTCTTGTTAAAATCATTTATTTTCAGCAATTTTCTTTGAATTTTGTAAATTCCGTCTATTTTTAACTTTAAAGTTGACTTTAAAATTTTTTTGACGTATAAAATAATTTTATATTTCATTAAATCTAATAGCTCTGTGTCTCCCGCGTGCATCTGTACCAAAAATACGTAATTTGAGCAAGAAATAACAAGTTTATTAACTTAGTTGTGTTCGAAATACGTGTTTTTCCGTGATTTCAGTGCATTTCGGTTGATTTTTCTAGATTTTTCTCAGGTTCTCATCTTAAATCCTTCGGGAACATCACTGTTGAACTCCCCCGCACGTACCTGCAAAAAATCAGAAAGATTAAACACAGAAAAAATCGAAAACGGGTCCGCTCGCCTATCCATAACTCTAAAAAGTCTTCATACCCCCGTGAGTCGGCCCATACATTTGCGAACTTAGAAAGATTTTCTTTCGTTTAAACTTGTAATTTTCGCTTTTCAAATTTTTTCAAAACACTAATCTAGACCTGCATTAATTTATTCTGTCGTCCTGCCCCCCTTTTCTTGTTAAAATCATTTATTTTCAGCAATTTTCTTTGAATTTTGTAAATTCCGTCTATTTTTAACTTTAAAGTTGACTTTAAAATTTTTTTGACGTATAAAATAATTTTATATTTCATTAAATCTAATAGCTCTGTGTCTCCCGCGTGCATCTGTACCAAAAATACGTAATTTGAGCAAGAAATAACAAGTTTATTAACTTAGTTGTGTTCGAAATACGTGTTTTTCCGTGATTTCAGTGCATTTCGGTTGATTTTTCTAGATTTTTCTCAGGTTCTCATCTTAAATCCTTCGGGAACATCACTGTTGAACTCCCCCGCACGTACCTGCAAAAAATCAGAAAGATTAAACACAGAAAAAATCGAAAACCGGCCCGCCCACCCACCCTTTAGGGTTTAACAAGGTTAAAACTGGACCAATAATCTGTAGGGGAATATTTTAAGGTTTAGATTCTTGCCGTTTTTAGGTGTTTTTCGGTTGAGGGCATATAGAACTAGATTAAATACATCATTTGACTTTCTAAAAGGTGTAAATTCTTGCAGTTATTAAGTAATTTTGACAATTTATTGCTTAAATTTACAGTAATTTTAAGTTTGACTGATCTGGAAGGTAAAACTTGCTCTTTTAAGGGCAAGATTCTTCTGAGTTAGGTATTTGTGTAGGGGCCTATTCTACTAGTACTAGGGTACTATATTGCGATAGCACAAGTGATAATTGAGGCCATTATAAGGCCTTTTATCACAAAATTCACGTTTTTTTACCACTTTGACTCTTCCAAACGGAAGAACTTTTTGTAGACAAGTGTTTTCTTTGTTTCGGATCTCACAAAATAGTGACATATACTCGCTGAAGTATAAATAATTTACTAGGTGACTACAATTGGTATTCTTACCAGTAATTTCTGTCTTTGAAATCAAAAAATTAAATAAAAATACTTACCTTTCTACTTACCTGTAGAAGTAGACTGGACCTGGTGACCGCAGCTGAAGACGTGCTCCCACGTTGAATCTGAAACATCTTAGTCTACAAAACACAAAACTTAAAATTAAAAACAAATTATATACACTTTATTATAATCAATCAATATAGTATTTACAACTTATACAAACTTACTTTTAACCGTCATTTTACCCGTTCCTCAACATGTTCGGCATGCGCACTCCCGTCGCCAAGGCCTCCAACACATCGAAAGAGGTTCCACGCAGGCAGTCTCCGGCATCTGAGGAGGTGGTACCCACGCTGAGTGAAGGTCGAAAGACCCAACAGACCAGCGTGAGGAGAAGTATTGGAGAGTGGGAGTCTGGTAGACCAGACCAGGCACTCCCCAAGACTTCTACCACTCCGAAGAAAAGCATTGCAGTGGAAGCCCCTAAACCTAGACCGAAAATTGCGCTACCGCAGGAGAGTGGTCAGACGTCCAGACCAGCTCCTCGCAGAATATCGGTCGAGGCAGCGGGGAGTCCACCCAAGCTGGAGCAATCTGGCTACAAGGACAGACTGACTGAAGCTAGAGCCTGCGTGGCGAAAGCCAAACTCCATCTTGGCAACTCGCGCAACACAAAAACGGAGATCAAAATGGAAGTCCTTAAGGCTATAGATCGACTGTATCAACTAGTGAAAGAGGCAGAGAAGGAAAAAGGACAGGGAGTGAGGGTGATGCCTGAACAAAAGAAGGAAGCTATTGTTCCCTCTTTGGTCCAGGCGCCGCCCTCATCACCAAAGTCAAAAGAACAAGCGAGGGACGACAGCGCTTTCATTTTAAAAATGGAAGAACACGCAAGGCTGTTAAGAGAGAACTCAGAGAGAATGGAAAGGCTCAGAGACTCCCTAGAGAAGCACCAACAGACGCTTGAAACAAAGTCCTATGCGAGTGTGGCCGCGGCGCTCCCTAAAAGACAGGTTACTCCGGAGCAGACCGCGCTGCATTCTGTTGTTGTCTCATCCAAAGACGAGATGGATACGAGTGAAAACGTCTTGGAGAGAATCAGAAGTGTAGTGAACGCAAAGGAAGGGGGATTCTCTGTGGAAAGAATAAGAAAAGCAAAGGACCAGAAAGTGATTATCGGCTGCAGAACAGAAGAGGAAAGGCAAAAGATTAAAGACAAACTTAGAGAAGCAGAGAAGCATTTAAGCGTGGAAGAGATGGCTAATAAAAACCCATTAGTCATCATCAGAGACGTCTTCAGGTACAATAGCGACGAAGACATTCAAAGCGCACTGAGAAATCAGAACAGGGATGTCTTCGTCGATATTGATACCAAAAACTTGGAGATCCTGTACAAGAAAAAGACCCGCAACCCCCACACGCAACACGTGGTCATGAGGGTGCCCCCGAAAGCCTGGCAGAGGATGGTCGATGCTGGATCTGTCCGCATTGACCTCCAGCGTGCACGAGTGGCCGACCAATCGCCGCTTGTCCAGTGTTCCCTGTGTCTTGGCTACGGCCACGGCCGACGCTTCTGCCAGGGAACACTGGAGAAGTGTAGCCACTGCGGGGGTCCCCACATGAGGACGGATTGCGCTGAAAGGCTCGCCGGTGCGACCCCTTCCTGCTGCAACTGCGTGCAGGCAAAGGTAGTGAAGGCGGATCACAACGCCTTTAGCCAGGACTGCACGATCAGGAGGAAGTGGGACGCATTGGCTAGAGCCACCATAGCATATTGCTAAGGACCTACCTGTGGACAAAATTCGCATGCGAGCAAGACGCCAGGCAAATGAACGAATAAAGCTAAGAACTTTGGACGGTCACTTACCAATAGAGCTGCAAAAACCGCTGCGAAAATAAACTATAAAAGTGAAAACAAAATAGACAATAAGTCTTGTCAAAAATATATATTGCAACATATAAATTCTTTGACTAGCAATCTTGAGTGAATAACTGAATAGCACATAAAATAACTCCACCCTAGCCAATAAACTACATAACGCCAAGTAACAGCATACAATTATTAGATCTAAATTAATAAAAACTAAAATTATTTGTAAAACAAACATGATATAAGGCAAAATGTAAAATTGTTCAAAAAATTTGAATAAAATAAGCACAAAAATTATAAGTCCATAAATAATATCTTATTTATGTAAATAATTTTAAAAGTGTATCAAAATTTTATAAAAGAAAGAATTATAAATAAGTAACATACAAATATGTAACATCATAACGCATCAAAAATTATTAGAAGTAGTAAAAAATTATATAAATGTCAAAATTGTTAAATTAGTAAAATCGTAAAACTGTAAATCTGTAAAAAGCAAAAAAAAAAAAAAAAGTAACAAATCCATCTCTTCCACACTTAAACCTAAACCCAATTAAATCAAAGTAAATAAATAAATACAGTAAATACAGGCTCTGATTACGTCAGAGGATAAAACATGAAAAAAAAAAAAAAAAAAAAAAAAAAAAAAAAAAAACCTAACCTAACCTAACCTAACCTAACCTAACCTAACCTAACCTAACCTAACCTAACCTAACCTAACCTAACCTAACCTAACCTAACCTAACCTAACCTAACCTAACCTAACCTAACCTAACCTAACCTAACCCGCGAACTTAGAAAGATTTTCTTTCGTTTAAACTTGTAATTTTCGCTTTTCAAATTTTTTCAAAACACTAATCTAGACCTGCATTAATTTATTCTGTCGTCCTGCCCCCCTTTTCTTGTTAAAATCATTTATTTTCAGCAATTTTCTTTGAATTTTGTAAATTCCGTCTATTTTTAACTTTAAAGTTGACTTTAAAAAT
Organism: Xanthorhoe designata; assembly: GCA_963582015.1. NCBI lineage: Eukaryota > Metazoa > Arthropoda > Insecta > Lepidoptera > Geometridae > Xanthorhoe > Xanthorhoe designata. The sequence continues at coordinate 17,587,780 of OY757029.1, read as the reverse complement.
TTTTTGACGTATAAAATAATTTTATATTTCATTAAATCTAATAGCTCTGTGTCTCCCGCGTGCATCTGTACCAAAAATACGTAATTTGAGCAAGAAATAACAAGTTTATTAACTTAGTTGTGTTCGAAATACGTGTTTTTCCGTGATTTCAGTGCATTTCGGTTGATTTTTCTAGATTTTTCTCAGGTTCTCATCTTAAATCCTTCGGGAACATCACTGTTGAACTCCCCCGCACGTACCTGCAAAAAATCAGAAAGATTAAACACAGAAAAAATCGAAAACGGGTCCGCTCGCCTATCCATAACTCTAAAAAGTCTTCATACCCCCGTGAGTCGGCCCATACATTTGCGAACTTAGAAAGATTTTCTTTCGTTTAAACTTGTAATTTTCGCTTTTCAAATTTTTTCAAAACACTAATCTAGACCTGCATTAATTTATTCTGTCGTCCTGCCCCCCTTTTCTTGTTAAAATCATTTATTTTCAGCAATTTTCTTTGAATTTTGTAAATTCCGTCTATTTTTAACTTTAAAGTTGACTTTAAAAATTTTTTGACGTATAAAATAATTTTATATTTCATTAAATCTAATAGCTCTGTGTCTCCCGCGTGCATCTGTACCAAAAATACGTAATTTGAGCAAGAAATAACAAGTTTATTAACTTAGTTGTGTTCGAAATACGTGTTTTTCCGTGATTTCAGTGCATTTCGGTTGATTTTTCTAGATTTTTCTCAGGTTCTCATCTTAAATCCTTCGGGAACATCACTGTTGAACTCCCCCGCACGTACCTGCAAAAAATCAGAAAGATTAAACACAGAAAAAAAATCGAAAACCGGCCCGCCCACCCACCCTTTAGGGTTTAACAAGGTTAAAACTGGACCAATAATCTGTAGGGGAATATTTTTAGGTCTAGATTCTTGCCGTTTTTAGGTGTTTTTCGGTTGAGGGCATATAGAACTAGACTAAATACATCATTTGACTTACTAAAAGGTGTAATGTCTTATAGTTATTAAGAAATTTTGACAATTTATCGCCTAATTTACATTAATTTTAAGTTTGACTGTTCCCGAAGGGAAAATTAGTACTTTCTACAGCTAGATTGCTTTTGATCTGGATAATTATAGATAAGACAGTAGTAATTGACATTATTTAGGTAAAACTTGTACAAAAAGTGACTCATATCGGCCACTACGCTTTAAATAAAAACTTTTGTTTTAAAAAATTTTTTACTTACCTAAAGATCATAATTATAAACTAAAATTATACTTACCTCACACTAACCTTATCCGACGAACCTGACGCAGACCGCAGACTCCACAGGATCTGAAACAAAAATACAAGATTAGTAAGATATTAAATAATAAAAATATTTATACAAACTAGGATTAAGTTAAATTTAAAAATTTAAAACTTTTACAAACCTTTACCTTATCAACACCGGTTTTTCCTGCAAAAATGTTCGGCATCAGAACACCAGTGGCAAAGGCCTCCAGAACATCTAAGGACGACCATCATAGGCTTTCTCCGGGATTTGAAGGGGTGGCATCCACGCTGGACGACAGAGAGAGGAACCAGCAAACCAGCGTGAGAAGAAGTATTGGAGAGTGGGAGTCTGGTAAATCAGACACACTCTCCAAGACTTCTATCACCCCCAAGAAAACCATCACTGCGGACCCCCCTAAACTTAAACCGAGGGCTGGATTTTCTCAAGAGAGCGGTCTGAACAGCAGATCGCTCCCAAGGAGAATATCGGTAGAGGCGGCAGGCAGTCCACCAAAACCGGAGAAGCAAAAATACCCAGATCGTACATCAGAGGCCAGAGCCTGCTTAGCGAAAGCAAAACTTAACCTAGGGAACTCAAGAAATATAAAAACCGAAATAAAAACGGAGGTGCTAAAGGCGATAGAAAGGCTGTACCAGCTGGTAAAAGAGTCTGAAATTGTGAAAGGCCAGGGAAAGAAGGCGATGACTGGACAGGAGAAGGAATCAGAAATTCTCTCCTCTGTCCAGACGTCGCCTTCTCCACCGAAGGCAGAGGAAAAGAATAGGAAAGACAGTGAATTAAAGGAAACATTGGAACAACATTCAAAATTAATAAAAGAAAACACTGAAAAGATGGAACAACTACAATTAACATTAGAAAAGCACCAGGAAGATATAAAAGCAAGAACCTACGCGAGTGTGGCTGCGGCGTTCCCGAGAGCAGACGTTCAAAAGGAACAGACCGCGCTTCACTCGATCGTAGTGACTGCGAAAGATGAGGAAGAGACTGGTGAACAAGTTCTTGATAGAATTAGGAAGATAATAAATGCGAAGGACGGAGGAATAGAAATAGAAAGGATTAGAAAAGCTAAAGATAGAAAAGTCATATTAGGATGCCGAACAGAAAAAGACAGACAGGTAGTAAAACAGAGACTAAAAAGTGGGGAAGAACATCTTAACATGGCGGACATGACAAATAAACACCCATTAGTCATCGTTCGGGATGTTTTTACGTACAATAGCGACGAAGATGTCCTCAGAGCGCTGAAAACACAAAATAAGGACATCTTCGCCGACATAGATGAAAATATTAAACCAGAAATAGCTTACAAAAAGAAGACTCGAAACCCCCACACGCAGCACGTCATCATGCGGGTACCCCCGATGGTCTGGCGGAGGATGGTCGATGCCGGTTCTGTCCGCATTGACCTCCAGCGCGTACGAGTGGCCGACCAGTCGCCACTTGTCCAGTGTTCCCTGTGCCTTGGCTACGGCCACGGCCGACGCTTCTGCCAGGAAACACTGGAGAAGTGCAGCCACTGTGGGGGTCCCCACATGAGGATGGTCTGCGCCGACTTACTAGCCGGTGTGACCCCTTCCTGTTGCAACTGCGTGCAGGCAAAGGCCGAAAAGGTGAATCACAACGCCTTTAGCCAGGACTGCACGATCAGGAGGAAGTGGGACGCACTGGCTAGAGCCACCACAGCTTATTGCTGAGATACCATCTCAGAACCGTAACCGCATGCGAGCAAGACGCCAGGCAAATGAACCAAAAAAGATAAACTTTTGACGGTCATTTACAATAAAGAGCTGCACAAGCCGCTGCGAAATCCAGCTATGAAGTTTAAACAAAATAGACATAAGCCTTGTCAAAAATATATATTGCAACATATAAATTCTTTGACCAGCAATCTTGAGTGAAAAACTAACTAGCAAATAAAATAACCCATCATAGTTAAAAAAAAAAAATCTAAACTATAATTTAAAAGCATACAATTAATTGAATAAAAGCTAATTAATACCCAATAGTGGAAAAATCAATATAAAATAAATAAATAATATAATAAAAAGTAGTAAAATAAATCAAAGAAAATGTAAATAAAAGAAAAGATAAAAATAAAAATACATTAAATGAGAAATAAACCACATAAGTTTAAAATAATTTATGAGTTAACAGTACACGATAAAACCTTGTATTTACAAAAAAGTTAAACAAAACCCCGTAAGAAAAACATATCCAAAAAACTCCCCCTAAATTAAGAAATAAGTAAATAAATTTTAAAAAAGTAAACACAGGCTCTGATCATGTTAGAGGAAAAAAAAAAAAAATTAAAAAAAAAAAAAAAAAAAAAAAAAAAAAAAAAAAAAAAAACCTAACCTAACCTAACCTAACCTAACCTAACCTAACCTAACCTAACCTAACCTAACCTAACCTAACCTAACCTAACCTAACCTAACCTAACCTAACCTAACCTAACTTACTACTACTACTACTACTACTACTACTACTACTACTACTACTACTACTACTACTACTACTACTACTACTACTACTACTACTACTACTACTACTACTACTACTACTACTACTACTACTACTACTACTACTACTACTACTACTACTACTACTACTACTACTACTACTACTACTACTACTACTACTACTACTACTACTACTACTACTACTACTACTACTACTACTACTACTACTACTACTACTACTACTACTACTACTACTACTACTACTACTACTACTACTACTACTACTACTACTACTACTACTACTACTACTACTACTACTACTACTACTACTACTACTACTACTACTACTACTACTACTACTACTACTACTACTACTACTACTACTACTACTACTACTACTACTACTACTACTACTACTACTACTACTACTACTACTACTACTACTACTACTACTACTACTACTACTACTACTACTACTACTACTACTACTACTACTACTACTACTACTACTACTACTACTACGCTTGATTTCACTCATTACGTATAGATTTTTCCTGCTTTTGCAAATTACTGCATTTGTATTGTTTGAAATTTCCCGCGACACAGTACAAATTTTCCTTTCAGCGAGATAGGTTATATTATTTTATACAAAGACATGACGGCTGTCATAGTATTTATGTTTGCCAATGTCAATTATTGTTGCCTCAGACACGGGCACCTAAACTGTCACTGTCAATGTCGTGAAATGATCATCGATGGTGACGTAGTGTTACATGCTTTTTGGTCAGATTGCTTGGATTTCGACCTTGTTTTACTCGGCGAACCCTGGGTGTGACCCTGGGGGCTTCCGCGTACTGGCCAAACAGTACAACTTGTTGTACTGTTGCAAAACTACTTTACTGTTGTTGTTGTGTGCACAAAAAAACAACAAAAAAACTCCTTGGAGTTTTTTTGTTGTTTTTTTGTGCTAAGCTAACTAAAATTATTGCCATCCTTTTTATTCCCGTCGCTATGAAAGGGACGGCAACAATTTTAGTTAGCTTAGTTTAGCTTTTGCGACACTCAGAATTGCCACTATTGTCTCGCCTGTATATTATAATTATTTAATTTTCTATAATATTATCAAATGTTAAAACGGACCTATTATTTTGTGCAGAGTTTAGTAGTTTCCGAGAAAACATCGTTTCATTTTTGACAGCTGTCATTGGAAATGCAGATTTATTTATTTTTTTGGCTTCGCAAATGCAGAGATATTGTTCCTACCTTTCATTTGAGCCTACAACCAAAAAAAAAATTTAAATTTAAATGACATTAAATTTATAAGAAAATCTATAAATTCCGAGTGAAGTAAACAATTTTACATTATAAAGACGAAATTAGAAAAAAATCTATAGAAGACTTCTTGTTCTGGTATCCCCTTTGTTTAACTTTTTGGACTCGAATTCGTGAACCGACTATAGGTAGGTACCTACCTATACCTAACTGGTACCTATTGTTGAAATTAGGGAGTTAGGTAGGTATAGAGTTAACTCTAGAATTTACTACACTATTGTGATAGGCCTGGCCTGGCTTCACCCTATTTCCTGTTCTTTTAGAAAACTAGTTTTGTAATACATTTAGGTTTTGTTGTATTTTCATAGTCGGTAAAAGGGCATTTTGTCTGAAATGTGTGAAGATTAAAATGGTGGGTTGGTTCTACTTTTTTTTAATCTTCTTTAAGTACCTACCTTCTTCCTTTTTTGATGTAGGTAGGTACTTACCTTCTAGTGCCTTTTAAAATATGAATAAACTTAATTAAGCACTTACCTACGCATAATTATTTTTTATTTATGAACCTAACTAGCTGCGTCCTGCGGTGTTACTCGCGGTGAATAGTTCCCGTTCCCGTGGGAATACCGGGATCAAAAGTAGCCTATGTTTTTATCCAGGGTATTAAGCAATTCTGGTACCAAATTTCATTCGAATCGGTTTTTAATTAGGTAGAATTCGATACCTAAACATTCTGAACTGAGGTGGTAGATAGGAATTTAATAAGTAAGTAAGTTAAGTAGTTAGGAATTTAATTAAACAACCAAAAATATATTTGATACCGGCGCGGGTGTGACATACGCCGCTCCTCTTTATTTACACGTGGCACAACCAGCTGTAGGTACTTACTTACGATTACATACAATTTACATACACTGTAGGTAGGTAGGTACCCTCTCACCCTTGCTGTGCGATCGGCACAAACACTCATCTATACACAATAATAGTCCACTCTGGGTTATACAAATACAAATGTAGGTAGATATTTAATCTTATTCTAGTTAAAAATAGCCGACCGACACCGGCCGAGTGGAGCGCGTGGGACCGCGCCGCGGAATGTTTCTCTGTAGAGTCTGGCTGGCTATTGAAAGTAGACCCAGACACTGAAAAATCGCGACAAATTCAAAAAAACTTAGTATGGCAACCCTTTGCAGAAATTCAGCATATTAACTTTTCCTGCTGCTTCACTTGATACTTTGAATTAAATCATACCAAATAATGCAGTTGAGGAGGCCTATTAATGTCAAAGCAATTATTTAGTCGACATGATGACAGAATAATTTTTTTTATTAACGTAGGGGAATGAATGAAACGCAAGCAAAATGCTAGTTAAAATGCCTTGCCATACTATGATTCCTGTTCTCTAACGTCCGAAGGTGGAAACACTTAATTATGACAATATAAAAAAAAAACAAAAAAAATCTTGTAAGTACCTTACCTACCTATCTACTTTCATTAGACCCTACTACCAGACCCTACTATGCACTTACACAATGATTTGTTCGTTTAGAAAATAAACCTCAATATAAAACAACTATAAAAATAATAATCCATACATAGGTCCCACCGGCTCGCGGCCGGCGCCGGCGCGCGGCGTCGGTGACCGACGTCGCGCGTCACCCCGACTCCGAGTCCGTACCGTACATATTTGATTGATCATAGTTTAAAAAACATTATTTCCATAGAGCTCCAAAAGTAAGACATATAGAGAGCTCCTTGAGGACCGACATAGGTACAATACAATTTAGTTCGTTCGTTCTGAGCAAGTGGCCAACTCTGGTGACGGAGTTTTCAGGCCGCCTAAAGGCCACCGCCTAAGGTCATGGCTTAATACAATTTAGTGAGTATTCATTAATGATTTATTTCATTCTTATGCCAGCTCTCTCAATTTTGATCGCGGGGGCGGCACGTGATCTATCTAGTTGATCAATTCCAAGAGCGCATCATTTCTTTAAAATATAGTGTCAAAATACTCAAATAATAGTTTTCAAGTGGTAGGTAGGTTCATTTCTTTAAAATGATGGAATGCATTAGTTCAGTCAAGTTACCGGGAGCGGCACTGGCGCTGCACTGAATTCCATACATTTGTAATTGTTGACCGGGTACCTATTGAAGATAGTTATAGGTAAAATAATTATGATACCTAACCTAACACTGAAAACTGATAAGAGTAGGTACCTAGGTATTATAGATTATCCGTCATCAATTGGAAGACAGCGACGCGTGGAAAAAGGTTGTAAAATCTGTTAAGGAGATTCGACCAAGAGAGCTTCATACGAGTCGATTGTATTATTTCATAACATTTTGTACTTAAAATACATAGGTACAATAATAGAATAATCATGTTCTAACAGATCTATTTTAAGTGAGAATTTAGGCTATAATTATTTAACTAGGCGTTAGTTGTAATCTCGTTCCATCGCCCGGTCCGGCCGCGAGGCGCAGCGCAGCGCCCCCTAGCGCGTCGCTTGCGGGACCGCACGGAATTATAAACGCAAACGAAACCGGAATCTCGGTCGCTCCTGGGGCCCTACTCTAACACACAAAAACGAAATTACGACCCAATGTCCGCAGTTCGTAGTTCGTGTGCCAGTGATTTACATAAAAAACGTAATAATGTTCATTCCCAAGTCATCTCATACGGTCACTGAATATTCGAATTCGCCCGTGTACAAGGTGACAAGCGAGCCGAGTTCGATTTTTACAGTTCACACATAGGTACAACCTGAACTGCGAACACGTCGTTTCGTTCCCGCGTATCAGAGCGAGCCCCGGGAGGGACGCCATCAGTATCAGTACAAAAATATATAGATCTATAAAAAATAAAGATAAAAAAAGTAAATTCGTAAAGACGGCTAGCTCTTCTTAGCGGGGGCGGCGGGGGGCTTGGCGGCGCGCTTGGGGGGCGCGGGCGCGGGGGCGGGTGCGGGGGCGCACTTGGTGCGGTTGTCGAGCAGCTTGCGCCAGAAGTCGAACTGCTCGTGCCAGCGCACCATGTGCACGGCGACGCCGCGCTGCAGCGCGCACGGGTGGCCGGCCACCTTGCGGTTGTAGAACTCGGGCGCGTGGCGGCGCGCGATGCCGAGCCGCGCCGCCAGCACGCCCGTCACGAACACGTCCTCCAGGCGCAGGTAGCGCTCGCCCGGCGCCGCGCCCAGCAGCGCGCCCACGCAGTCCGCCGTCAGGAGGTACGCCGGCCCCGTCGCGAAGTCGGGGAACACGCGCCCCGGGAACTGCGCCTCCGGCACGTAGTACTTGGAGCGCGTCGTGCGCTTCGGCAGCGAGCGCTTCACCACGCGCCCCCAGATCGTGCGCGTCGCGTTGACGCGCTCCGCCGCGAAGCGCAGCAGCCGCGGGACGTTCACGAACATGTCGTCGTCCGTCTTGAGCAGGTGCGGCGCGAGCGGGCAGTGCGAGCGCGTCCACTCGAGCATCGAGACCGTCTTCAGGGTCAGGTTCGAGTAGGAGTCGACCGAGCGGCCGACTATCAGGTCGCCGTAGAGCGCGCTCTCCGCGTCGAGCGCCGGCCGCAGCGCGGGCGGCGGCGCGCCCAGCACGAACCCTAGGGCCACGTCCGCGCGCGCCGCGTAGTGGCCCCACGTGAGCCGCACTGCGTCCCGGGCGGACGCGTGCGACGGCGCGGACGTCACCAGGATCAGCAGACGCAGCGCCGCGCCTCGCGCAGGGCAGAGCTGCGCGGCCGCAGAGCTGAACCCGGCCTCGTACAGATCTCGCAACAACACGGGCCGCGGCCCTCCTCCCCCCGCGGGGTGGGGGTGCGCGGGGGCGGGGGGCGGCGGCTGCGTGCGGTTGGCCGGCGCGCTGCTGCTGCTGCTGGAGAGCAGGAGCGCTGGGCGCGGGCGGTGCGGCGCGGGGGCGGGGGGGGGGAGGCGCGCGAGCAGCAGCAGCACGAGGAGGCCGAGCGCGAGCAGCGCGCCGGCGTGCGTCCGCCGTACGGCGCCCATGTGCCGGCCTCACCCGGTGCGCCCGTTGCACCCGGTGCGCCCGTTGCACCCGGTGCACCCCGTGCACCCGTTACACCCGTTGCAGTCAGTGCACCCAGTACACCCAGTGCACCCAGTGCACCCGTTGCACCCAGTGCACCCGTCGCACCCCTTGCACCCAGTGCACCCGATGCACCCGTTGCAGTCAGTGCACCCAGTACACCCAGTGCACCCGTTGCACCCGCTGCACCCAGTACACCCAGTACACCCGTTGCACCCAGTACACCCAGTACACCCAGTGCACCCGTGGCACCCGGCCGCCGCCGCCACACGCTTCTGAAACACGAAACATATCGATGTCATTGGACCATGTATGTGTAGGGAAATCTTGGGATCCGCTCGAGCTCGAAATGTCACAATTTACGCGCAATTCTCTTATAATATAGCAAGTACAAGTACCTAGAGATCCGGTTTCCAGATCTCTAGGTACTTACGTTCATCGAGCTTGTATTGTAATCGAAATCTAATTTATTACCTACTAGCTGCGCCCCGCAGTGTGACCCGCGGTGACGGTGAATAGTTCCCGTTCCCTCAAGAATACCGGGATCATCATTTTTTTTAAACCGAGAAAGTGACGGGGTAAAATAATATTTTAAATTCAAAAAATATTATTTGAGTAAGTACCTACCTAACAGTTATTGTACTCGTATTAGAGCGGCTGATAATAACTGTAGCATAGCAGCAACTGTTTTGTGTGTTTCCTGATCAAATTGTAAGAGCAATGTGTGCTCGATGAACGTAGAGATCTTTCATCCTGACTTTACACCGACGTTATGATAACTTTTAAAGGCATGTCTTTGTTTTCTCTATTTGAAGAAGCTTAAGGTTAGAACAAAAACGCAGTTAAGTACTACACCTGTGTCACGCATGCGGGTCACACCGTATTACATTTCTTAGATTAATTTGTTACCATTATTAGTACCACATCAGAAGCGCATTAAATTTCTTAAATTGATTCGTTACCTGTTAGTACCATACCACATCATATTCAGGGTAATACGTTTCAGAAATAAACCTATTAAAACAGTCATTATTACCAAAGACAGTTTTATTATTATCTACTAGGTAGATCAATAAGCAATATTCGTTATCTTCAGCATTATACTACGTTCGAAGAGCCATGACGGACGAGCAATACGAAGGATGAGTCGGTCGCGCACGACACTATAGCTACCTACGTATGATGAGTTATACCTACGGTTGGTCTTCAGCTACGATGAACCACACGCAGACTTTGTGCTTATGCCTTTGACATTACTTAGTGTTAAAATTACGAAGCACTCAACTATTAAATAGTGTCGAACATTCAATTAAATTCTTTAGTGTCTACGGACGTCTCGCTTGGTGGGGGCTACCTCCCTTTAGAGATCTGATCAACTGTACATCGCTAAGGCATGCATGCACAAAGCGCACTGTTCATTGTATCACATATTGAATAATACACTAGTACAGATGCCTCATGTAGAACATTGAAAACAATCCTGAATTTGCGGGCAATTCGTCGGGCTATCCCGTTTTACCTGTGTTTCTGAGTCAGCGCCATCTAGCGTTCATGTCATGTAATTTTATTTTATTTTGTAGAAATTGATCAAGGAAATAAAATAATGGGATATTTTATTTCGTTAGGTATATTGAAAAAAATATATTTAAAACAGAAAATGTATGATTCTGGAAAAATTTAGGCATTTTCATAAATTTCCAGAGACTTTATTTCAGGGGATGGGATACCATGATAGTATTCACTTAATTAAATTAAATACTTATTTCGTTTATTTATTAGGAGATCCAACAGCTTTCTTAAATCAGAAAAACAATGATTTATTATTTAATTCTAATTTCAACAAACGTTATTGAAAATATTATTATTAGCCAACGTAATCTTATTTAAATATTGCATTTTGATCTGTCTCGCATAGCGACAATGCGACTTCGCCAAAATGTGCAGCACTTATAGATGCGCGAGGGAATTTAATTAATCCTGTCTAAAAATAACAAATGTATTGTCATTCACACGACACACACACCGATACGGCGACGGACGGCCGGCACAACAAGCAATAATACGAGTTGGTACATCGAGGCAATATGTCGATGACACTAAGACTTATCGAAATAAACACAAAGGATTCCTCGATTACTCACGCTGTGGTTGCGCAGTTCGATGAAATTGAACGCACATTGTGCACTAACAACCAAATGTGTTAAAAAGTTAGTAGGTAGGTAGGTATGTACAATCATGCTGTCGCTGGCACAAACATGTGCAAAGTCGGTATCCGTCTTTGCACATGTCACAGCCAACAATTTGTCCGTCGAGCGCAACACAATGTGCAAAGCTGTTGCAGTACCTAACGCTTACGTCATGGTGTAATAATAAGGCATCTTCTCTTGTTGTCTTGTTGACGACTTTACTGTCATCTACCCAAGCCATCTAGCAGGCGTCTGCCAGCGTTGCGTTTATTCCTCCTGGGACTCAATAAGGCTTCAAAAAAAAATTAAATATGTTATTTTACTTAGCGCTTGCTAGTTATTTTAGAAGCTTGGTCAATGCTTCAAGTAAATACCTACTTTAAATTGTCTAAATTAACTGAAACCATCGCGATGCATATGTTTACCGCCTACCTACACTGTTCTTTATTGTATACAGTTCGTTGTAAAGCGCAAATTGAATTTCGTTAACACGATAATTTAAAGGAACACTTAACGTGGTAGTTGGATGAATGTTTGGATAATGATTCTCTGAAAGTTTACATTATTAGGTAAAGAGAGGTAGGTATTTGCGTAAGTATTTATATCTTCTATTGACTACGTACGAGTAGACCAGGCGATTGGGTTATTGTACATTTGCCACAAAGTAAATTCGTCACGAAAAATAGTAAGTATGTGTAAATTTGCCACACTTCTATTTTATTATTTTTGTTTGTTGTAAATTCGTCACATAGGTTTTTTCGTAGAGACAGCAAAACTAGTATTATTCATAATTAAGTTTGGCAATAGGTAAAACCTTTGAATGAATCAAAGGTTCACGAGCGTTAAACACCATTCACTTTACTTACTAACCCTACTTTATGATGAATTTTATTTACCTATGTATGACGAATTTACACATCTTTTTTAAATGCACACTATTACCTGTGACAAATTTACTTTCATTGTATGGAGTTTACAAAACTGTGACGAATTTACTTTGTGGCAAATGTACAACAACCCAGGCGATTAACACATTTCGGAATATAATGCTTATTCGAAGATTTTAGTATTTTTTTCAGCGAAGCAGCGTCAAAGAGCTTCGAATAGAATGCATACCGAGAAGTGTGAGCTGCCCTACTTACTTAAAACAAATTATTACAATAACGGAAATTAAGCATCCCTACACTGAATATCGACGAGTTCGACGACGCCGACCGACGGTTGGTCGTCAACTAGGAAACGATGTTCCTATATAAAACAAAAAGCGTGACAAATCGATTACAGAGCTAGTCGGCGCGCGCGCAGCACGCAAGGGTCACCGGAACCTTTGCCAACGGAATTACGTTGACCCCTCGAAAGGTCACATTCGTAAATGTTAATCTTCTTCCTCACCTACTTCATTCGATTTCTGAGTAAATGAATTGCGGAATAAAATCCTATGATGAGAAAATAGATGCGAAATCTCTATACTTACGTATTTATTCGTTTGTTGTTTTACTGGACAATTAAGCAGAATGTGTGTCAATCTAATGGTAAATCAAATGTTGGATCAGCACCGGCACCGGCGCCGTACCTACCTATTGTGATAACCTTCGATTAAACAAGTTATTTGCGAGCACTGTTGGTGTAAACGTCCTTAATTTCACAAGTAGGTATTACCCCGTGTTTATATTGATCTACATCCACAAGGTCATAATACATTTTAAAAGTACGAGCTTACTTGTATACACTAGGTAAGTAGGTACCTATGTACAATACTGACGTAACGAGCAATTCGATAATGTAGTCACGAACACTTTGAACGAGTAGGTAAGTGCTACCTAAGCGAAGGTCTTTGAGATCTCGTGATAATTGGGCATCTCCGACTTTCATTGCGCAAGGCGGTGCTTTGAGTGAGCCCCTGCCTCCCCCCCACCCGTCCCCCGCGGTGAGGCAAGGCTGATGAGGAAGATTGTCTCACTGACGCGTAACGTAAATACACCGGATACCATACAAAGTACCTGTCATCTAACTTAAAACCGTAGATATATATATAGAGATTCGTATAAAAAGTTCGATCACAAAAGCAACTCGATTCCTCAGATTGTAATAATCTACACCAGTCTGCTCATTACATGACCTCTATTCATACCTACTGATAAAAAATAATGAGCACTGATTTCGGCAACATTTTCAACGGTAAACCTCACTGAATAATCAATCGATATCAACGTATTTTTTTAGAGATTCAGTGTTTTGTAGTACCTGTCAGTTACTGTTACTGGTAAATCTGGTAATTCGTCTAACCGTCAGCTTGCCATACGAGTTTAGCAACACGGGTCGACAGCTCCAACGATAGGGTTGCCAACTTGCCAGCATGGGCGGCACTCTGCATACTTCTGCATTTTCCCGACAAATTACAAAATGCCCCGATTGATCTGTTATCGTCATGTTCTAGCTAGCACAATACTAAATTTGAATATAATATAGCAAACGCTCTGCTCGTGAATGTTCGGCATGCAATTGTTGATTGAATACTTACCCTAATTTTTCCAAATGTAACACCAAAATCACATCGTTTAGAATCATGAAGATTACCTACTAATGGCAACCCAATCCATCAAACTGCCACACCATCACACCATGTCAATAGTTTGCAAACATGGGACACGGAAACATTCGGAATGATATTTATATGAGATGGCCTGGCTGGCTGGAGTGCCGGAATGTTCGCAGGCACAACGTGGTGTGATAAGCAAAGCAATGTGAATATTTAATATTATTTGACCAGTTGCATAATGGATGATATAATGAAGATAAAAAGGGAAATATTACTCGGCAGCGCTACTCACAAAACACAATTTCGCAGGTGTAAGTGTAGGTCTACACTCGCGATATTGTGTTTCGTTTGTTCACTTCCTGTACTGTAGTGTGTGTGGGTGCTAATAAAATCTGTGCCGATGATTTTAAAATGATGAGTTTCACTGTACTGCGTGAGTCTGCGTGGTCAGATGTGACCCCGTGACCTAAACATGAGGCACGGAACGGACCATTGACGTGTTAAGTTTATTTCTCCTTTCCAAATTTACGGAAGCAATCACGCTGAAAATCTACCGAAGTAAAACCATAACAAAAACCAACTTTTTATGACAAGAGGCACCTAAACCGGCGTTTACAAAGGGAGGCCCACGCCCAGTCATGGGCAGGGAGGGGTCTAGGGTGTCTAGACCACCCCTGAGCACTATGATATAGTGTGAGTGCGTGAGTGACGGGATGGGGGCGAGATGAGACAAGAAGGGACTGGGGACGGGACGGGTTGAACCGGAACGGGATAAGACGAGACAGGACTCAGGACAGAGCGGGACGGGCCAGGCCAGGACGGGACAGACAGAATAGGCCTCGCGAGTTAATATGGGATGGAGCGATGCACAGGTGCGCGCGGTCCTCGACCCGGCCACACAACTCACAAGGTCGCACTGCACACTCAACTCTCCAGTAATCTGTGACACCGCCATGACCAGCTCTACCCGCCTATACAACCTTACTTACTTATCGGAAATAGTTGTTACACTTGCTATGCGTCCAGTGAATATCGAACAAGTTTAACTTCACTTGTATGTATGCAATGTTTTAATGAAATCTTCTACCGAGTTTTAAACAAGTTCCCATCCCACGGATCGATTGACGAAAATCAGTATTATTACTGGTTCCTGCATCAACAAAATGTTCGTTACTGAGATAATGATATAATACGCTTTGACAAAGCCTTTAATCTAAATGGTAAAGGTAGCATCGTGAGGACACCATTTCTCCCTCCGCCTCCATCAGTATTGTCCTGTGTTGTAAAGATCTCTAATAAAGATTGTGGCCTATGTTTTTTTATTGGCGACAATGCTTTAGTTAGTATAGTAGTAGGTACATGCTGATAAAAACGCAATAGAACAATATTGTAAATAACTTCAATATCAACCACGCATTGGGTAAGTACCTATTTGGGCTCATTTGAACTATTCAGACTTACGTTTTGATAAAATATCCTTTAGTAATTATTATCTGTGATTCTCGAACAACTTCCTGTTAGAGAGGTAGGCTAGACTGGCTACTTCCTTTACAAGCTGATATTAGGTTGCTTTATCGACATACTTTGTCATTTTTATGCAAAATGTTTAATGATTATTTAATTTGGGTGCGACATATTTCTTGGTACCTAGGCCAATTTTAAGGATGTAGAGTTAATAGCGTGCTGAAGAAATATACATAGGTAGACACTAAAACAAACTGATCCCCACCCATCTTTCTGACGAATTCGGTTTTGAAGAGTTTTCCTCAATGTGGTGGTGTGGTGGTGCAGAGGGCGGCCTCGGCCGGGAGGAATCTCCGGCGCGCGGGATCATCGTCCTTGGACGGGTTCAGCACTCGCGTGACTCAGCGCCGCCGCCGCCGCCGCCGCGTCACCGCACTCGCCTCAGCCTATTATACTACGAATTTTGTATCATATCAATAGGGATAGTTTACTATACCTACCACTTGAAAACTGCTATGATAATAGAGCCCCAGAGCGTCTCCTTGACTGGCTATAACTACTGTAGTTATATTACTAATGAATAACATCGCAATTTTTTTTTTACGACGTCATAATAGTGCCGTGTTAAAAGCACTGGGGAACTGTTATCGACGTAGCGTTGTACCTACAGAACAGAACATCCAGCCAGGAGTATTAAATGACCGCGCGATCTGTACTAATGGCCAAACACGGATGAATTATCAGCAATCAATTATACCCATATGTGCTAAACACAATTTTATGACAGCACAAAGGTATAATAAATTGCAATTTAAAATAACTTATGAATAAATAGCTACTTGATGTGATGGGAACGTGACTTCGCTGGCTTTGAATGCGGAGGCCTAGCTGTACCGTTATTTAAGCATGATTAAACCTTATCAAGTCTTTTTTTTTGCATTCCATGAGTGTTCATGGCTATGATGATCCATCCAATCTATCTGTTCCAAGATTTATTTAATTTGTAGAATACAATTATGGTTTAATTGTATAAGTGGTATAAGGAAGGACGTTCAAAATAATAACGGAGTGATTCATAGATAAGCTTAATTTAATCATTTGGTTTTTTGTAAATTTTTATAATTTCATTTTGTGAAATAATGTTGGCGAGGTACTCAACTGTTTAAGTATGTTCTGGCTGATTGTATGAGGTGCACGCATTTACTTAGCTAAATACCGCTTTTTCTGAGCGGCTTAGAACTCTCAGGGGGTCTATCACCACACCAGTTTACCGTAGTATTGAATACTATCCTCGATACCGAGTCAAGTATTGCAAATGTACGAGATTTCAGTGCAGCGCCGCTCCCATGAGCATAACTTGCATGAGCTGATAGCGAGGACTCGAAAGCTGATGATACGCCCCACTGACCAGTCTTGCTAGCAGCCCTAAAGCATGCATATTCGGGCCTCTACGGGATGCACCATCAGACAATATGATAAGTTGCTGAATGCATTTAAGTGTCCCCTGATCTGGTTACCGTTTGTCGCATTGTGTAACTTAAGCACATGTCTGTCGATCAGCGGCTGGCGATCGGCGCAGGTAGGTCGGTGCTCGGTAGGTACCCGGTGCGGCGGACAGACGATACTGCAAGCCGACACGCGGCGGAAGGTCGCGGAACCGGAATCGGAGGTTACTGAATTGTTGGATCGCTAGAGCCGCACAACGGTAAAAAAAACGCGCCATACGCGGCCAATCCGTTATTGAACCAAACTACTTAATACATTCATTTCTTTGTAAATACATTGCTCCTAACATCAGTGAGTAATACAATTGGATCTCTGAGAAAGCAGCATCGAAACCGATAATATTAACGTAAGACCGGGAAGATTAGAAAACCAGAAGGGACATTTTCGCCTAGCAGTGTTTCAGGCTGAATGCCTGTCAAAGCCCCCCATCCCCCACCTGCCCGAGAGCCAGTTTCGCCGTACCTACTGTGTTCAGTCATCCCGCTTCGGGTTAGGTTTCATTGGAGCAGGTACTTACGCAATTATGCATCAATTAAAGCGGCAGGTAATTTCCCGGAGCGACGCAATAACTTTTTATGGTTGAATTGAATACGATGAGAACACACGAAACGATTTATGGTTAACTATTATTGGTAGGTACAGTGTAAAGATAATATTGTCAAACAATAGATAATAAGATGTAAGTAATATCGCATCCTTCATGCTTGTTAAGCAAAATCTCCCAAAACATTTTACATAGTTTAAAGAACTTGGTTAGGTAGGTAAATGAGTAATTGCAGTTGGTATCGATATAATTATAATACGCCACAGCTGGCTCGGCCACTCTTCGCGTCAGCGCAACAGGTCGGCAGCAGCGGCGCGGCGACGCAACAGCTTCGCTTTGTCTTGCAAGCTTGCAGCCGAGAGTCAGACCAACGGGCGACTGGCACGCGACACCAAAAGACAATACTACTCTGCCTAGTTACCGCAAAAAGCAGCTCATTAACCTTTCTACCTTCTACAATTGACAAGATAAATATGTCGAGAACCCAAACAACACAAATACAAACATTGCACGTCGAATTTGGCTGAAGTTTAGATACGGATGGGCACTAATCGGCACTATTGAAGATCCATTTCATAGAAACATACTGACATATTATTACAAAAACAAAAAGAGATCACATGTTGGCTGCTGTGCCGTACGAAGTTGCGGCGTGTCGGGCGCCGTGATGCGTGGCCAAGCCATAAAGGAGTCAACCAATTACATACTCCACTGTCATATCATGATAATGTCTGTTTCTAACTCATTAATAATTTACATAGACACAATAGATAAGCTGGCTTTGCTAATAACTCAACTAGGTACCCCATTTACATAATTTCTGACATGGAAGTGACATTATCATACAGCCTTGACATTTTTTTTTTCGTCAACCTATATCTTCCCACTGCTGGGCAAAGGTCTCCCCCATATCCCTCCAACCATCTCTGTCCTTCGAGAGTTCCCACCAACCTTGACATAATGACTGTAATCCAAATAAATCCCTACATTGTTCAAAGTCATCAAAATACACAAAACATGAATAGTACCTACTTGTTGTTTGTCAAAATTCCTTGTAGGTTATGTGATCGGCCTGGCCACTTGCAATGTCATTACATATTTCAGCTTTTTACAGCAGCAGCTGTGTTAACATTTACCTACAGTCTAATGTCAATGTAACTTTGTTTACAAATGGTATTCCATAATATGAGAACTTTATTTGGTTGTGTTAAATATTTACTGTACATTAGCATTATCTAATTAATTTAAAAGGTTAGGTTTTCATTATGATAAATTAAAATACACAGATTCATTAAAATAGCATAGCAGTTTATGCTGTGGCAAATTAATAGGAAAGTTACTCATTATAGGCACTTTAATACCTTAATAATAGCAACCAAATGATTCACAAATAAGTGAACACAAGTGGCTACCTACATCAGAGGACTTCCAAGTTAATCCTGGACAGCAGCGCAACCGTCAGCAAACTTAAATTCATCTGGATCTATCAGAAACAATTAGCTAGCTGGTAAACAATTCTTTGTGAACATTGTATGTATAAGGAGCCACTTTCTAATAATGATCTCTCAAAATGATTTAGCGTGACACTGAAAAGCTCTTTTTGATAAGTCCATGTCTTTTTGTTTAAGTTAAGATGACCCTGATACGCAAGTAACTTTCCAACTCAAACTGACTGACTTTTATTCATGTGCATTATGAAACCTTACAAAAGAGGTTGCTTCAAACAAGTCATTATGTGCACATTTCATATAGGTAGCGTGCTAAACCTATAGATAGATGGTAGAAACAGATCTGTGAATATGCAGGAACATATTTTAATTGACACTGAAATCTCAAGTCAGTCAATGTGCTAGCAAATGACAGAAACTTTTGATTTCTACCATCACATCCTATTCCCTTTTGTAAATCTAGGATGAATCAAAGCAGCTTTGTATATCTTTAGGTTCTGATTGTCAGTCTACACACAAAGTGCCTTTTCTATGACATAGAATCTATGTATGTTATAAAATGATGTAGCGGCGGGGAGCGTAACAAACAATGTGCTAGTCACTACATTCTCAAACATTTAAACAGTTGACAGCGAGCTGCTTGCCTAAAATGAGGCAGTTCAAACTTATAATAGCTACCTATTACTTATATCAGAACAAGTACCTATTTTGATCATGTTACCTACAATTATAATCACCTAGCTTTTAGATGTTTCAATGTGTTCTTCGAGGTCTTAACTACTGCTTATGATTTTTTAATTTTAATTTGGTATAAGAATCAGAAAAATTGTGGAACTGTTGCACAAGAAGGGTATAATATGTTGTAGGTACCTATGGGATAATTAGAATTTCCCAGCACTACTTTTATACAACAGTTTTAGATTAAAATACCTACCAACGTAATACAAATTTTATTTTTGACAAAATGTAAAAAAAATAAGGTAACAAAGGATGTAGGATGTTGAATGAACTCACCATATCACGGACAGGGCGAGAGACAGAGCGTCGCTGGCCGGGTGAAGGTTGCTCTGGCCAGACTGCGAGACTGCGAGACGAGCAGACTTCGAGCGAGAGCCGACGAGGGGCTCCTACATCACACACTGTTCGTTGCGCAGTCTCCGCCCCTGCATCGACAGCTACACCGATGCGTGCTGCGATCCAATGACTCCGCGGTTGAAGGTAAACACTAACAAAACATCAGCCGACCCACCGCGCACTGCACTGCCTGAATGAAACTGAAAATTGATTTTGTTTGATTTGATTTGATTGAATGGAATGAAATGAAATAATAATGAGTGAGGGGGGGTGGTTGTGTTGACGTTTTAGTCGGTCGGCCTTGCTGACATGACTGACTGACACTGACATGATGATTTTAAAGACGTTGTGTAGTCAAATCACGGGCTTGTTGCTGTTGGTTGGTGTTACCCTCTATTTCCTGGATTCTTCCTCAGATTTGTGTGATGCGTTAGCATCCTAGTAGTCTGTGTTTGTGTGACATGGATGGTTAGAAATAATAGACGAAATCAGATAAATTTGTAATATGGATTTAATTTTGTCCGAAATAAATGAAATTATTATATTAATAGGTAGGGTAGGTTGGTATGGTACCTATTATATAGGTAGGTAGTATAGGTAGGTAGGTATAATCATTATTTAGAGCAGGGTTTTTTTATTTAATAAAGATTCATAGAAAAAATAAAAATAATTTCAATTGCAAGAGGAAGTAGGTACCTAGCTCTTTGGTAGTTAGGTATATCAGGTGTTAAACTTAACTATTTTATGTATACCTAGTTATTATTATTACAATTAATTATCTAGGTAGGTAGGTACCCACTTGAAGTTACTCGACGGGTCGCATCTGTTTCCAATAAAACTATCGAGGCAGAAAATTGCGAGAGGGTGCGACAACACGCGCGACCGCGCGCTGATCGAAAGAGTATTGGATTCGTTATCAGCGCGCGACACTCCAGACGGGACCCGACTCAGCCAGCATTTCGCTCACAAGCACCGCGGAGGAGACACGGCCGCGACATGCAGGAGGAGGGCTCCAAAAACTGGGTCATCGCGTTCGTCCTGATCTACCTCACATTCTTCTTGGATAACGTTCTGCTGACGGTACTAGGTGAGCTCTCTGCAAATGAAATTAGATTTTAAAATCCTTCAATTCAAACAGAACGTTTCGATTCAGTGCCAATAATCCCGGACTGGGTGCGAGGGTCGTCGCTGGCCGAGTGGGGAGCCCGCGGAGCCGCCGACGGAGCGCCGCTGGCTCGCGTGCTCAACGCGACCGTTCACCGTGACGAAATAGGTGCGCACCTGAACATCCCGAATAACCGTAGGTACCTACCTACCGGAGGGATATCGGTCGTGAGCTTAATATCTGTCGCTTGCAGGTGTCGGTGGGTCCCAGGCGCTGGTGGGGCTGGTGCTGAGTGCGAAGGCGCTGGCGCAGCTGGCGGCGGCGGGCCCGGCCGCGGCCGCCGTGTGTCGCCGCGGGCCCGCCGCCCCTCTGCGCGCCGGCACCACGCTGCTGCTGCTGGCCGCGCTGGGTATTGACGTTCTCATCTTAATTATCTTCCTTCTTCTAACGAAGCGCTCATCATCCCCAGAGAAAAGAGGCATAGGTATACAACGTGTCCGATTAGTTTTTTTAATTTAAATCATTTTTTTATTTTAATTTATTCGTATTGTCATCGATCCTTGATAAGCGTGCAAAGTTTTAATTTAATCTAGCACTTCGAAGCAACATGCACAATGCACATGTGCGTCATGGGCACTGAACGCATTAATGTCGGTAATATATTTTTTATTTTTATTTCTGTTAGGTAGTCTCTTTCATATCAGCCAGGATTAGATGTTTGTTGTGTTGCAGTGTTCGCATGGAGCAGCATGCGCGGCGGCGGGGTGGGCGCTGTGGGCGCGGGTTGCGGGCGCGCGGCTCAGGGCGCAGGCGCGGCGCTGTGCGGTGTGGCGGGGCTGGCGCTGGCGCAGCGAGTCGTGCCGCCGAGGTACAAGGACCAGGCGCTCGGCGCGCTGCTCGGGGCGGTGGCTCTAGGTGAGCTTCTCTAACCACAGAATAAAAAATAGAACAAGCATTCATATAAATAGCGACTATAACTACGAAACAAGAAAGTGCGAATCAAAATTCAAACCTTTTTTTTATTTTGCCCTTTGGCATTCGTCTCTAGTCTTAGTTAGAGATTTTTACTTGAGAGTTATCTTTTCTAGGAGTTCTCGTGGGCTACCCGTTCGGTGGAGCAACCTACGCTCTATGGAGTCCAGAGGTGCCGTTTCTTATCATAGCAGTGGCTATTCTAGCCACTCTAGGTAAGCATTTCTGACGTTTGGGTCTTGGGTACCATACATCTAGAGAATACCGTATTTATTACACACATGGTGTCTAATCTGACTGATTTCTTTGTTCAGTTTTGCAATATCAGTTTCTATGGAAGGAAGAGTTTAATCAAGTGAGTATTTTTGCATTTAAACTGACTTTCTACACATTTGACTTGCTTTGAAGTTCTCGAGACTAAGAGGAGATAATAGAGGCCACAATTCGGATGGACGCGAGCGAGCGCTAGTGATATTAACAGCTGAGATCTTCCAGCTTCGAAGAAACGTGGCCTAAAATTCCATCACCAGAGATTGCCTCTACCTCATGCAAATATAAATTATGTTTCATACAAATCTATACTTACGCGTAACTTTATGAATGATTGGTGATGAAGTATGTGTTACGCACAGCCCACCGACTGGACCGGCAGCGCAGGCCCGCTTGGCGCGCTGACGTGCGCACGCGCAGCTCCGTGCGGTGCGGCGGCCGGCGCCGTGTTGCTCGCCACCGCCGTCATGGCGGCGCTCGAGCCCTGTCTGCCGCTCTGGCTCATGCAGCGCTTCCATCCACAGGTAGGTAAGGTACCCGAGAACCTTCATAACGACAGCATTGCAAAACTTCGAATATTTTATAGCAAACCGATATCGAGACACGATAAATTCTTCTTCAGAAGATAAACTAAAATGTTAATTTTAATGTACCTACGTAGATACACATCATCGGCTCTCTGCGAACACGATCACGTGGGTGACTGTAGGTACACTCTATCAGTTTTTGTTAAAATAACATGCAACAGTTACAGCTACCTACACAGCTCGCTGGTGAGCCGGGTGGCTAAAGTGGTTGTATTGCAGCGCTGGGTGAGCGGCGCGGTGTTCGTGCCGGACAGCGCGGCGTACGCGCTGGCGACCACCTCGCTCGGCGCCGTGGCGCGGCGGCTCGGCGCCGAGCGGCTCGCGCTCGCCGGCCAGCTCGCCGTGGGGGTCGCCGCGCTGGCGCTGCCGCACGCCGGCTCCGTGAGTATATACCGAACGTCACGGATAGAGGTGTTCGCGACTACTTGCCCGTCCTCTACAAATGCGGTGGAAGAAACTAGGTAGCAAAAGACAGAACTCAATTAGGTACCGCCTAGTTTGTGAGTGTCCGCTCGGAGACCTATCGGCCTTCGCAAAGCGTTGCGTGCGTGTGTTAGGTCCGCATGATGTGTGTTGCAGGTCCGCGAGCTGGCCGGGCCGCACGCTTGCCTGGGCGCAGGTCTGGGCGCGGTGGACGCGGCGCTGGTGCCGGCGCTGCTGGCCGCGCAGCCCGCCGCCGCGCCGCACCGCGCCGCGCTGCTGCACGCCGCCGCCAGCGCCGCCTATGCACTCGGTAAACTACTGCTTTTTTTTTTAAATGTACTTGATTACCTACCTACCTACCTATTAGAATTTTCTTACCACCCATTTTGACGTATTAAGTAAAGCTGGCTGTAGATACCGCGACGCGAGGCATGCGTCGCTACGCTAGCCAGCCTCGCGGTATAGGAACGCATTTGCCTCGCGAGCTAACTTTGACTTACCTACCGGCTACCGCTCAAGCGAGCAAACTTGCGAGCAACCTCGCACGCAATGTCGATGCCCAGCCTGAGGGACTCGAAAGCTTTTTTTTTACCCTGGTTTCAATACCGGGAGCGGCTGCCTCCGGGTTCCTCGGTTTCGCCTTCGAAGGCCGTGCAGTCTGTCCGATGGAGTACTCGCTCAAAGCCAATGACCGGGCAGCATTCGATGGACCGGTCCACGACAGGCTTGAGAATGTGTCGAATTGCGTGTGATTAGGTTTAAATATAAAGTGTAACTGATGCAGTGACCTGGATCGAAAGTTCTTTTAAAATGTTCATACAAAGTCGTCTGTCAGGTCCTATCGTGGGCGGGCTGGTGTCTTGGTGGTTCGGGTTCGAGAGCACGATGCGCGCGCTGGGCGTGCTCAACCTGCTGTACGCGGCGTATCTGTACCGAGCGCTCAGTGCACACCCGCTCTCCAAGCAGGTACCACATTCAAGTTGACACCTTTAGAAAGCCTATAGAAAATGTTTATTTTTGTCGCTCTGTCAATGTAAAGTGCGATGATTGATTTAGCAGCCATATGAATAGAATAGAATAGAATAGAATAGAATAGAATAACATTTATTTGGCAACAAAAGCACAGACATAAGTACATACAAAAAAAGACACAAAGCTCTAATTAACAGAGGTAGGAAGGTAGGTAGGTAAGTGGGTACCTACCTACTTAGGTAGGTACAGTACTTAGGTCTAGATGAAGGTAATAAAGTTAGTAGGTATACCTAACACAGGTAGGTACCTAATTGTTTGCGTAGGTAGGCAGGTAGGTAAATACCTATTTCACAGGAAAAACATACATAGGTAGGTACATAATGGGCGTCGAACGTCTGTGCTGGTGTACACCAAAAAGGATCAGTCTCAGCTTTATGTTGCCCTGCACTGGGTACAGAGCAACGCTGGTTTTCAGACTGTTCCTGGTTGGGTGACATCACTGAGTATCAATTTTAAAGAATATGCAAATGTATAGGTAATAGCAATACATAAGTAAAAATTATAGAAGATAGGTAAATAGATATTTTAAGTATTACTACGCCAGAGGGATTATAAAAAAATAAATACTTAAATTATATAGGTCTAATAGGTAAGTAGGTACAGTACACAGATTGCATAGTTAAAATATTGGTATCAGATAGTAGATGCAGTCAACAAGAAGATAAAAACAAATAAATGTAGATATGTAAGTATGTAAACGTAAACCTCTTAGAATAATAAGCAGGCAGATGCTTGTAAACCAAAGAGCATGTAATACTACGTAAGCTACAACCTCAGAAGAAGGATATTGTTAATGGCTACAACACACTTGAGTGAATACAAAAAATACAAAAACTCTAGGAAGCCTCCAAGACCATTGTGCAGAACAGAGTTAAACTATATCACCTAAATAATCAAGAATACTTAAATCACTGTAAAAGGTGCACCTACTAATTTCCCTAATTACTGGTAAAACAATTATTCTGCAACATTGTAATTTGTCATGTACCTATATAAAATTGGGGAAACGGAAACGAATAAATAACGCGGGATTTACTTAAACGGTTGCGATTTGAAATTAGAGTAGGTACCTACCTACATTAGGTACATTTCTGGACTTTTCCCACAGAGATCTTTCTTGTTGCAGTGGGGGGCGCTTTCTGGCGACGACGAGGAATCTAGCGAGCTGTGCGAGATGGCTCCCTTGAGGAATGCACCAGCCAAATAAAAAAAATATATGAGATTTTTTAATTTCTATCTTTATTTGTACCTACCCCTAGCCCCTTAGGTTACAGCCCATTTAGGTATAGGTACCTGGTGTACATTATCAGCATTTAAGCTGCGCTCTTCTTTTCAGTAGAAACTAGAAATAAATGCAACCTTATCGTAGGTACCTAAATCTGACAAATTCACTTTCGTTTGTTTGTAAACTCAAGTCGTGGCCGAGAAGTCGTCATGTCAAAATTATAGTTATTTTATTTTATTTCCAAATTATTGTTTATTACGTAAATTTCCAGTTAATTTTGTAAAAAAATCGTCTTATTTATTCACACATCACAATGTCGAAGAAGCCTTTAGGTATGTAACCTTCCCAGTAGGTATTCCCCATCCATTAACCACACACCAACATTAAGCCTGCAGTCCTTGAGCGTGGGAATTTCTGATTAACACCTACATTGACACTTTCTACTCACACAAGTGCATCCCGAAATTAGCATTTACAACCTGAAGACGAATAAAACTACTTTCGAAGTTTCGCACTAGTTACACATCCATTACGCGTTTGTCGTTGTGAGATGTATATAAATATCACAATAAAACACGCAATGTATTAGCAATACGCGGCCTGCAATTAGTTACCAGCACGGCAAAGGGTTGGGTCACAGTGTATGCTTCTTGGTATCATTTTAAATTTTGAGAAATTGAAGATAATTTGTCAAACCAATGTTCTGTGTTATAATAATAATATGAGACATGTGCAATAATAGATAAAAAATCGTTTATCAAAATTATTTGTTTACTTTTAAGACAATTTAGTACAAACATGGAATATATGTACAGATTAGGACGGCTTCAACTTATTTACAGTAGGTACTCCGAAACATACCTATTTAATACTTCGATTAAATCCGTCTCGGATCGGAAATGAGACAAAAATACGAACACTCGATATCCACATAAAACTGTTACAACAATTATGTTAAAAATCGATCCCTGGTGTTACAGGTTTTTTTTATTTATTTATATAAAGTAAAAAAAAAACTGTTATAAAAGGGGGGACGGGGACGATGACCATGAGTGACGGGCCTTCACTCTGTAGTGGAATGTCGGTAGTAAGACTGGTTGAATAATCGTAATAAATCGGAAACCCGAACCTTAGATATTTTAGCTGTAATGAACTACGATGGATGCGAACGGCACAGGGCCGATTAGAGTGGCATTTGAGGGAGGAAGCTTCTGCCCAGCAGTGGGTTATAATTTGAGCTGCCAATGATGATGATGAATGAATTACCTTCTTGAACCTGTTTTTATTTGTTAATTTTTTTGTTTTTCTCAGTGATAGTCGAGATACAATCAAGGTACTTAAATAATTTTTAACTTTTCTTCCATACCTAATTTTTGTATTTTTTTAAATATCCTTGGATATTCTACACAGCGCCATCTAGTCCTAAGCTAAGCAATTTATTGCTTGTGTTATGGTAACCAGATGACTGATATACTACATAGATACATTTTTTTTTGTAAATACATACATATTATTGTACATAGAAAACACCCAAACTGGAGACAAAATATAATTTGCAAATCATACAAACATTTATCCCGCAGCGGGAATCGAACCCGCAACTTCTGCGTCTCGGGCTTTCACCCACTGCGCCACAGAGGTCCGAGATAATAAATAAAAAAAGGTAAAACACAACAATGTTTTGTCTTTGCTACGGTCAGGTAAAAAGATGAGTAGGTGCATTATATGTGGGTGCTTACTGCATTATTTTAATACTTCTTTAATTTCTTTGTGTTTAAAGTAATTTTCTATACGTTTTCCCATATCTCTCTGAAATAGGTAAAAAAATAAATTACGACATAACTCGTACCTATATAGTTCATTGGTTAGGGTTTGATAATTCATTCAAAAGAAAAAATACTACAAAGTAAAAGTCACGTATCTACCTAGTTCGTCTACTTGCTCGATGAATAGGTACAGATAGTTACCAACACTCGCAACCCACCCTTTTTCTAGTCCAAAGTAAACAAAAGAAGCTCGGCGAGATCTATGACGGACGTGCGGTCACTTTGGAAACCCAGCGGGTTCTGAATATTTCTGCAGCGTGTATTCTAATAAAAAGACAATTACGTCAGGCACTGCTTCATACTAAAATGTATGGCGGCGGGAAAAAATTTCTGCAAAAAAAATTAATGATGTTTAAGCTCAGATTAATGCTTTTTGGTTTTAATTAGTAAAAAACATTCACGGTGAATGTATTGACTACTATTTTGACTCACGATTTATCAAAAAATATTATCAATAATAACAACAATAATATCATAAATAGTTCAAATAGAAAAGGTCGATTTCGATGTTTTTGATGGATTTTGACGATTTTTTTCTCAAAAATTAAGGATTATTTTAGAATTATCACACGGTGTTAGTGTAGACTCATCTATTGAGAACTCGATTCTTTTTAATTGTCATTCTATGAAGTGATTTCATTAGTTTATTTTTTAAAATGGTAAGTGCCTGTTCGCGCGTTTTTAGAGACGCGCCCCTTAACGTATTAGGTAGCTGTTCACTATAGATACCTATACCTACCTACCTACCTATCACCGGAATTCCCGCGAAACCGCGGGCATCCTCGCGACTCGTTCGAGTTTCTCATGCGATAATAAGTATTATAGTAATGAAAATAAAGTTGAAATTCGTATGACGCTGAAACTGCGCTCCGCTTCGCTGCTCTTCGATCTCTTTTGGTGTGAGTTGAGCCTAACACCACTAGCTACAGCAGCTTCAGAAGCAACCTTTTCGAAGTATATCGTTCCCAGGTCCCGGTCCGGGCGCGTACCGCCTGCCGACGACGGTGGGGTTCCCCTCGCACGACCCCTCTCGGAACCGCAGCCCCATGTACTCGTTCGGCGTGAGCGCGGGCTGGCGCGTCAAGGGGCTCGGCCCGGGGCCCGCCTACCGCATCGACCGCGTCACGCGCGACGGAAACGTCACCTCGCCCGCTTGGAGCTTCGGCGCCAAGTAACTAAATCTTGTCTTCTATCATCATTATGTAGGTATTTTTCGAGACACGACTAGAGTTTATAATCTGCTAGCATATTCTATCATTATAAAATATGTAGGTGGGTACCTACCTATCTATATTTCCATGGTCGGACTGAGCAGGAAGGGCCCGGAAGGCAAAGGTCCTCCGGGGCCAGGGCCTGGATAATATAATAGTACTAAAATGAGATACCATCGGAAAGTAATGAAATATGTAGGTAGGTACCTACCTACACAAATTATTCATACCACACCCTTCCGCTAACCAGACTCGCGTGGTTCTTTAACGACAAATAATAGCTCATTGAACATGCATGATTATTGATTTTTAATCCCCCGACCAAAAAGAGGGATGATATACTTAACTTGAGGTCTGTGTGTGTTGTGTCTGTGTGTATTTAGCTCGTGACAGCCGTTTCCAAGATAATCAGTCCTGAATTCTGAATTTGAGGGGATTCCGAGCTTAATTTCGGCTTGGAACAAATGTTTTAGCTCAAAGCCATAATATCAAATATATTTCTTTCTCACCACCGTGTTTACGTGTCGGGGGTTATTTTAAATGAACTTGTGTCCTTGTATAGTTTCCCTCAGCGCGCAACCATGAAGACGCCGGGTCCGGGTGCGCATGCGCCGGAGCGCTGCCCGCCGATGCGCGAGCCGCGCGCGCCGATGTACTCCATGGGAGCGCGCCTCGGCTTCGCGATCAAGCGGCCCGGACCCGCAGCTAATGCCTACGCCATCCGTGAGTACCTTACACCGTCCTCTCAACGTGTCCTTAGTCAAGCGTTACTCTTAGCTTGGGTGGGGCCAGATGTCGCAGACATTTATATTCATTTTTCCCGTAGTAATAAGTTTGTGTGTGCAGGTTTCGGCTCGGGCGCCCCGGCGTACACTATGGGCGCGCGCGTGGGCTTCAGTCCCAAGGCCAAGTCTCCCGGACCCGCCGTCTACTTCCAGCGCGACACTAACGTCTACATGAACAAGTCAGTACTCTACCTACCCAATTAGTAGGTACCTATCGTTTGTTCGACTGAGGAGTTAGGAACTCGACTTTCGATCTCGAGTTCGAATCTTGAGCATCAATGAATTGTTAGGTTAGAAAAAAATTACAGGAGCTCGTGAAGAAACCCGCGGCTTAGACAGCCCCACGTACCTATTGAGCATTTTTTTACCTGTGGTTTATGGTCGGTTAGGTTTGGACAAAGTAAAAATCTACCTATATCTAGACTCGGGCCCGGGGGCCCTCAGTCCGGCCCTGAGCCCTGAGCTCAGTGAGTGAGAGAATGGTAGCAACAGTAGTGTTGTTATGTCGACAGACAGCCGGTGTTCTCGCTGGGCGCGCGGCTGGAGGGCGCGGGCAAGGCGACGCGCACGCCCGGGCCCGCCAACTACCCGCCCAACCTCTACAACACCAAGAAGGTACGTACCTAACCTACTTAAGGTTGTAGCCTAGAGGTAATCCGTTTTATTGCAATTTGCAAAACAAGGTCAGGTTGCATCTTGATCAAAATTGATTCGTATGGAAAACATTATACCTAACTACGTATTGCCTTACGAAAACAAGAATCATTACCTACATTTCGTTAACTTAGGTATATTTTTGGTCGAAATATATGATTAATCCAACAAAGCATTCGCTAAATCTAAGTTCGAGGGCCACAGAAACCCCCTAAACTGCGACTTCGTATAATCTTAGCACATTGTTGCGTAGTGGGCATGCTAACCGATGTTTTACGTTGCAGAATCCATACTCGTACTCGTTCGGCACACACCACGGCTTGTACGCGCCGCCCATGATCATAAAGGAAGACACAATGGACTGTCTGTAACGAATGCCAGTCGAGGCCTAGTCACTCCGACTCTCCGAGACAGGGAATAGTGAAAATATCCTAAGGATACATTGCAACTTCTCTACTATAAAACAAAGTCGCTTCCTGCCGTGTCTGTGCGCTTAGGTCTTTAAACTTCGCAATGTATTTAATGCGGTTCTTATCAATATACAGAAAAGATTATATTGTATAATACATGCAAAAAGAAAACACCGGTTTGAAACCGGTGCGGGCCGTTAAGTAAGTAGTTATTAAATAAAGGGTCCCTTGTTGACTTCAAATCCCTAAAAAGCTCTGGGCCCAACAGAGCTCACACGAGAGTGTAGCTTCAAATGAAAATGCTGTTTTCTATTTTGGAATGAAGTGAAGTAATGTGACTTGGAGTTGGAATGTTGGTTTTGTTTTGTAAAATTGTAACTCTTTGGTTTCATGTTTTTAGACTGTTTAACATTTTTGATGAAATAAAAAATGTTTTACATAATGTATAATAAATTGTATTTAAATTACTCTAGTAGCTAGGTGTACATTAACAATTATTTTTATTCTAGTTGGCAGTTAATCTCTTTACGAACTGAAACGAATCTGCCTGCACTTGAAATTCTGGTAAATCTAGCTAGATGGTTTCACAACCAGATATTTCGTCCCAATTAATAGGATTGCCATCTAACAAGCTTTTAAATTAAATATTAATTCAGATAAAACAACAAAGATTTTAAGTATTCGAAAAGATGGCGCAAGTTTGTTTGAAATTAGTAATAAAATCTTGCTACATGTAGCGACATCTCATGATCTTTATGATGAAAAAATATACTAGATTGCTAATTAGTCTCCGGTCAAACTGAAGTTAACTGAACAATACCTCTTATAAAATGGTGCTAGAAATCTTCAAGTACATTTTCCATTGTCAAGCAATTGGCACAATGTGTCCTGAGTCCCGTCCTCAGAACTTCCTCATAGACCTCAGTTTGTTGTTTCTCCTCATGGCGGCGGCGCGCACGCGCAGCCAGTACTCCTTGGTGTCGGGGTCCAGCTCCTCCAGCGCGCGCGCGCCGCCCGTGCGCAGCGACCACAGCCAGGCCGGGTACTCACTGTCCGCCTTTATCTGGAATGGTCAGGGACTATGACTTGCGATGCTGTAGGGGTACGAGAGATTACAATTAGGCACATTCATTATTTAATTAAAATCTAAAGACATGACATGTCTTCATTGACATGAAAAAAACCTAATCAATCACTTTTTTATAAATGCAGTATTGAAAAGAGCTGTTGGTAATCAAACTCCTGAACGCTTCTTCGTTCTTAGCTATAGTAACTTGTGAACCAAAAAACTACATAAAAATTGGTTTATTCTTTCAGGAGCAGGAGCTATGTAGCCTCAGACAGACACAGGTATATACCTACATAGACACACTACAAACTTATAACATTTCTATTTTCGTTGGGAGCTAAAAATGTTTGAGAGAGTGATCAGGATTAGTAGGACTAGACCAAGTGGCATTTATGCTCTAAAGTGCCAAAAGAAGAGCAAAGAGTACCTATTAAGTGGAGAATTTTATGATCTGTGATCCGTGCTAGTGATCCAAATGGTGGTATATGAACACCAAATTTTGTTATAGCACCTCATAAAACCTATTATCATCAATATTATAATTCACAATTATAAATCAAACAAGCTTGCAAAACGTTGACCCTAGTTGAAGCTGTTTTTGTCAAATATCTTAATACAATCTGAGAATGTGTCTCCCTGCAGAAGACCTGCAGGTAATGGATTATCTGAGTATGGTACCTGCACATCCTCGCCGGTGACGTAGATGTTGGAGCCGCACACGTAGTTCACGAGGCGCTGCGTGTCCGTCTCCACCGGGAGCTCCTTCTTCTCCGTGATGCCCACCTTACCGCCCTTCTTCTTGCCCTTGCCCAGCCCCATCACACCTGGAATAGTGCAACACATCATTTTAACCAATTGAATATTCATAGCTCGCGATTATTGACAGATAATAACAATAAGTTACAAAAGAACACCAAAGTGAACAATAAGTGAACCGTTGTAAAAACTACCCACAGTTCACCCAGGTGGTCTCAAGTGTGTGGTGGGTGAGCTCCGAAGATAAGGACTCAAACCTAGATAAAGTAATTAAATGATGTACCGCCAGCAGCCGAAGTAGTTTTCTTGGCCGCACAGGATACTACTGAGCCGTGGATGCTGGCTGTCTGTGCATTGAACGCAAGCCGCAGCTGCAGCAAGCTCCTACATAATGAGCTCGAATACATTTTTGTTCTCTCAAAATGTCCTCAATAAAAACAGCTTCGGCACAAACAACAATAAAAAATTCTAATTCAATAATATGAGTTTTTGAGGTTATGTGTTTACAGCTGATCCTGCTGATCACATTCACATTATTTAGTGACATTGATTGATTTGATTGATTGACACTATTGACATGACAGTAAAATATTATGAACTGCACCTACCTGAACAGTTACTCTGCAAAACGAAAAACGAAGTTTCGTGACAATTTTCGGGGTCAGCTTATGTTGGTGGATACTGAATTCGTAATAGTTCACCAACATAATTAGAACCCAAAAATTGTCACGAAACTTCGTTTTTCGTTTTGCAGAGTAGCAGGGCAGCAGGCTTCAATGACGTTTTTCCCAGAGTAATCTTTGGCAGGCTTAGAGAAAGTAAGAAGAAGAAGAAGAAAAAGGAACTAGTATAGTCCGCGCCACGTAAAAAGAGCGCTGGAAAAAAGTGGAGGGGGTATGTTTGCGCATGGATGGCTACACTCGCGCACGAAAGTACTAATCACAATGTAGGTAGTATTGTAGCTGGGCGGCCGGCTCGGGCAGGCTAGTATTATACACAGTTTTAACACCTATTTTTTATTGTCAACAGTTGATCTGACTACTTTTGTCAGATCAACTGTTGACAATAAATATTATGTGTGTTATAAATATTTTACTCATTTCAACATTTATGTCACTGCCTTTCATGAATAAAATAAATAAATTACTTAGATGAATATATGGAATTATTATTAAAAACATGTTTTAGTCAGTGTTAATTGATAAATTTAAATAAGTACCTAAGTACTAACCTACAAAATTCAGGTATTGTTGATACATTGTTTTATTATCATCAACGGCATTTTTAACAGCCTCTCTCTTCATAAAACTATTATACCTACGTCATAAATAATTTTTCAGATTTTTCTATGTAAAACCATTTCGTAAGCGAAAACTTTTGTACGCGATGATATTTTGCGAACGAATTTGACGTAATGACAGCGCGGGAAGCTAAGGACTGCTGACGAACCAATAGCATGCGCCGAATCAATGACAGCGTTACCCCTTCACCCCGCGCCGCAGTCCACACCACCAATCGGACCTAAAAATCGACTCTGCGCAGCTTGTCAGCCAGCGCTCTTTTTACGTGGCGCGACTTATACCTATCCTTTTGATATCCTTCCCTCCCTATTGCTTGTCGCGAAATCTAGGATGAACCTCAGAATAGAGAAAAAACCAGAAGTAGTTATTGCGCCTAATACTGAGGCCACAAAAACTTAGCTAAAAGAGAGTAGTTTTACGCGCAGCCGATCAGTCACGTTTTGAACGTCATACCGCATAGTCGACTTCAATTTTATTTTATTATGCCGTCTTGTGTTGTTCCCACATGCAAAAATGCAGCGGGGCAAAACAGTAGAAAGAATGGGATTACATTTCACGTGTAAGTAACGCATTTACCTAACATCTTATTGAAATATTTTCGTTTGTAATTTTCATAGAGAATGATGCGTCCATCTTGTTAATTTTGCCAGTATAAGAATTTTGATTTTCCCTACTTTTTATTATACAGAAATGTTAGAATTTCATAATAGGTATTCTATACTAATATTATAGAGGTAAAGTTGGTTTTTTTGTTTGTTTGTTTGTATGTTTGGGGTAATCTCCGAAACTACTCATCCGATTTCAAAAATTCTTTCACTGATCGATTTGACACCGATTTGCTACAGCGAGATGCATATGGCATGGACTTTCCGAATGAACATAGGCTACATTTTACCAAGGTAGATGCCACGCGAGAAAAATCGCGGGCGAATGGAACAGGGAGGGGTGTATGAAATTATGTTAAAACTGTAGCTTCCCTGCTGATGAAGAAAGGAAAACGGAGTGGACAAAAATTATACAAAGAGCACGGCTAGAAACCTTCAAAGCGAAGCGTAGTTTGTTCAATGCATTTTGCGGAGAAATATATTTATGAGACAAAATGCGGTTTGAAAATACAATTTAGATTTTAATATTATTATTATAATATTACACTTCCAAATTCCAATATTCTCAATGTTTACCCCAAAAACGGGCATTTTGTCTAAGCTAGCCACATTACGCGGGTGGGAAGTGAGGCGGGCGGGGGATGCTTGTTTCGTATTTGGACTCAGCGTGCGTCTTGCAATGACAGTTGATGGCACCTTCTGTCATTTTCTCTATTCTGAGGGATGAACATGTCTTTTTTTTTTCCTAGCGCAAAACGAAAATTCGATTTCTAATGTAAATTATAAGGCTGTACTACCTATTAGTTAGGTAGTTAGGTACAGCTATGAAGGTAGGAAGGTGGATTCATCCTAGTAGTCTGTGGGTGGATTAAAATATCTGTCTAGTAATTACATCCATGAGGTACAGCCACAGACTACCAGGATGCTAGTCGCATGGTTAAAACTTCCAATATATATACGACATAGAACTTATTTTTTTAAAACCACTGTATAAGTTTCTTTTCTATTTGATGCTGCCCCCTGATTGTGTAACTTGTTTCACATTGTATCCAAGTTGTATCAAAGCAAAAATCACCGTAAATCGCGAAAATATTATTATATTGTGTGAAAAAATATTAGAAATTCATAATTTAATTTTTACTGATTTTGGAACGAGAAAATCAATGTCAATGTCACAACACAAGGGATGCCTGGAAAAGTGGAAAGTAGTGATGTACGAGTACTTATGAACTGATAACCGTTATCGATACGACATAACATTTTCTTAGACTAATATTATGATAAAATGAATTTTCTTCAAATGGTAGGTAATTTCTTTAGTTGTGAATGCTTCATTAATTTTAATGCTCAAACTAGTCCATAGAATAATCACTACTAGCCTAGTAGTGATTATTATAAGGACTAGTTTGAGTAATAAGGACTAATTAGTAGTACTAGGTATACTAGTTAGTTAGTAGGTACCTACTACACAACAACTACAACTTTACAGTATCAGGTCAATATTTGCCTATATCTAAGGGGAAAAACTTCTGGTCCATGAAAGAGCTAATAAAGGGAACTCTCCCTATGACATTAAAACGCAAACTCATCGACATGTGTGTCTTGCCCGTCCTCACCTATGGTGCGCAAACGTGGTCTTTAACTGAGTCTCAAAAGTCCAAACTCAAGGTTTGCCAAAGGGCGATGGAGCGCAGTGTGCTTGGAGTCAAGAGGACCGACAGAGTCCGTAACACCACACTGCGATCAGAGACTGGAATTGCCGATGTAGGAGATAAATCCACTAGGCTCAAGTGGGAATGGGCGGGCCACGTGAGTCGTATGCACCCAGACAGGTGGGCTAAGATCATCACACAGTGGGTGCCTGAAGATGGGCGGCGACGCCGGGGCAGGCCTCGAAGACGCTGGCGTGATGATCTCGATGCATTCAGGGCTGATTGGTGGGACGAAGCCGGCGATCGCAAAGCTTGGAAGTTGATGGGGGAGACCTTTGCCTAGCAGTGGGACAGCATAGGTTAGATAAAAAAAAAAAAAAAAATCTAAGGGGACATTGTAGAGCCTTAGAAACCTACTGTTGCTAGATCCTCAAAAGTCAGCAGTTAGTTAAATGCCTACGTACCGACCTACTCACTCGGTCAGGTCTACCCACAGACTAGACTACTAGGATGCTAACGGTCCACCACCCGGCACGGTCGGATTGGTGGCAGGTGGACTTGGTGGTGTAGGTAGTGAGCATTAGCAAGATGGACGTGTGAAAGCTGTATAAAAGTATCAAATCAAATCAAGTACTTAGAGTATTGAGTATAAAAAGTATTGGTACTTATGTAAAAAAATACTCAAAAGTATCGATACTTCACTCACTACTACACTATCTGTTGGACATAACATACAATACAATAAAACAAGCGAACTCCCCATTGGTTGAAGATTTGAAGGTAGGATATTTTTGTTTTGAATACTTTTTAGATCTATTACCACCGCCTACAAAACGTGATTTGCGCTATCAATCGCTAGATCGCTACCCACATTCATTTCGCCCCATAAAAAAACATAGATTGGCGAGAAACTAGTTTGCTTGCACGTCACAAGCGCGATCACGGAAAACCCTGTTCTTGCGTTTTGACTTTTGATGACTAATAAAGTTGATTTTGTTTCACAATAGTTTAGTTTAGGTTCAGAGCCCGTCGCGCGCTCACGGCTTCTTGACGCTGCCTCTATCGGTTCAACTTCAAGTGTGTGAAGGAATAACTTGTTGCTATGATTTCGAGTTTCTCCAACGATTTTGATTTCGACTCTGACGATTTCTTCAAGGTTGGTGTCGGTTTGTGAAAATAACTCTATCTTCTTGTATCTCCCTCTAATCTTCCTGGCATGAACTAAACTCGGGGAATACCCAGGAGGTAAGCATGTAACCGATCTAACAATAACAAACCTTCTCGTCTTATTATCTTTGTGCAGTAGGTACCTGAGTAAGTAGGTACTTAAATATTTCTCTGATATTTTTTTTTTTTTTTTTTTTTTTTTTTTTATCCTTTTTTTTTTTCTTGCAATCTGCCTATCTGGGCATTTGGCTAGAGTTTTGTTCTTAGTATGACGTGAATGGAAACAGCCCAGTGGTTGTTCCATATAGTATTCGTAGTAGCTAAATAAGGTCTTGAGGGGCTCTCCTCTTTAGTCTTTTGACTGTGGTGGTTCTTTGCATGAGATCAACGGCGAGTTTGTTTGGGTGTAGCTCTATGCGCTTGGAGTATGAGCGAAGTTTGTTCATTATATCCTGCTTAACTGTTGGTATTTCCAAATCTTGGTGTAACTGGTTGTTTGTGACATACCAGGGTGCGTTTGTTATCATCCGTAGCATTTTAGATTGGAAGCGTTGAATAATTTCTATATTTGAATTGGCTGCTGTACCCCACAGTTCCGCTCCATATGACCATATTGGTTTCAGGATGCATTTGTATATCAGTAGCTTATTTTCTAGAGATAGTTTAGATTTCCTTGATACAAGCCAGTAGAGCTTCCTAAGCTGCAAGCCCAGAGCTTTTCTTTTGGTGAATATATGCTTTCTCCATGTAAGACGTCTGTCTAGGTATATACCAAGATACCGCACATCTTCACACTGGGGGATTTGTATTTTGTTCAGTTCAACTGCGGGGCAAGTGCCATGTCTTAGGGCAAAGGTTACGTGAACTGATTTTGTTTCATTTGCTTTGATGCGCCAATCTTTGAGCCATGTTGAGATTGTATCTAAGGTTCTCTGCAGCATAGCGGAAGCAACTTTTGGATTTGCATGGGATGCAATGATGGCTGTGTCATCAGCAAATGTCCCCACAATTACATCTTCTGTAACTGGTAGGTCATGTGTATATATTAAATATAGGACCGGGCCCATGACACTCCCTTGGGGGACCCCTGCTTTTATTCCAAAAAGACCAGTTTTTTCCTCTTCAAGCTTTACATAAAAATGTCTCTGGCCAAGGTAGGATTTAATGAAACGGAAGTAATTTATAGGTAGGGCTTTTAAAATCTTAAATAACAAGCCATCATGCCACACACGGTCAAATGCTTGAGAAATGTCCAGGAAAGCTGCCGAACTATACTCTTTGTGTTCAAAGGTGTTGTTTATGGTGGCAACTAGGCGATGCACTTGCTCTATTGTCCCATGCTTTGCGCGAAATCCAAATTGGTGTGAAGGTATAAGTTCGGTTTTAGCTACCTCAGGCATTAACCTTTTTAGGAACAGTATCTCTAAAAGTTTTGAAGATATTGGAAGAAGACTTATGGGGCGGTAAGAAGCTACGTTGGAAGGGTCCTTGCCGGGTTTGTTTAGTACAATGATTTCTGCTACCTTCCACTGAGCAGGGACATATTCAAGTCGCAGGGCAGCATTGAAGATTTGAGTAAGACCAGTGATACCTGTGTTGGGTAGTTCCCTAATAATTTTTGCAGTTATTAGGTCATAACCGGGGGCTTTATTTAAATCCAATTTCTTGATTGCAGAGCGAACTTCAGCTTTCGTAAATTTGTCTAAAGGAGGGGCTAGTTGGTGAGTAGCGGACAAGCTTTCTCTTATTTCATGTGTTTTGGACGACCCAGTGTCATCATTAGGAGTAAAAACTTCTGATAAGTGCTTTGCAAAAAGTTCCGCTTTATCGGCATCGCTCTTAGCCCAGGTTCCATCACTTTTACGTAGGGGAGATTTGTATGTAGAAGGTCTTTTTATAGATTTTGTGATTTTCCATAGAGAATAGTCGGTTGCGACTGTGGCATCTAGACTCATTAGCTTGTCTTCCATTTGTTGATTTGATATTCTCTGATATTAATATTATAATTATTTACTTACATAGGTACTTACAAACAAAATAACATTTCATGATCTTTGAATCTTTTACTACACAACATCTAACTATTTATACTGCCTATCTCGACTGCTCTGATCCTTGATAACTAATCTAGCTATAGTCGGTTCACGAATTTGAGTCCTAAAAGGTAACAAACAAATGTCATTTAAATTTAAATGACATTAAATTTTAAGAAAATCTATAAATTCCGAGTGAAGTAAACAATTTTACATTATATTAAGACGAAATTAGAAAAAAATCTATAGAAGACTTCTTGTTCTGGTATCCCCTTTGTTTAACTTTTTGGACTCGAATTCGTGAACCGACTATAGGAGTAGTCTTGTAAACTAAGAACAGTATAAGTTAAACAGTCATACCATTGAGAGTGTTTGTGTAAATATCTATCTTGATAATGTAGGTAGATACTAACATCCATTGCTTGTAATTACCTACTCTCTATCAACAGTCTTATCTTGAAATTCACAGCTTGATATGTTTTTACGAGAAGTGTTTATTAAGTAATATCTCAGATCAAAGATCACTGCCTTATTACTTAGAAGAGAAAAGTATTTACCCAAGTTTATAAATACTTACATGGACACGGGGTTTTATTGTGTTATTTACCTTATTCAATCATCATGCTGAGTAGTAGTCATTTTTGTCATTTTTCTTGTTTCTTTCTTTTTTTCTTTATGTACCTAATGTGTTTAATATGTAATGACAAAGTAAAGATTTTTCTTTCTTTATTTTCTTTAATTATTTTCGTCCCAACGTTTCGGCTATGTTGCAATAGCCATGGTCACGATAAAACCCCATGTCCATGTATTTATAAATACGAATTGTGATCGCGAAAGCTTAAGAAAAACTATTTACTTACCTAAGGTTGCAGTGTGGAAGTAACACCGTTGATAATACCTCCTACAAATACTAGATATAACATAAGTAAAGATATTTTAATTGGATTTCAAAATCATGAAATATTTGATAAAAACTATTGAACCAAGGATTCCCGTCGGAAATGTTTATTCTCATTAAATAGTTTTGTATAGGTTTAGGTAGTGTGTGTTTATCAGTCTCTGAGTCATATCCTTTTATAATTTATGATACAACTGCTCAGTGCTCTTACCAGAGTTGGCCACTTGCTCATACGAACAAACAAACGAGTGCTCTGATTGAAACCACGTGGAAAATTCACAGGAACTTAATCAAAATTTGATTAGGTTCCTGGGCTGTGATGTTAATAATATTTGCTATAACATGATATAGTAGCAGGCTAGGTTTCATTGAAATTAAAGCCCTTGCATGAAGGAGATTAAAAATGCTTCATAACATAATGGCTAGTCAATAT
Organism: Xanthorhoe designata; assembly: GCA_963582015.1. Lineage (NCBI taxonomy): Eukaryota > Metazoa > Arthropoda > Insecta > Lepidoptera > Geometridae > Xanthorhoe > Xanthorhoe designata. The sequence goes on along the minus strand of OY757029.1, from coordinate 17,547,552 downwards.
GCAAAACATGGTCAATGTACTTAACTGAAATTAGAAAATGAATCCTATCCTAATTCCTACTAATATTATAAAGGTGAAAGTTTGAGTGTGTGTAAGTGTGAATGTTTGTTATTCATTCACACTCAAATGGCTGGACGGATTTGAATGAAATTTGGTACCAACATTGCTCATACCCTGGATTAGAAAATAGGCTACTTTTGATCCCGGTATTCCCACGGGAACGGGAACTATTCACCGCGGGTAACACCGCGGGGCGCAGCTGGTATCCTTATAAATATTAGTTGATGGGATTCGAGCCTGCATCGATTCAAACGATGGGGGCCACATCATAGGATTCCGTAACTGAGTCGGTTAGGGCTCCCACACAAAACCGCGAATTCGCATCGCATCGCAAATATCTGCGAGCTATGACTGAGACAAATAGATACAAATGCGAGCTATGACTGAGACAAATAGATACAAATGCGACGTCGCATCGCATCGCAGTTTTGTGTGGGAGCCCTTAAAGCACCCCGGCTTGAGGAGTCGTTGAATCAACGCCGGTTGGAATACCGTAGGAATTGAAAAGTTTGATAAGAAAATAAGTCTATTTGATCGAAGATAATAGGTAGGTTATTTTAGAGGTGGCTAGTCCAATATAGTCGTGTTGCAGAGTCACACTCACACGCTCGCGGAGAAGGTGGACGCGCCCGTCATGGAGATCGTGGTGTCGCTGGCCGTGCTGCTGGGGCTGGCCGTGCTGCTGGCGCTGTGCTGCAGGTGCTGCTGCAGCAACAAGTACAAGGGACGGGTGCTGCAACGTGAGCTATCTAACCTATACCTTTATTAAGATATTTGCGGGTACAATACGTATTGTTTTATAATATTTACTGACCTTATGCCGATGAAAGCTCTATGTAGGTTAGCGACGGTGCAAATTTCTCGTATTATGATGGAAGTTAGTCATTCTTTACAGTATATAGGTATGTAAGTTCTTATGAACTAATGGTTAACCTAAGGTTAACCCCCAAGAACGTCAGTCAGGACGCTCAGTTTGCGATGGCTCTTCACCCACGCCACGGGCGCTTCGACAGGTACCTAGAGGCGGTAGTAGGTATAGGCCGCGCCACGTAAAAAGAGCGCTGAGGGGAAGTAGCGGGGGTATGTTTGCGCTTGTGTTCACTCGCTGACGAACCAATAGCACTCGCTAAATCAATGGTATGAAGTGCGCCGCAACACCTCTCCACCGATCATCGACCACTGCGCAGTTTGACAGCCAGCGCTCTTTTTAGGTGGCGCGAACTATGTCTAACTCTTCCATGTACTATTATCAGTACTGGTTGCCCCAGTGTAACCGTGCGTTATCTCCGCAGCCCCCCCCTCGGGCGCGCCCCCGCACCCCCCCGCGCCCGGCATCTACCCGCAGCAGCAGTACAACACTGTCACCAGTAACTATCTCCTACTATATTTCAACCGTCATCTCTCAGTCTCTTTAGCGCAGCGGGCGTCAGCTCGTCTGAGACGCGAGTGCCTCGGGTTCGAGCCCCGGGGAGGGGAAAATAACTATAAAAAGAGGGGAAATGTTTTGGAAAATTATTGAGAAAATTTTAGTTTTTCTGGTAGTGTGCTTGTTTGTAATATAATGTAATCTTTAGGTTTGTTTTTATTTCCTTTTGTATTTATTTATAGTCTAAGTATATCCGCTCTTGTTTACTTTCTGTTCGTTTGTGTGAGGGTGTGTGTGTGTGTGCTATTTCTATTGTAATAGGAATGATCGTAACAGAATCTTTCGTTCCAGTCCCGACAGCAGTTGTTCCTGGCCACGTGAACGTAGCCTATCCAACAAACGTGGCCCCTTACCCCACTGCGTCGCCCTATCCTAGCGCGGCGCCCTACCCGGGCGCGGCGCCCTACCCGGGGGCGGCGCCCTACCCGGGGGCGGCGCCCTACCCCGGCGGGGCTCCGTACCCGGCCGTGGCGCCCTACGCCGGACCGGCGAGCACGCCGCAATCGCAGCCCAGCGCGCCGCACGAACAAGGTATGTTGAGTACCTAGATTGATAGTTTGTTTGTACAAATTATAATAGACTTGTTATGTGGCTTTGGTGATCACTTTAACGCATTCCCTGCCCGAGTCCCGCGGAGCTCTCTGTAGGAGAGGGCCATTTCGAAAAGATATTTGATCTATAAGATATTTGCTTGATGGCGGACCGTAATTTAATACTAACATTGTTATTTGTAGGTAGACAATGTCGCAATTAAATTCAGTTGAATTGAGTTTTCGATGCCTTTTAGAATGTTTAGATTCAATTTCATTTTAAACATACCTACCTACATGATTCAACATTATATTTTGCTTGCAATTTTCCCATTTCGTCATTAGCATTACTAATACACATTCAAAAATATACATGTTATGTCTCAAATTGAATCTCAATATTTATTTGCATATTGTTAGTGAAATGGAACGCAACCATTTTAGTTCCTTATTTAGGCGCGTGTGGCGCCATTGTATGTGTCACTTCTGTTCCCCGCTTTTTTGTAGCCGTTGCAATAAAACGTGTAAAATATAATTTCATCCAGTATTTATTTCATTTACCACAACCACGAAACTAACTTTCCTTTATGGTAGCAGAGCGTGGTTGAGTTGTGGTACAGTTGGAAATAATGAAAAAGTGATAACTAACTTCAATCCGAAAAATTGTCGGTGCAATTTGAATTTGAGGTTGTTAAAATTTCGTTACACTTACAAGAGAAACATATTTCCGGAAAAAGCTAAAATAATGGGCTCACATAATATGTTTCACCTGGAGAAATTGGTCGGAAGGGAAAACTTCGCCACCTGGAAGTTCAGTATGAAAACATACCTGGAACACGAAGACTTGTGGTGCTGTGTTGAGTGTCCCGATGACAAACCTGTAGATGCTAGCAAAGATATGAAAGCTAAGTCAAAGCTGATCTTGCTACTGGACCCGCAAAACTACGTACATGTTCAGGAATGCAAAACTGCAAAACAAGTGTGGGAAAGTCTACAAAGAGCTTTCGATGACAATGGTTTGACGAGAAGAGTTGGTCTACTCAAAGATTTAATAACTACAACACTAGAAACAAGTAACAGTGTTGAGGATTATTTGAGCAAAATAATGAACACTGCTCACAAACTGCGAAACATTGGCTTTGATGTCAACGATGAATGGCTTGGCACTTTGATGTTAGCCGGCCTACCTGAAGAGTATAAGCCAATGATAATGGGATTGGAGAGTTCCGGTATTCGAATCAGCGCTGACTCAGTAAAATCTAAACTTATACAAGAAGTTAGCACATCCAAGTCAGCAGCTTTCTATACAAACTCCAAGAAAACCAATAACCAGCAGTCAGTAAGATCATGGGGACCAAGATGTTTCAATTGCAATAAGAAGGGTCATTTTGCGAAAAATTGTAAGCAGTCAAAGAAACCAACAACTAGTAAAGGAGAAAGTTCCAGTTTTGTAGCAGCTTTTTCAGCTACTGTCAACGGAAACCAAAGTGATCAATGGTATATAGACTCCGGTGCATCCATGCATATGACATGCAGAGACGATTGGATGTACAATGTCACAGAGCCATCAGTGAAGAGTATTACAGTAGCTAACAGAGAACCATTAGCTGTAAAAGGAGTTGGTAGTGTGGACATACATATTAGTGAAGGAAACAAAATACAAGTTAAAAATGTTTTGTTTGTCCCCGGACTAGCTGCCAACCTACTTTCAGTCAGCGCTATTGTGAAAAATGGATATAAAGTTTCATTTAACAACAAGGGATGTGAAGTTCAGAATAGTAAACATGAGGTTGTATGCACAGCAACATTGAACAACAGTTTGTACATCATGGATACAATGAGAGAAGTGGCTCATTTAATCTCAAGTTCTGCAAATAACAACAGTGCTTACCTGTGGCATCTACGAATGGGCCATTTGAACAATTCAGATGTGAAAAAGTTGCCTGATTGTACCGAGGGAGTGACTCTGACTCAGGATAAAAGTAATGTCACCTGCACTCAATGTATGGAAGGTAAGCAAGCTAGATTGCCGTTCAACAATGTTGGTTCAAGAGCAACAACACCACTAGAGCTGATACACTCTGACTTGTGTGGTCCCATGGAAAACCTATCATTTGGAGGTATGAAATACTTTATTACTTTCATAGATGATTTCACACGAATGGTTCATGTTTATTTTCTCAAAGATAAGCTGAATGTTTTGGAGATCTTTAAAGATTTTAAATTAAAAGTAGAGAATGAATTGAATCTTAAGATTAAGAAGCTCCGCACTGATAATGGTACAGAATACTGCAACCATAACTTTGAAAAGTTCTTATCTAATCATGGTATAATTCATCAGACCTCTACTCCGTACACTCCTCAGCACAACGGCCTGGCAGAGAGAATGAATAGAACACTAGTTGAACGGGCAAGGTGCATGCTGTTTTATGCCAATCTGGAGAAGAAGTATTGGGCTGAAGCACTGGCAACTGCTGCATATGTTGTGAACCGTTCCCCAACCAAGTCATTAGAAGGTAAAACTCCGTATGAAGTGTGGAAAGGTAAGAAACCAAGTTTATCACACATGAAAATATTTGGCTCCGAAGCTATGGTACATGTACCAAAGGAAAAACGCCAAAAATGGGATAAAAAGTCAGTAAAGATGATATTAGTTGGCTATTGTGAAACATCTAAAGGATATCGTTTAATGGACCCAAAAACACACAAAATAGTCAAAAGTAGAGATGTTGCATTCATGGAAAATTATAATGAGAATGTCAGTGTACCAATATCTTGTGATATCCATGTTCCAGCTATGGACAACCAAACAGTCACTACCAGTTCTGTCTCATCAGAAGATGAAAAGTCAAGGAGTACAAGTGTCAGTCAGAAGCAGGAAGTACGCACTCAGGAGTCGTCCACATCTGTGATGTCCGGTGAAGACTCAAGTGAATATGACACAGACACTGGGGAATTAGATGAGAGTTATCGTCCCACATATCCAATGAGACATGAATATAATAGTAATGTAACACTGAGGTCAACACAAGCAAAGAATAAACAAAATGATACACAGAATAGCCTATTGTGTCTGTTTATTGAATTGACTGATCCACAAACTGTTGAGGAAGCACTTTCATCACCGCAAGCTGCAGAATGGAAGAGAGCCATGGATGAAGAATACCATTCCCTGATGAAAAACAAAACTTGGACTTTGACAGATCTCCCTCCAACTAAAAAGGCTCTTCCATATAAATGGGTATTTAAAACAAAAACAAATCAGAATGGAAATGTTGTCCTTTACAAGGCGAGGCTTGTGATAAAAGGATTTGCACAAAGATATGGCACAGACTATGAAGAAGTATATTCACCAGTGGTCAGGTACACAACTATTCGCTATTTGTTTGCTTTAGCAGCCAGATACAAAATGGAAATAGATCAAATGGATGCTGTGTCGGCTTTTCTGCAAGGAGAGATAGACAGAGAAATTTACATGCTGCAGCCAGAAGAGTATAAGCAAGGATCTCAGGTATGCCTGTTACAAAAATCTATTTATGGTCTGAAGCAGGCCAGCAGACTCTGGAATCTCAAACTGAATGATGTTTTACATGAGTTGGGAATGCAGCAATCAAAAACAGATCCTTGTGTCTATTTCAACGCAGAAAAGAACACTTTTATAGCCATCTGGGTCGATGACTTGATTCTATTTACTTCTCAAGAAAATACAAAAAATTTGCTGAAAGAAAAGTTGAAAGAACACTTAGAAATGAAAGATATTGGTCCAGCAAGCCAATGCGTGGGTCTACACATTACCAGAGATGGAGACAAAGTAATGTTAGATCAAGAAAAATATATAAAAGAAATATTATCAAGGTTTAGAATGGCTGACTGTAAACCTGTGAAAACACCATTTGAAGTTGGCATGAAATTCAATGAAAATGAGGAGGATAAATTGACTGACTGTCCTTATCAACAAGCTATTGGCTCCTTGCTGTATGTTGCTCAAGGTACCCGGCCTGATATATCATTTGCAGTGAACACACTGAGCAGATTTAACAAAAATCCTACAAATACACACTGGAATGCCGTGAAAAGAATTTTCAGATATCTGCAGGGTACGAAGGACTTGAAGTTAGTTTATACCAAAGATGGTAATGAGAAAATCACAGGATACTGTGATGCCGACTGGGCAAGCGATGTGCGCGATCGCAAGTCGTGCACTGGTTACATTTTTATGTTACAGGATGGTGCTATATCTTGGCGGTCTCAAAAGCAGCAGACTGTCGCACTATCCACTGCTGAAGCCGAGTACATGGCGATGTCTTCGGCGGCGCAAGAGGCGCTGTGGCTCCAGCAACTGCATGCTGAGCTCGGTCAACTTCAGAACAATCCACTTATCATATTCAGTGATAATCAGAGTGCAATTAAATTGTCCAATAATGATTGTTACCTACCTAGATCGAGACATATTGACATTCGATATCATTTCTTAAAAGACCATGTCAATAATTTAGAGATAAAGTTTTGTTATGTTAAGGGTGAGGAAATGATAGCAGATAATTTAACTAAGGGCACTACTGCTGATAAACATTTGTATTGTTTAACGAAAATGGGATTGCGTCCCTAGGGAGGGTGTTAGTGAAATGGAACGCAACCATTTTAGTTCCTTATTTAGGCGCGTGTGGCGCCATTGTATGTGTCACTTCTGTTCCCCGCTTTTTTGTAGCCGTTGCAATAAAACGTGTAAAATATAATTTCATCCAGTATTTATTTCATTTACCACAACCACGAAACTAACTTTCCTTTACATATTGATCTTTAGTCTATGATTTTTTTGTTTAATGTTAAGGCAAGTTGTTCGGAAAACACGCGATATTATGCAGAAATCTCTAAACTGGTTTGTGTTCGGGCCTTCCTCAAGGAAATACCGTCCGCTAAGGTGTAGTGCGGGGCCTCACGTCTTACCATCTCATAAATGGTTACGTATCTATCGCCGCATCACGGTTTGGGTAAAACCTAGAATATTGTGACTTGATAACATCACCTTCCCACTTTCGAATCCCTGACGAACAATACACGCACGTCAGTGTTAACAGCTTCTGAGCAGATGAATGGTATTATGATGCGATAGTTTGAATTTGTCTGGTCAAGTGTGTTGTTCTTTGTTAGTTGGGGAGATTTCTTAATGTGTTTCATTTATATTGTTGCTATTAATTATTATCAATAAGTATATTAAAAAAACGAGCTAGTAGGTCCAAGTCACACGTTGTCTTGATATTAAAAACGAAACAAAATGGCGACTGTATACGGTATTATATAAATGTATAAATATGTACATGCCTTCCTGGAAACGTGTTGATAAATAAATGGCCGAGAGCTATGAATCGGCCGCGGCCCAGTCGAGCTATCGGACGGATACAGTTACTGCGATATTGTTATTGCTAACGTAAACACAACACCACTTCGTACGCCACGGGCCACCACTGCATACCTTTACATAGAGTCATTCTGGGAAAAAATATAAGTCGAGTTCACTCAAGTGACCGAGCTCACTCGTCGCTTGTCGACAAGTGAATTCGAATCAAGATGACGATTACAATAGGCATGTTGACTAATTTAGAAAAACTATTTCTTAAGTTCTTATCGGTCTCCTCTCAAAAAAGTTTTTTTTATCGAAAAGAAACATTCGAAAGAAAACAAATCTCATTGCGAATTCAGCTCTTCGACGTTCGAAATGTGTTTACAGAACAGCTCCAGAGCATTGCCTAAACTCAAGCCGGTTGCAGACCGAAAACTAGGCTATACTAACTTAGCTTAGCTCTTGGTCTGCAACCCGTATCATGCTCAGCTGTTAGTGGTGTATGGTCTCTTGTATATATTGCTATGTTATCTAACTGTAATATAGATATATTCTAATCGAAGCGCTGGTGGCGATGCTTAGACGTTCTTGATAGATCGTCGAAGTTCAGCAAAGTTCTGAGCGGTCACTACTTGGATGGGTGACCGCAAGTGGCATTAATATCTGAGCGCTTCCGTGCTTCGGAGGGCACGTTAAAATGTCGGTCCTGGCTTTTAAAGTCGTTGAGCCATGACGGAGGCCTTAAGGCGGCCTAAAACCTCCGTCGCCAGAGTTGAGCACTTGCTCATACGAACTAACTAACTAACTGTAGATATATTATGTATATACTAACAATATGTTGCTTGTATAGCTTTCTTCGGCGTGCCGCCGCCCGGCTGGCTTCCACAAGGTAAGCATGCGCACCACTCACACTTGTCATGCACTTTTTTCATCATTTCTTATTGCACTTAATTATCCACTCACTCAAATGCCTAACACTCTACTTCGACTCCTCAGTCAAAATGTCTCGCATAGGTAAGGTATAAAATCGGCCAAGTGCGAGTCTCGCGCACGAAGGGTTACGTACCAACAATCTACCTATACAACATTAGACTCAATATTTTATTAAGCAAAAAATGCAAAAAAATCATTTTTGTTGTATGGGAGCCCCCTTAAATATTTAATTTATTCTGTTTTTAGTAGGTATTTGTTGTTATAGCGGCACCATAATATCACGGTTCATGAGATAATATGCCTGGTGACAGACGGACAGCGGAATCTTAGTAAAGGGTCCCGTTTTCACCCTTTGGATACGGAACCCTAAAAAAGACATAAACAACTCAAATTGTTTATGAACTTGTCGCTGCCACTTCAAACTGTTTATTCTGTCTTTTCATGTGAAATAAGAGATAGACGCTGCCATGGTGCAACGATGCAAACGATCGGGGGATTTCCCGTTTATAAACGATACTAGTTCAACAAATTCAATCACACTAATTTATTAAAAAGGTGAAATTTGTATGTTTGTTACTCCTTCACGCTGAAACGGCTGCACGTATTTGAATGAAATTTGGTACCAGGACCGCTCATATCTTGGACACACATAGGCTACTTTTAATCCCGGTATTCCCATAGGAACATAAACTATTTACCGAGGTTAATACCGCGGCGCGCAGCTAGTACTCGTATAAAATATACTTTTCGTACATAGAAGCGCTCGTGGCGAAGCTTGCTAAGACGTTCTTGATAGATCGTCGAAGTTAAGCAACGTTCTGAGCGGTCACAACTTAGATGGGTGACCGCAAGTGGCATTTTCATCTGAGCGCTTCCGTGCTTCGGAGGGCACGTTAAATTGTCGGTCCCGGCTTTTAAAGTCGTTGAGCCATGACGGAGGCCTTAAGACGGCCTAAAAACTCCGTCACCAGAGTTGGCCACTTGCTCATACGAACAAACGACGAACGACGAATATGCCTAACTAATGTATTGTTTGAGTAGTCTAAAACCATCTTCGCATAATTGCCTTCAACAATCTTTCCCCTTTCTAAATAATGCTGTATCATTCCATTGTTGTTTAATCCAGTGTGAGAAATGCATCATAATCATCATCATCATCTGTCCGCAGCGCTGCCGCCCTCCTACGAGCAGGCGGTGAGCTTGGACGACGTGAAGCACGCGACAGCCTACAACCCCTACGCGCCTCACTAGACTTGCGTTCCTTCTCGCCGCGACAACACTCACTGTCGTCACTGCACGTGGTTGGTGGAACCTTTGTCTTGTGTCATACTGTACGTACGTAGAACTGAAAGTGGTTCTTTAGAAATTAATTATGTTCGATTCATTATTATGAATTGTTATTTCAAGAAAGTTCATCTGATTCATAGCAACCATTTTGTCGCATTTGAAAATTTAAATTCTTAAATTAAAAACATGTTTTCGGCAAATTTTAGGTCACAAAATACTTTAATAGATTCGTAAGAACTGAATCTAGGTTTAGTTTTAAGTACAGTTTTGGAATACGAGCCTGAGTGCTCCCCATAGACGATTAAACATGTTTACATTTATAAATACAATACCAGTTGAGTCATCTAAGGATCATGGTAGGTACTTAATTGATCTATAGGTAGCTCAACTGATCCAAGCCGCTGCCAGCGTACCCAAGACACGGGCAGCTACGCTGGCAAGAAAGGCAACGCTGGTTAATTTGATATACATCCTACATATTTATTGTGCATGATACACGAACGAGATGATGTCATTGTATTGCGACTTGTGTGTTAGTGCGGTCGAAGATAAACTGGCGTAATATTTGTAAAACATTGGCTTGTGCACCAACGTTTTAACCGACGGTTAAAAGCATTGGTTAATATTTGAGCAACTATCAAAAAATGCTTAGGCTTATAAAAAGTCGATGAGATACTAGAACCAATTACAGAAAAATATTCTATCTATCAACACCAGTCACTAAAGTTGGCCACTTGCTCATACGGACTTACCACAGATAGATAGAATATTGAAACAGACCGTTAGCGGTTTAACTCTCGGTTAACACGTCGGTGTGTCTGTAACTGTTAATTGTGTAGGTTAAGTTTCATACCAAATTATTTTTTTACTAATTGAGATGTAATTAAGCGATTGAAATGTCCAATTTGTTTCGGAATTTCCGAGAGTTATTTTCTCTAGTCCAGAGTCTTCTAGTTCTTTCTTATGCGTCACTATCGCAGGCCCGGATCTAGAGGGGGGGGGGGGCAGGGGGGGGGAGAGTGTGGGGGGGGGGGGCAAGCCGGGACACTATCAGATGTAAATACATCCGTTTGTTTGTATCATCAAAATGTAATGTAATTCTTTATTTATGAACGACATTACATTACACCACAATAATAGTTTAAATTCAAAGATGTTTATCAAAACAAATTGTTTGCAAGCCCCTGTGTATGCTATATTCGTATGTGGGACCCCCCTGACAAATTTTTAGTTTTAATTATGTTTTTTTTTATCAATTTCTTTCGTCATCTCAGCACTCGCTATAAAAGGGCCTCATTTAGAGAACTGGGGGCTTAAAAAGGCCGTTTTAGCAATATCGTTCTTATGTCATATTAAGAATAAGGTGCTAAATTACTGTTCGAATTTAAAAAATGACTTCTTCTCTATGACTTTTTTAATTTCGAACAGTAATTTCCGAGAGTTATTTTCTCTAGTCCAGAGTCTTCTAGTTCTTTCTTATGCGTCACTATCGCAGGCCCGGATCTAGAGGGGGGGGGGGGCAGGGGGGGGGAGAGTGTGGGGGGGGGGGGCAAGCCGGGACACTATCAGATGTAAATACATCCGTTTGTTTGTATCATCAAAATGTAATGTAATTCTTTATTTATGAACGACATTACATTACACCACAATAATAGTTTAAATTCAAAGATGTTTATCAAAACAAATTGTTTGCAAGCCCCTGTGTATGCTATATTCGTATGTGGGACCCCCCTGACAAATTTTTAGTTTTAATTATGTTTTTTTTTATCAATTTCTTTCGTCATCTCAGCACTCGCTATAAAAGGGCCTCATTTAGAGAACTGGGGGCTTAAAAAGGCCGTTTTAGCAATATCGTTCTTATGTCATATTAAGAATAAGGTGCTAAATTACTGTTCGAATTTAAAAAATGACTTCTTCTCTATGACTTTTTTAATTTCGAACAGTAATTTAGCATCTTATTCTTAATGTCATAAGAACGATATTGCTAAAACGGCCTTTTTAAGCCACCTGTTGTGCGTCTTCCTAATTCATAAATTGATTTTAAATGAACACATGCTTGTTCATTTGTCTACAATCATTTAATCGTCTAACTTGTGTCTTTCATTCAATACGGAGATATATTATCAAGACAACTCATGTTGTATCTTATGTAATGATATGAATGATGTAGGTACGATTGATGTACCTACGACCTTTATGATATGAAAATATTATTATCTCCTCATTGCAAGTATAAATAGCTAAATAAATGACTGTTAGTAGAATTAAAGTTTTGAAATTGGTTTCAATGAAATGTACCTACCTACAATTTGTAACTACATTTAAGAATAATGTACAGAAATAGGCAGACAAGTAAATATATCTTTTTATATTTATAATAAGATATTATAACATAAAATATAAAAGAGTAAACTAATAAGATAAAATCACGGTCACTTCTCAGGCTTACGTTCTCGTGTTGTCGTAGGCGCGTGACGTCACATAATTATTATCTCTTATCAGATAATACTCCACTCAGATAACAAAACTAGAGAAATCATGCGACAAGTACTTACTTTAAAATCTACTTAGGTACAGTAGAAGTTGTTAAATGTCGGTCCCGGCTTTTAAAGTCGTTAAGGCATGACGGAGGCCTTTAGGTCCGTCACCAGAGTTGGCCACTTGCTCTACGAACGAACGAACATTAGAAACTGTAGGTACTCTACAAACCGAAAACGATGCATCGTGCTAATAACCGCAGGTCAGCTTATGTTGGAGGAAACTGAATTCGGAAGATAACCAACATAAGCTGACCGGCGGTGATTGTCACGATGCATTGTTTTTGGCTTATAGAGAAGAAGAAGAAGAAGAAACACTTTATTGTACACAAAAGAAAAACAAATAAAGGACATAATTTACAATAAAAAGCCAATAAAAAGCGATCTCTTCCAGGCAACCTTAGAGTAGAGTACTGCCGTGCTGAGCTTAAACCGCAGTAATAGCAAAAACGCGGTTTTGAGAAAACGGCGTTTAAAGTTTAGATTTCATATAAAACAATCTCAAAGAAGATATTTGACAAAAAAATTTATGCAAAGTGAAAGGAAAATTTATAAACTATCATTAGATGCAATAATACAATATAATTTCTTTAAAATAAAATAGTTATAGGCATTAATTGATTTTAGCCCCTATTACTGCAAACATTTTTTTCAAGAATTCTGAACAAAAACTTACTAAAATGCAGTAAAATCTCCTATTACTGCATTTTGGACCACTTTTTTTGTCATTTTACTATTTAAAGTGCAGTATTCATGTGATAATACTTCATTTTAATGCGGTTTTCTATAGGAAAATTCTAAAGTTTCTCGCTTGCAGTAAAATAAAAACTAGCATTAATTTTTAAAAAATGTTTATTCTCTCTTAGAACTGCTATTAAAACATAGTTTTTAGAATAGCTATAGGAATCAGAACTCATAAATATTTAATTACCTAGTTTTTTTGATAATCTCAGCATTAATGATTGCGACTTCATCTAAAATAAAGTTTCATAATCTTCTACATTTTCTCATTTAAATCATTATCTATGACAATGAATAAAAAAAAGATTAAGATTAGATTTTAAAAGAGAAATTAAAGGCTTTTTGTATGATTTTATATTAAAGTTATTGAAATAAAATAAAATTTAATCACGGCTACACTCACTAAGTTTGACAAATTCTTACAGATATTTATTATAGGATACAAATACCCTGAGGTAGGTAGGTGCTAATAAAAAATGACTGTCTTTTTGACTAACATAACTAGTTATTAATGCTTCATATTAATTAAACTCAGTCATATTATTATGTAAGTTACACTTTTTTACACAAACACCATTGTTAAATTATACCTTGGTATTCATTAAGTCAGATTTTCATGTTTAACTATTTGTATTGTCATCGATCATTAATAAGTGTGCAGTATGCAAAGTTTTAATTTAATCCGGAACTTTCGAGGCATCATTCACATATGGGTCATGGGCACTGAACGCGTTAAATTATTGATTGTCTTTACTGAAGAACTGTCGTTTGGCGATGTTTTTCGCAGTATTTTGCGAGCCAGTCTTATTTATTTCGTAAGGTTACTTACTAAAACGCAGTATTAAGGGAATATTACTTCACTTTACGTAAATGAGCTAACATAAATCAGTTACATAAAACTAACTAACATGCAGTAAAATGTATCAATATTGTGAATACTTTGGTTTTTGCCTTATAACTTTAAGCACCAATACCTACTAAACTGCAGTATTATTTGTTAAAACTGCGTTTTACTTGGTATGGGTACAGGCATTTATAAATCATTTACCAGTTAGACTGCAGTATACTGTGTGTAATACTGCAGTTTAATTGGGAATACAAGTAAAAAATAATATTTTTACAGATTGCAGTAAAATCAACTTGTATGGAGTGAAATAATACTGCATTTTAATTAGTTTTATCTTTTAATATTCTAGATCAAACAACCACCTAAAGTACGACAAAATGTTATGTAATACTGCACTTTAGTAAGGAAACACATCAAAATCTCGTGCAGTATTATTTTTACTGCGGTTTAGCTGGGAAACATTGTAAAATTTGCGTGAATTTGTTGCAGTTTTGACTTTCCTTCTTCCTTAAAAACATAAAATAAAATACTTCCATACCGTTTTACGAAAAAAAGAATAGTTTGGTATGTAGGTATTTAAATGAGGTATCAAGCTGTGTATTTATCTCAAAACCGACCAAAAGCCTGTTACTGCGGTTTAAGCTCAGCACGGCAGAGTAGAGTAGAGGGGCTGTATTTTATTTCTAATTAATAGTTTTGGAATCCTGACAAGGAGAAAGTCTTTGTTTCCAAGCTCGTCACTACACTAGGATAGCGCGCCATCCGAGCCCAGCTAAAACTCTGACTTTTCAAATAACGAAGTGTGCTTCGAAAAGTATTAACTTATGCCTTCGATTCTAAGCCTTCAGTCTTTTACTCGGGTCAGCTCTAAAAGGGATTATGAGACTCAATTTCCGTTTTACACTTAAGATACAACGGTTATTGTATTGTTAGCTTATTTCTTTGAGATTTTATATAAATATTCCGAATTATTTAGCCACAGGGTGATAATCTTTCTTATGTCTCAAAAAACGTTTTTCCTTATTATTTCTTGATTATAAGTATACTTCCCTAAACTTATTTAAGAATTTACTATTATATTTTAAATTGTGTCCATGATGTCTAACTACCAACTACGTAATTGTTTTTGGTACATACGTACTAGGTACTTTACTTATGAGATTGAAATAAAATACTGAAATATAGTGTTAAATGTTTCTTGTGTAAGATTATAGGTAGAGCTATATCGATATCATTTTGAGAATACCTGTACCTTTAGTGTAAGCCTAATACGGAAATATAGTCCGTAGTACGGTAAATGTGCTCAGTTTTGTATAGATACCGGCCCTGTATTACAGGGTGATTCACACTTTTCACACAAGTTTTAATGATCTTAATTATTAATATTTAAAAAAATAATCATTGAACTAATTTCATGTGGAATGTTCAACACGATATAAATAATAGATGTTTTCGTTTTGTGTTCCATTTGTAGATCACCTTGTAGAACAACCGATAGTAAACTTAGTACAATAACATTGGTAATGCTACAATTTTAAGTATTCCACATTTTTGTATACCAAAATATTTTAGACTTTAGTAGGTTCAGTGCCGGGCGAGCACGTTAGGTAAGTACTATGTGATACTTCGTTATATAATAGAGATTAATTTTGAAGTTATGGAAAATATAAGATTCGGCTTTTGAGTGCTGATTGTGGTGCAGTGTATTTCGTTTAACATAATTTTCATGTTACTTATTGAAATGATAATAAACGAATTGAAATTGAATACTTATCTCTTTCTCCTAACTTTCCAAAATGAAGTAATTTCTGTGTCGTCGTAGACTACGCTACGACTTGCTACGGCGTAGCACATTCGTAGCAATAGTACAGTGTAGATTGAGTTTCTACCATCGATCACAGGTCCGGTACATTTTACCATAATAAAGTATAACAGTTTTTATAACGATAGGTTGCTAGTAAAGTAAGAAAAGGCATAATTATTATGGTGTTTAATTTTAACAGCGATCAATTGCGAAAGCCGTGTGAGAAGTACTCGTCACTTTTAATTACGGCCATTAGTTAGGACGAAACAAGCACTAATGATCATCAATATACTCGTAGCATTCTGAAAAAAATCCAGTTCTTTATGAAATTACAGCGTAAAAGTTTCCTTAGACTGGTGCTACGCCGTAGCAGCGCTACGCTAAGCTTCATTTTATTTCTGCTGATATCTTTCGAACCATGACAACAATCAGCTGTGTACCTTATGATGGAACATACAATGTCATCTAACTTTTGGTGTATGATGTACCTATATGTAATGTAGCTGTGTCTGCGCATGCGCGGTGCGCGTCCTCCGGCGCCGAGCGGGCGGCCGCGGAGGCGGCATGTCCTGCCTCAGGGCTGACACTACAAACGTTACTACATTGCCGTGCCGTTTTGGCTGAGTGGTTAGTGCCTCTACATTCAATCCGAAGGTCGTGGGTTTAAAGAAAGAAATAAAAAAATATCATTCATTTCGGTAGGACCACTTTGAATCGTTATGCATGCTAGGTGATTCTATTCTATTGCGTGCCGAACTTGCTAGCTTGCTAAATTCAATGTAGGTACTTACCTACTACATTATTTAGGTTATCATTGTTGTGCAATCAGGACTAAGAATTTTCGGGATAAATCCTATTCAATAGCCTGACAGCCCTGCGGGGTCCTGTGGCGCCGACACGGCGACACGGCGACTCGGCGCCGCGCCGCGGAGACTTGTTGCTACGTCTCTGTGACCACCAGCCGGCACACTATACCGCGACATCAGACCACATAGTCTTATAGACTGGCCACAGAAAAATCTCGAATTTAAACCATTTAGTTATGTCAATCTATCTGTAGAATTTGCGCTAAGGTAGGTACCTACTTACTGGTGGGTATGGGCTTCTTGTCTGTCCGCCACTTTGTCTGATCAAGTTCTGTGCTCTTTAGGGAAAGACAGGAGTTGATTCAGGACATTTTTGTGGGGGCAATAGTTTTCACTGTGAGAGGGTTAACCGTTTTCAAGTTTTCTAAAAATTTACAGGAGTGTAATAAGGACGTTCAGATGCACAATGTTGTCTATTATGGGGTCAACCCTTAGTGATGGTAAACTAAATTTAATTGTATTCAGCTAAACTTCAGTAGTTATTTAGTGGATCTTGTGATAAATGTATGTACCCGTTATAAATGCAGGTAGGTAAACGTTATAAATGCCACCAAGGATAAGTCACGGAAATAAGTAATTTTTCAATGATTCGATGTCACAGAGACATTGTTTTTTGTGAGAGATAGTAAACAACAGTGATTTACAAGTTTTATGACGGCATGAGACGAGACGAGAGCGCGTCGATCGTCTGGAGATGAGTCACGTGGGACCGCAGCAACCATCACAGTAGAGCCATGACTCGCCGTGAGAGAGTCATCTTGTGATTATAAATACTTTCAATTTTTTAGAAAAGTGTCAATGTACGACAATAACGATCTTCCAGTAGATTCAGTGAAGAATGGTGTTTACCACGCACGGGGCTGCGTGAGGTTGTTGACCTGAGATTTGACGAGGACATCAACGAGCACAAGTAAGTACCTACCTACTTATCTAAGCAAAATAGTTTCTGATTCTTTAATGCTGACTATTAATCCAAGTAGGTAAGATCGCTTATTTCAGTGTTAGCATAGTAGGTTGTGATGGCTTTGCCTTTACGAGTGATTCAGCGGAAATAACAAGCAAAAGTACTACCTACAGATTTCCGGCAAAATGTAAGAATAATAATATGAAGTAAGTACTACGTAGGTACCTACTTATAGATTTCCGGCAAAATGTACTAAGAATAATACGAGTATATGAGTGAAACTTAATTGACTAACTTTTTAAACATTCACAAGAAATCTAAGAACATTCCTCATATTCTTGCGTCTGTTGTGTTTGGGATACGGACGAACCGTCGAATGAGCTTTATAAAAATAATAAATAAATATCCTTGGACATTTTTGCTTTAAAGCCTTGATGTTGAAGTTGGTTGTCAACTGTTCCAGCATGGGCGCAGGCAAGGTGGTCCCGAGCGATCGCTCAAAGAGCCACGTGTCCTACTACGTGGCGATGGCGGTCATCATCGGCCTGCTGGTCGCGCTGTGCTGCTACGCCTGCTACTACTTCGTCAGCAAGATCAGAGGTCAGTGCATTTAGCTCACGAGGACACTGATTAATATATATTACATACCTCTTTTTCGTAAGTACCTATACTGTTGCAGAAGACTCTACTTTTATTAAGAGTTAGAATATTCTAGCTCTTATGACGTTTTAAAGTAAGTAGTCTTCATCATCTTGATTGGTTTTGATTCGAATGGCTTTGAAAGTCAGTATTTACATACCAACAATTTAGATAACTTCATAACTAATAAGTGTACCTAATAGGAATTAATAATTAATATTGTCAAGATTTTGCTAGATGTAAGTAAAGTTGTAATGTAAAGCTATAAACTTTTTTCAATAAATAAGAAAATAAATAACTTTCTTGTGAACATCCTTGCAAAATAATCCTAAACAAACAGCCTTACGTTTTTTCCTCCTATGCGTAATCCAACTAATTAACCCCGTGACCCATAATTACTTCATCGATAATGTAAATTAATGTTTTCTAATAATAATTGGCATACTTACCTAATTAATTACAGAACTGACAGCTACCGCCTCTCCGTCGCCGACACCGTCTACGCCCTGCCCTAAGAAAACACTGGCTTCTTCATATCCGGTGCAGCCAGGTAAGATGTAAAATAGTGCACTAAAGCCTAAACCACAGACCTATGGCACTTAAACTTAGAATTTTGTTGAATCATCTCTGAGTGAGGATCCAAATAAGCTTACGTCGATACCTACTTTCAGTACTGTTATATAAGGAGCGTCGACGAACTTGGATGAAGCGAGCACAGGATCGTGAGGAGTGGCACAAAAAGCGGAGGACTAATTAATAATACCCAGCAATAGGAGAAGTCATGCATAAATAATGATGCTGATGAGAAATTCCGTATACATTTAATAGGACTCGTTTGTTACTTTGACCGGCTAGATGGCACACGTTTAGTGCCTTAAAAGGTGGGGGCTGCGCAGACTGTGCAGCATCCTCTCCATTTAGTATGTAAGTGCATATACCATTATCATATGCCTTTGCGTCTATTTCAGACGATTTAAACAGCACAGGCATGTTTTTTGTGGCTATATCAGTCGATTTGAGAGCGGACAGTTCGCCCACAATTGTTGCAGTTATAGTACGTGTTTGGGTTTCGGTTCGCTATGCTGGCGTGCCTCTCAGCATAGGTACATCTTGAGACTTGACAATGTGAATGTTGTTTCGCAGTGGTCCGCGACAGTGCCACAGCCATGGCGGCGCTGTGCCGGCAGCTCCCCGCCGGCTACACGCTGCAGGGCGACCAGGTGTTCCCCGGCCCCCGCTCCCCCGACCCGCGCCCCGCACACGCCCCCCCCGCCCCCCCCTGCCCCCCTGACGTAGTCTCCGGGGGCGCAGGCCAGCCGTCAGCCGCCACAGTTCCTGAGCCAGCTGGGAAAGCACCTGAGTCTGCTGTGCCGGTAGTTCCATGCATCATCGTGAACGCAGTGAGGTAGATGAGTGTGTGTGTATTCTGGTAATCTTTTATTTATTTATCCTCGGCTCACGTGTCAAGTATTCTATGGAATGTGTAAGTATATGAATTTGACCATCACTACCTACATGAATATCACTCGATGAAGCCGTTCTTAAAAAGTGTGTAGATTTAAAATAATTATTGGGATGATCCTGGTTATAGGTAGGTATAATGTAGGTACCTAAGTAATTACAACGAAAATGCTGCCAAAATTATCATCTAGTCATGTTACCTCATAACATAAGTAAGCTCGCTTTAGGCCCTCCATCCTCCTATGGATGGTAAGAAGTCTCCCTCGCATGTTATACATAATAAGTATAATAAGTAGGTACCTAATAGTAAAGTATAATTTTGTGCCAAACGGTTAACAGTTCCTTTGCAACCTATACAAATAAATGCTCCGTTGTGGCTGTTCTTAGTAGGTAAGGTACTACAAGATAATATTCATTAATTATTGTAAGACTGTATTTAAATTTTTAAACTGTTGTTTCGATAAATGTTACCGTCTAGCGCAAACTTTGCTGTTGTGACCAAGTGTACACTTAGACTAAGATAAAATTGTTATCGCTGAAATTGTATGGACCTAAATTATTATATAAGTTTTGTATGGAAAGCTTTTGTAGGTATTTAGAATGTCTTGTTAGTCGGTTCTGCTGCTGCAATGTGTAATTATTTATAAGCTCGCTTGATACTTTCAGTACTTTACGGCATACCTACCTACTTAAATGTTTATAATAAAAGTGTTTTTCTATAAGTATTTTTTTATTATTACCTATATCTAGCCTGTATCGTCCCACTGCAGGGCAAAGGCTTCCCTATCCCCCTTCCATTTGTTTTTATATAAAAACCATTTTATTCAACTTGAAGTAAAGGTGTGCCAGGGTCGTAGCAAGGGGAAATCCGTGGGGCGATCCGTCTGCATACTACCATGGAAAAAAAGGTGTTATGGATTATGTATAGTAAGTATGTATGAAGTTAAGAATACAATCATGTTTTTGGAACATTAATTTTATTCAATTTCAAACCTGGATAGTCTAGACATACATTTTTGTAAGAAAAGCATTTCAGCTTCGTACATTTGCTTGGCAACAATAGAAATTCCTTCAAATGTAATTTAATTTTACTAGCTAGATACTTTGAGTCACTTTTAATATTAGATTTTTAACTTAATTGACCTTATCTAATTAATTTATACAAAATGTAACCCCCAAGGGAATGAACAAGATGGTAGGTATACTTACACTTATTGCTACAAATAAAATAACTTCAAACTCAATAAAGTTTTACAATTCCCTCGTTTGTAGGTAGGTACCTAAATAAAAATCAGCCAAGTGCGAGTTGGACTCACGCATAAAGGGTTTCGCGTCATTCGTTGAATATTTGTCGATGGCATGACATGGTAAGTAGGTATCTATGTAATTTCTTTGAATTGTATTTAATGATACCTATAAATATGTACCTATAATACTTGCAGTAGGTACGTGTCATTACCATGACTTGCCAATTACACGCGCTAGCGTAGATAATAAATAATGTTTGTAGTACAATTTTATAGAAAATCTGCATCTATCCGCTAGAGCACTGTAACAAGTTTTCATACGTTATCTGTTAATTATCTAAAACGTTAGCACGTAGGTTAATGATTGATTGTCAAATGTCATGTCAAAGACAGGTACTTAAAGCAGTAATTAGATTTGAGAGGAGTGTTCAGATAGCAGTCTCCTTTCGTTCAGGCGACGCATAGTGCGTGAGCTCGTCGTAAGGCGGAGGCCGCTCCTCCGTGCCCTCCAGCTCCAGGTCCAAGTCACTCTCTGAAACATACAGGTAAGTACAGACTGATGTTCTGCCAACTCTACAGGCTTTTACCAAAAACGCTAGATATTTAGATTATTTAAACCTGAACAGTACATAATGATAGACATGCGTTATTTTGACAACTAGGTACTTAGGTTGGGTATGTTTTTCATCACTAATGTTTCATTTCAGCAGCCGAAGTATTTGTAAGGCATAGAGACTGTATAGAGCCTAGATTAGACAGATCAGACCCACCTACACCAGCGCATCTCACCTGAGAAGGCCCCCGACTCGGGGCGGTGCGGGGGCGCGAGGATGTCTCCATCACTAGCGTGCCGCGCGCGCATGTTGCTGACTAGGGTCCGTAGGGGCGCCCCCACCGCCCCTAGCGTGGACCCTTCCGCCCCCTCCACCTTCTCCGCCCCCAGGTAGCACGCGCCGCCCTCGTACCCCGCTGGCTCTGCCCCGCGACAACCACATGCAAAAGCTGCTTATGCAAGGTCCACGAGAAAGAAGCATTATAGATTCATCAGCACATACAATCAGATCAAGATAGGCTTATTGTTGACTCAAGCAGAGTAAATATAATTCCCCTACTCTCAAAACCGAAGATGATACGTCGGTCGCGCCAGTAATCGCAGCTCAGCTGATGTTGGTGGAAACTGAATTAGATATATAGGTATAACCTACCAACATAAAGCTCAACTGCAATTTTTAGCAGGATGATAGTTTTCGGTTTTGGGAGTAAGGCCCTGGTTACCTTCATGCATTCATGCTTTGTAACAAATAGAGTAGGTACGTAGTAAGGGCACAGACTAGTTAAGTAAGTCTCTGGAAAGGGGTAACAAATATATCTGTGAATGCAAGACCACAAATCACAGGCAAATTAAGTTCCGATTGGAAGCCGTCTCTTAGCACAAAGTTGCCGTTGCATGCTAAATAGAGAATTCATCGAAATATAAACACATGTTATGTCACATTAATGTAAATAAGTATTAAAATTATAGAATTGGAATGTTCTTACCGACTGAAGGCGGAGGGAAGGCCGGCTTCGACAGACTAATCCTTGACTCAATAGAGTGGTGCATAGCGCCGGATCGGTCCATGGTCTCGAGCTGATCGATGACGTCATCCAGGCAGAAGCCGAACATCCTTGGCTGGTGCTCCTCCAGCGGGACCAGCGTCTGCCGCGGCCGCTCCTTGCTGCGAATAGATTCATTAAAACACTGCTTCGCCTCCTTCGCTTTGTAGATTGACTTTGTTGATAAATCATCTCTTTTCGGCGAGCTGTTTACACTCGCACTGGCATCGTTATCACCGATGTAGAAGCTGGACATTTCGGTCGCGTCACAATCTTTATCTTCTTCCACCTGTCTTTCCTTCTTGCCTTTGGATGACTTGATGTTCGTGTAGTGCTTCTTGCAGGTCCTTCCGACGATCTGTTCATCAGTTTTGTGTTCGTCGCTAGAGGAAGACTCGGGCTCGGCGTGTGGCGCCCTCTCCAGGCTGTCGCTTGAAATGGAATGAGTGTCGGTCAATGTTTCAGGCTTGAGCGGAATGTACAGCTCCCGGGTGGATCGGTCCCAGTCCCTCCGGTGGATGACTTCATCGATGACGCTGGGCGCGGAGTGGTACCGCGTGGACTCTTCCGTTGTTAGCTCGTGGTGGGACTTACGTCGACCTATCTCTTCGTGGCTTCGATGCGCTGCCACCGATTCCTTTTTGCTTCCTAAAGAGAAAAAAAACATAAAAGTTTATACTGAACGTCTATTTAATTCATTTTCAATAATTGTTTTCACATTTTATGGCATAAATCTCATCTGGCACTCTCCCAAAACCATGTAGTTAATGTAGGTCAAGGTATGTCGTACTTAGCCAACCAAGTTATCCCGGTCATTCACCCTGATGACGAAGTCTTTATAGGTCCATATCAAATTCTAATAAATCTAAAGAAAAATTAAGTTGATTTCGATCCCATATCGTTTTCCCAGGTTTAATAATAATACGTAAATAAATAGGGCATATAGGACTTTCAAGATCTTTGATTTGTAGGTATAAGAATATCATTAAATCACCATTTAATTTTGTATAAAGCACGTGGTGTAGGTTGCTTTCATGTTCTTGAAGATAGATCTTAACGACGCAGGCCTATTGGTTATTTGCATTTTTATCATTTAGTTTTGTATTATAGGTACCTATCTAATTTTATATTTTATTATCATTATTCACCTGAAGTGCTCGGCAGATGCAGCGATGCCGCGCTGCTGGCCATACGATTCCCGAACAGGTGGCTAGTGCGTCGGGAACCCGATTCTGGAAAAGGTAAATAATAATAATAAATAATAAAATTGTTTAAATGGAGAAAAAAGTATTGAGTCAGGTAAGTAAATATATTAATTAGGGTTGTTTTTATTATTTTCTAGAAAGTTTAAGTACTATTTAAGTCATACAAGTGAGCCGTAATTTACCATGCCTTATCGTCGAACGACGGCTTTGATGTTTCTCTGAACTCGTGTCTGAAATTGAAATAAATAAAATAAATAAATATCATCACCTTTCGTAGGTACCTACACAAATCTAGATTTAATATTGAATATTGAATGCCCCCGTTCTACGTCCTTGAGTTCATTCACCTCTGGCGGGTTAAGCCTGAATTGAGCTATAAAATAAAAATTAAACTAAAAAAGAGTATTAGTAGATGGGTTACCTACCTGATTTAGAGTCTCCTGGCCAACAGCACAGGTAGTATATCATAAGCACTGGTGTGAACCACGACGAAGAAACGGTGCGAGTCCCCTCATCGTGCGCTCCCATAACGCCTGTTAAAATACCAACACCATGAAATGGATTCACCGAGGCACGTTCTCTGCGTATTGCTATTTACTTTTAACAGGCGCATCCTTTTTTATACAAACACGATCTATTAGAACATCTGCTTTACAGTTACAAGCATTTAAAAATACTATATCGATAACATCTATTTGATTAAAAAAAGAAAATAATAACCATAGAAAAATCAAGGGAGAGATTTTGCAAAGCGCCTTTTATTTCCAAGCAAAAAACTTACCACTCGCCAAAGTCGCAAAGTTAAAAGTTCACCGGCAATAAGCTTTCGATTAGATTTATCTACAGTTAACACATTTTTGACTATTCATTTCTATGTAGGTACTTAGGTATTCTTTTCAAAAAAAATTGCAGACTCGGATTTTGCACTGAGGGATGATTGTGAGCGGAAAGTTGTTGTGAACGCGAGCGGCAGGCGACTGGAAGATTTGCCAAAACTCTCGCCAAAACGAGAGTAAAACCTAAGTCACCGGACACACCGAGCTTTTATCAACGCAGTAATTTGTTTAAGAAAATTTTGTAATCATTTAAGGCTCTTTTTTCTCCCATGACTTTTCATTATTTATGCTTATGAGGTGTTTAGAGATGATGAATGGGAAAAACATTGGAAATTAACACCTTTATCTCATCTAGTACCAAGCTAAGCATGGATGGCAACCAGCTAACTGATTGATAATGTTATCCCACATTAATAATTTATTTTGTGTTAGGTACCTAAGTACATTAAATACTCGCCTTATATGTAAAAAAAATATCAGTAAAATATACAAAATTAGTTTCGAGTCGTCAGATCGAGCCGGGGACCTCTTGCGTCTCAGGCGGGCCTTGACCTACTGCGTCACAGAGGTCGACGAGGAAGATATTCTTACTAAATTATTCTTCATATTTTTCAGTGAATATTTATAGTAGGTATACCCTTCATAGGCTATCTCAACGGTCTCGGTGTGCCTCAGGGGCGGGCGGCGGCGCCGGAGTGTCGCGGCACCATCGATCCCGCTCAGAGGATCCGTCCTCCACAACTCTACACAAACAACGTATAGGTGTACATTTGTCCTCTTGGTATACAGGGCGTCCCAAAGCTATGCAACATTAAGAAGAAGTTCTTACCTAATAAAAAAAAAATAGGATAATTAATAAACATTGTAAATAGGATTATTTTGCTGAAAGGAAACATACCTATGTAACTAGGTATCCAACATGCATTAAAAGATTTGTTTTTTTTTTAGAAAATCTGCATAACATCCTACCTATCTGCATTATATAAAATAAGTAGGTACATCCTATATCTTCTTCATGTTCCATAGCTTTGTGACACCCTGTAGGTATGCCTATACCTACCATGGGGTATGCGAGCAATGCTTGCAGGCAATAAGTGGGTTAATAGCAGTCGTGGTAACTAGGGGACGTATTGTGTTATACAGACCCCTTCTATTTCAGGAGAGACTTTTTATAGACCTAGGAGATGATAGCATGGACCCCTTCATGAAGCTTTTTAATTTGTCGATATAATCTGCCCGTCAAATTGCAAAAAATCAAGTTATTATTATTTGCACGTGGCTCTACTTGTAGCGAAAACATGCCAGTTCGTATTCCCAAAAAATTCATCGTCTTCCCGTGACCACGGCCGGCTGGTCGTCGGCAATCCAGTCGAAACGTCTAGGGCTTAGAAATTAAAGGTTATTTCGTGGTAAATACCTACCTATTTCACTTTCAAAACTATCGTGAGTTGTATTAGACATTATAAAAGTACACGGGAAATTACTCACGTAAAATTATCGTCGATTTAGATACCGACAATGTTTCGATTCTTCCGGAGAATCTTCATCTGGGTATGAGTGTGGTCACTCCTCGCGGTCGCGTCTCACACTGAGTAATTTCCCGTGTACTTTTATAATGTCAAATACCTACCTGTTTACATGTAGGTAGTAAGTATATAATTATAACGTAAAATTAATTAGAAATCCTTCCAACAATACCTGTGCATCAAATAACAAATCAAAGACCACCCCCCACCCCCCACCCCAATTCAACTTTATCGCATCATTGCGTAGAAACATAAATTTGTTCGGAGGTAGGTAAGTACCTAGAGTTTAAAATCTTACAATAATATATCTAGGTACGTTCTAACAGTTTTATCAGCGCCTAATAGTATTCTCATTAGGTTTTCATTTCGTTCCGCGTTTTCCCGTACCAGCTAGATGAAAAGGCAACCCACATATCCGCTGGCAGTCGAGTAAGACCCCTCTCCGTGACATGCGCGGTAGAGCCACTCCACCCTTCTCGCTATCGAGTTGTGAGTGCCTCTGCCTCACACGAAAACACTAAATTTTCCGACAATCCTTATCAAAATAAACCAAAATTTACATAACTAAAATAGTTATTGTTAAAAGGGATAAAACAATAATGTGAGTCTGGCCAGACCAAGTTTGTAGCGAGCAGTAGTTGTGAGGGGTCGATCGACGACGCCGCGCCGACGTGAAGTTAGCCTTGAAGGTTTTCGTGGTTCGTAGCTCAACAAGGATTTTGGTAAGCAAATATTTTGTTTATTTAACAAAACAGATCCCAAACATAAGATTAACTGAGATTCTCATAATGTAGAGACTATTTTGGTTATGATTTTCAGGAGACGCAATAGTAATTCGATATAAATAGGTTTCATATCTGATTGTGATGAAGGCAATCACGGTCATACAACTAATCGATACCTATTGCAATTTGTTATGGCTGAAACTGCATTTCATTCTTTATTATTGAAAATATGCTTCTATAACTAAGTTTAAGCTATTCTAAAAGATCCTAAGCGAATATTTTGGAGAATCTATGCAATTTGGCAATAGTGTCAACATGATCGTACAGTCACAAAAACTTTGCAAATAGCGCACTTGTCGGGATCCATGATGGAATATTTCACGCAATATAATATTTCTTCAATATTCATCTACAATAGAGTGCCTGATACAGCAGGGTTTAGTAATAAGACGGCTTCCACTTACTAAGTATTTTTTTGGTAAAAACCTAAATAGCGATGCCGAAATCATTCAGCGATGGTCGGCACCGACCGGTTGCATTGTGCACTCATGCATACCTACTCGTATATCAAAATGGATAATTAGCGTCTGCTTGTAGAAAACATAACTGCAAACATTAGTAGGTAGTATTTGTTTTCTCTACTAGAGACGAGAGACTCTATTATAGTTATTACCTACGCACTGTCGACTGGTGGTCACCTTAGCGACTTTGTAGCGTGATCGAAAATATAGGTAATTATCTCTGTTATATAAAATATAATAAAATTTGTGTCCAAAAAGCGTAGAACTAAGTATCATCCTAGAACAGTGGGAAGTACGTACAAAGTTATGGCACATAATACAGAAAGGTTATGGTTCTTATTACTGATAAATTAGGATTTTTATTAAGATTGAGCAGCTTCAACATCAACCTTCTTTCCACTAAATGCGTCTTGCTTCGCGATCTTCTTCTTCTTTTCGTATGACACACAATGGTTCTCATATTTCGTGTCGAGCAGCATTCGGAGCCTCCAAATGTAAATAAACGAATCTCTAATGTGTTCCAGCAATGAGCGCGGCGACGCTCCCCCCGTGGCTGTCGCCGTGGTCGTCGGGTCTGGTGTACGGACAGCGCGTGTGGCAGGTGGCGAAGCCCGAGCGCTACCGCCCGCGCCCGCGCCTCACCATCTACACGCTGGGACATGGGAACAACGCGCCCATACTCAGGTACACAATGTCCCTACTGCCTCGCTGCTTGTCCTTATCAAGGTCCTACCAGGACTTACTTCTTTATTAGGTATATACGAAAATCTAAACCACAACACAACACAATCAATGTAAGAAAGAAATAAAATATGATAGGACACCCTCCACCAAAACTTCAGGGTGTGAGGGCTTAGGCAATTCGTCTACTTTGTCCATTTTTACCTCGTCCTTTAGGCTGAGCGTTAACCCTCACGTTATATCTTGAGTTGTGATGCGTGTGAGTCGCGTAATTTCGGTAGCATAATTTCTGCTGCATTCTGTTTCATCCAAAAGTCCTATTAGTGCCGCACGCGACGACGGAAAATGAGTTGTCTGCTTCTGTATTACGCTCGTTTTGCCTCAGCCGTAGCGTAGAGGATGTATTTAGCGTTGTGGTGAAGTGCAGTGATGCCATACGAGTGCAGGTTCAGCAGCTGGTCGGAGGAGGGCAGCGGGGTGGGGTCTCCCGGGCGAGGGGGGGAGGGCGTGGATGGCAGCGCCCCGCCTCCCCCCGCGGTGCGCTGGGAGCGCGTGCCCCTGGACCACGAGCCCTGGCATGTGGACGTGCCGGTGCCCGTGCAGCCTAGGATCAGGGAGCGACCGCCGCCGTTTGATGTAAGTGTTCTAGGTCGATTTTTTTTCATTTTCATTTTCATTTTCATTTTCATTTTCATTTTCATTTTCATTTTCATTTTCATTTTCATTTTCATTTTCATTTTCATTTTCATTTTCATTTTCATTTTCATTTTCATTTTCATTTTCATCAGGGCTTGAAACCGGTTTCTAATTTACCTACCTGTTAATAACCGGTAAATACCGTTATTCTATTTATTTCGTTCGGAACGCGAACATTAACACGAACTAATAATAAACCTCAATAAATCGCCGTTTTCGTCGATTCTCGCAGTTTCATCCAGTCTGCATGTGGTGGATATACTTATTACTAAATCCTTGTCGAAATTTGGCAACGCTCTTAAAATTATTGAAAACGACCACTGCGTGCTCTCTACGTGGGAAAGAACTAATCTTTTTCGTTCTATACCGGTATTTCGTTCAAACGAAACCGCTTAGTTCCGCTCGCATTAACCACTCGCAATAGAGGTTACGGTAGATTGTAACCGAGAGAAAGAGGTTGTAGGTTTTTAAGGCCGAACCGGTTTGAAATTTTACCGGTTTTCCAAGCCCTGATTTTCATTTTCATTTTGATTTGTAGCACGACGTAGAGTACGGCGGCGACAGCTCCGGCAGCGAGGAGGCACTGCACGCGTGGAGCGGCGTGGTGCGCGGCTGGGCGGCCGGCGCCACGCTGCTGGCGCTGCTGGTAGTGATGGTGCGCGTCGGGGAGAAACTGCTTGACTTTAAGATAATGCTGCGTGAGTAGCTTTCTATGGTCTTCTGGTCTGATTTTCAAGACTTGATGATTTTTTTTTTGAAGAGGTCGGAAATCAAACATAATGTTCACAAGGTTATTTCATATGTTGCAGGTCGTCGCCGCCTGCACCGCGAATGGCAGAGGGCGAACGTTCGTGCCACTTCTCGTAACCGTGAGTATCTCAAAATTCTCACTCCTGCAGTCCTGCTGCCACTCACCCACGCAAGACGTGCCTTGAGATTAAATCTAGGCTTGGAAAACAGTTCAGTTTGGACAATCACTTAAAATAATTTTCTTAAAACGATTCTTAAAAGAGAGAACACAAAGTAAGATTACCTCCTTGCCTAATCATAATCAGGAGGTAGTTCAACCTACGAGTACCTATACATCGGTACCTCGGCACATTTTGTTCAAGAAAGTATTGTAGCAAATCAACATCGACTGGCTATTTTGACCTCCCTTAACAATCCAAATATCTCGCCTAAAGATCACACGACTGAATCCCGTTTCCAGGTCGCGCCGAAACACCCCCTCTAGCAAATCTTGGGGCCGAATGCACGGTGGAGATGCCGCCTCCATACTCAGCGTGCAGCCCGGCGGGGGCGGGGGCGGGGGCGGGGGCAGCAGCGCCGCCCGGGGCGGTCAGCCTTCCCAAAGACGAGCATGAAGAACCCCCCCCTCCTTACTCCGACGTCGTCACTCAATTCTTCGATAAGAACGGCCAACCAGTTCTCTTATACAGCCGAGACCCTCCCCGCGACCCTACCGCTCCCCCCTCTGCCTACGAATCTGATGACAGTCAACGAGCTATTGCGAGACTCCTTCGCGTTTATGGAGTAGATGGAACTAATTTACCCCCTCCTGATGACGACGCGCGGCTTTTCCAACATGTCTATCAAGCGTTCAGTGGAATTGCTGATGGGAATATCGAGAATGGAGAGGATGAAGCTATTGGTGTTTCTGATGGCACGGAGAGTGATGTTGAAGCTAATCAAGATGACACAAATGATGATGCAAATACTAACAACGATGCTGGTCCGACCGATGCAGTCGTAGAGCCGAATAATGATGATCCGAAAGACGGATCGGTGGTAGTTTAAGCAGGGAAAGAGAGAAGAAGAAAGAAAGGAAAGAAATGGAGGGAAGTGTTCTTACTGAAGCTGGTTGGGAAAGTGATATGTGCCAGATATTGGTTGTAGTTTCTCATAAGTAGCGGATTCAATGTGACGTAATGTACCTACCTACTCTCATCTACCTACTTGGGTACCTCAGTAATTTGACTCTAATGGCAAACGTTATTTTGTGTAGCGCAATTTGTTTGGTGCTTTGTAAAATTCTTTTAATTTTTCTGTTGTTGTTGAATAACTGTGCATTGGGCAGTTTAGACTGTGTAATCGGTATATTAAATTTAAATATTAATTTGTTTAATTTAGCCACATAATTATGTTGATAAACTAACGCAGAAATAGTAAAAAGCGCACTTGAGTTCTGAAAATTATGAAGAAAAAAAATTGTTTAGGATTGTGTCTGTTTCTCTTTGCAGATGAAATCTGTAAATAGCTCAAATTATTTTTTTAAGTTGAATGTTATAAGTATTATTTATTTTGCTCTTTACAGTAGATATAACTACAGTAGTTTTATTTATTAAGTGTCTATGAAATAACCAAATAATCTTTGTAGAACATTTTTAACAACCCATTGTAAATATTTTACGATTCTAATTAGGTAAATAAATGATTAACTCCAGACTTGTATTTATTAGAATCCTCTATACATATAGGTTTTAATAGGTGCTTGATTAAATTCTAAATAAAATAAGTAGGTATACCTTAGCTTAAATGTAAGTATATAAATGCACAGTGAGACAGAAAAAAGTCCATACTTACTTCATTAGATAGCTAATTAATAATCTAGCAAAAGAAAAAAGTTTAAACAAATTAAACCTTGTTAAGAGATCCACTCGATCAAAATACAGTTTTGGTATTACCTAACTACAGATTTCAACCTCTATTTATGTATCTACATACCTAAATAATTACTAAGTATTCTAAGTGCACAATTGGGTAAATATATTACGTAGGTATGTATCTATTTATTTTATTATCCTATTTAATTATAAATACAGTCTTAAAATTCACAACTTTAAATTAAATGCTTTAGCACCAAGTCAACCTTAGGTACATACAATATCGTAAATACCATCAAAGTTCACACAATAATTAGGTTTATTTTAAACCAAATTTAATGAAATAGATAACGAAGTTCAGTTAGATAACTACAAAAAAGGAAATAAACATAGAGCTGATTTGAAGGATCATCTACAGAAAGTTATAAGTAGGTACATGCTTTTTGAAAAGTCTGACTGAAAACGTATATTTTTAAAAATAAATTTTCCGGTGTTACTCAAACTGTGTTTTCAAATCTGCCCCAATTCATGTTTTGACCCACTTACAAAACAGGTAGGTAGGTAAGGTATTTTAGTTATCAGAACTACCTACGATACGTACCTACTTACGAGTTTCATAAAAAAACAAAATAGGTAAATCATTTTTATCGCAAGCTTCACAGAGTGAAACTGAAATGAGCTTAGCTTGTTAGTTGGAGGACCATAGTTGGT
Organism: Xanthorhoe designata; assembly: GCA_963582015.1. NCBI lineage: Eukaryota > Metazoa > Arthropoda > Insecta > Lepidoptera > Geometridae > Xanthorhoe > Xanthorhoe designata. The sequence goes on along the minus strand of OY757029.1, from coordinate 17,515,829 downwards.
TGTCTATACTTACTAATAGCTTGTTGTTCTATATCTACTTATAACATAGCACAATATGCTGAGTAAGTTATATGAGAATAACATACTACCTACCTAAGCTATAAATAATGAAGGATCCTACATCTTATTGTTTGGCAATCCATTTGGACGGAGTAACTCAATGTGTACATGTTAAATCAGCGCTCGTAGTTCTGTCGGCCCATTTGGACTTTTATGCTAGATGTAGGTGGACATGTGAACGTGTAAGTAGGTACAGCTGTGATAAGCTCCATGTGAACGTGCTAAGCTAGATATGGAAGTGTCTACAGCTCGTTGTTCTGCCGACGGCGCACGTATCTCGCGAAGTAGTCGGGTCGCCAGCACTTGCACGAGCCCGGCACTAGGAACCAGTCGTAGTACAGTCGCACCTGGGGAAAAATCATTGAACTGATCTTGTGGACAATGTGATAGAGTAGTGTGGACGTTGAGAGGCCTCACTTCACGACTTAACTACCAATAACCTAAACTGAATTACAGTATGATTGCCCTTGAAGCTTTTTTTAACACTTTTCTACTACTTTTTCCAATAATGATTGTGCTACGTGGAAGTTTTATTTACCTGGAAGCAGCCGAGGTCGTCATGTCCGTCACAGTGCGGCGGCTTCTCCGAAGTAGGCGCCTCGCCTGCAGCCGCCGATGCCGCTCCGTACTGCACGAAATCCTAGGATAGATAACTCTTATTTCAGCTCCGAGTTCACTAGAAAAGAGGTCTAGCTGATGGCAGGTAGAGTAAAGCGATGAATGGCACGGCTTATGACGGGGTCAAGATGATAGTAGTAGGTATAAAAAATTGTTCATTGGTGTCTCTTCAAGTGTAGTTCAAGTCAAGTGAAGGTTATCTAAGGTTACCTACCTGTATGTTGTGTGTGTGTGTACCTGTGTGGTTGTGTGTGTACCTGTGTGGTTGTGTGTGTACCTGTGTGGTTGTGTGTGTACCTGTGTGGTTGGCGCGCTGGCGCTGGCGCTGGCGGGGTAGTGCAGCTCGCCGACCAGCAGCGACACCCACCGCGGCGAGCTCAGGCAGCCTCCCTCCAGGTAGTGACAGCGGGACTGCATGCATCTACACAATAAAAGACTCTGCTGTAGCAATTAGAACCAGTTGAGCTATCTAAGGATCGCTGTAAAAGATAAGAAGCTCAACTGATCCAACTGATCCAAGCCACTGCCAGACGGAAGCGTGTTCAAGACACTGACAGCATTACTGCGTTGCTTTTACATTAGACTTACTTATAATGGTAGGTACCTGCTATTACAAATGTAGGTAGTAGATAGGTACCTTCGAATAATAATAATAATTAAAAAAAACTACATAACTAAAGTTTGTAACCCCCCCCAGCCGATTGATGATTTCAACAGGGTGAGTGACAAGTTGAAAAGTTTGGGAACCACTGCCCTAAGGTAACGACTCACCTGGTGACTTCAACAGTTTGAGTGAAGTACCCTTCATAAGGTATCTGCACGACGTATCTCCACACGCCCTGGTAGTTGCGCGCGAACACAGGGGTCGCGTACTCCACGCGAGCGGGGCACGGGGTGGGGGGACCCTGGAATATAATCATTGATCATTAGAATTCAAAGTAATAACTAAAAAAGGTTAAGGTAAAGCCTTATCTTACCTCACCGAGATGCCACGGCGGCGTCGCTCTCGGGTACCTTACTTACTTTACCTTTGGCAATCAAAATAAATCTAAGGTTCATATGAACCTAGCTATGTAGGTACCCACCTACCTAGCCACGTTATGCAATAAACTTACTTCGTAACGGTGTTGAGGGGGCACATGGGGATGTCCAGGGTCTTCACGTCGCTCTACATTTGGCGCCGGTTCACTGTTGCCATTAAATGCGCGGTAAAGCATGCAGAAACTGTAATAACAATCAAAAATATATTCTTAGTGGTAGAATAATCGACTCGCTCATAGCCATGCATTGATAGTTGATTGACTGACATTGACGTTTTGACGTTTCACGAGATTATTGTCAAGACAAGATCCGTCAACTTGGTTTCCATAAGTTTTGGAGGTTAGAATTTGGGTATTTTGGGTTATTTGCGAATAAATAAATGTTTTCAGCTCGTATGGGATAAAAATGTCTGCTGCTTTAGTGAGACAAGCCCTTGAGTTCGTAGATCCTGACGGTAAATTGGATTTCAAAGAATTATTGAGTTGTCTAAATCGGTCGGTGTTGTGAAGGATGTTTGTTTTTCAGAGAGCAGTGGCAAGGGAAAGAAGCGTGGTACGTCGAGCCAGCACCAGGGTGCCACAGGTCAAGGTGAATATATTTTATGAGGTTGCGTCATTTTATTGAGTAGACCGCAATCTTTCTTTATAAGCCAGGACTTGATATCGCTAAGACGTACGAACGAGACTTAGACGAAGTAGCTACGGAACGTAATTATAATTCCACGTTATTTTGCAGTTTGTACCTACTTACTTATTTTTTAAAATGCAGTAAGTAACTCATTTCGAGTCCCGTTCTTCAGCTAGTTCCTAATATTGTCAGAATTACATAACTTTATGGTTGAAATGCTAATTAGCTAGGTCCTTATTTATTGTTTTTCAGTGAGGAAGCCCTTAAAAGCTAAGTGGAAGAAGCAGTCCCTCGGGCAGGACTCAGCAGAACGGAAACAAGTGGAACAAGCTGTGAAAAAGCTGCTCAAAGTGTCTCGTCCCACTGTGAGCACTGACATTGCTGAAAAGGTGAGTACTATTGCTTCATTGATCTAATTGTTTATTTAGCAATTAGTCACAATATGTATAGTTATGCAGTGTGTTATTAAATAGTTAAGTGTCTTTGTTACGTGTGTCCTGCAACATGGCTAGCCTTGTGGGAACTAGTAATCATAGAATAGAATAGAATAGAATTGTCATTTATTGTAAAACAGGTAAAGATTAAGATGAAATCATTGAGATGTATTAAAGAGTCACAATCTAATAGCTGACAACACTCCAAAAATGTGCGTGCTAATTCAATGTTCTACAATGACATCTGACATTTGAATGTAGACGTTATATCGTTTTTTTAATGTTCAATGTCGCTTGTACGCAAAAAAGAAAAACTATGCGCACTACGTAGCGTGCGCCGAGTTTTGGCGTTTACATTTTATTTGTCTGATTGTGGCTCTATAATACATCTCAATGGATGAAATACATTATTTCAGTTGGTGTTCCACTATGTTACCATTTGTGTTGGTATACAATAATAAGAATTTATATAATTAAAAAAGTGATAAAATTACTTGTTGTTATAACTTCAAGAAGCTTCAGGATTGTATAATTAATAACATTTGTGTGATAATAGACGCCAGTTTATTCGTGGTTCAGTTCCTGTCTACATGTGCATAACCTACAATACAGACTTCAATCAACGATGACATTGACACTTGATTGACCATAGATTATACATAACACCTTCCCTCTTACTCTGTGATTATGACATATTTTAAATTTAAAATCAACATTATTATTATTATTATTATTTATAATACACAGGCAGCTCTTAGAGCTTATGCGTGTATATCTTATTAGTCAGTGCGCTTTAAATATTTGTCCAGTCTATTTTTAAAAGAGTTCACTGAGGGGGCACTGATCACTGAGTCTGGTAAACGATTCCAAGTGTGTACGACGCGATTAGACAATATGTGCTCTCTGGGTTTGCTGGTACTTGGCCCGCGTTGTAGCTTCAGTGAGTGTCCTCTCAGTCTTGCATTGTTGTTCATGGTATATAGTGTCCGTGACAAATCCGGAACACTATAATGGTTGTTTAGGATCTTATAGGTCTCTATTAGATCTCCACGCTCTCTACGAGATTGAAGGGTAGTTAGTCCAAGTTCCTGAAGTCGTTCCTCATATGCAAGTTCTTTAAGACTAGGTACCATTTTCGTAGCTCTTCGTTGTACTCGTTCAATAAGGTGAATGTCCTTTTTGAAATATGGGCTCCAAACCTGGAATGCATACTCCAACAATGGTCTAAGATATGTCTTATACAGCTTCAAAAACAATTCCCTGTTGATGTATGCAAAAGCCTTCCTTATAATGTATATTATAGAATTTGCTCTCTTCACAATCTCAACAATGTGTACATCCCATTTTAGATTAGTTGTGACTATGACTCCAAGATCTCTTTGTCTATCCACCTTTTCAAGGGAATTTCCATTGATGAAATAATTGCATTTGGGGTTTTTGCTCCCAATATGCAGCACAGTGCACTTCTTTTCATTCAGGGTGATAAGCCAGTCTTGAGTCCACTGGTGTATTCTGTCTAGGTCTTTCTGAATTATGTTTTGAGCGATGAGTGGATTTCCCATGATTTTAGTATCATCAGCAAAAAGAGATTGCTGAGATTCAATGTGCTGGTCCAAGTCTATCAGAAAGATTCCAAACAGGATCGGTCCAAGAACAGATCCTTGTGGCACTCCGCTGCTTACTTTATGAGGCTGTGACTGAGCTTCACCAACCCGGACTTTAAAGGTTCTTCCTGACAGGAATACCTCTATCCATTTTAGAAGCCTACCTCGGATACCAAAGTGTTCCAGTTTGGAGACCAGCCTCTTTATTGGGACTCTGTCAAAGGCTTTTTCATAGTCAAGGTATATAATGTCTGTCGGTAGATGTTTGTCCCAAGCTTGTGTCCACATGTCCAAGCAGCAAAGTAGGTTTGTGACTGTTGAGCGACCTGGTATGAAGCCGTGCTGTCTATCAGATAGCACTTTTTCCCTGAATAGAAAGCTCCTGATTTCTGTGGCAATTATCTTCTCCATAGTTTTGCAGATAAGACATGTTAAACTTATAGGGCGGTAGTTGGCTGCGACTCTTTTATTTCCTTTTTTATAGATAGGTGTTACAATAGCTTCTTTCCAGTCGTGAGGGAGCTCTCCTTGGTCAAATGAGGTGGTCATAATGGACGCCAACCTTACACATATAACTTCACTGCATCTTTTTAGCAGGATAGCAGGAATTTCGTCAGGGCCCATAGCAGTATCTTCTTTCAATGTCATAATGGCTTTTCGGACTGAGTCTGGTGAGAATTCTACATTGTCTAAAGATTCCACAACCCTAGGTGCTTTAATTTGTGGGATTGGTAAATGAAGCGGTTCCCTGACATATGACTTGTCAAATTGTTTCGCGAATAATTCGGCAACGCTTTTATGGTCTCTCATCACTATACCAGTTTGATCATCTAGTAGCGAAGGCGGCACTGATACCTTGGATGCCAACTGTTGGCGGATGTAACCATAGAAGGACTTGGGTCCGCTATAAACAATCCTAGTTTCAAACTTTATTCTAGCTTTTCGTACTTCAGACGTCAGTCTATTATTAGCTTTACGGTACTTTTTATAGTTGCTCTCAGTTGTTACAAGTTGGTATGATTTCCAAGCCTGAGCTTTTTCATGTGATAGTTTGAGAATATATGGTCCTATCCATGGTTTATTTTGTCTATGCGTTCCTTTTTTTCTTTGAAGTGGAATATGAGATTTTATAATAACATGCGTTAATGATTTGAAGGAGTTCCATGCTGTTTGGATTGGAGTTGAGTCGGTTATTTCAAATTCAGAGTTTTCAAAGTCTTGTTTCACTACATTGTAGTCCGCATTAAGAAAGTTATGTCTTAGGATTGGGTTCGATTTATGATGCTTATCTTGTGCAGGTAATTGTAGAGTGGCAAGAAGTACTTGATGATCACTTTTTCCAATATTTGGAAGATGTTCAAGCATAGTACATAGATTCTCCTCATTACATAAGACAAGGTCTAAAAGAGATTTTTGCTCGTTCCTTTGCCTAGTTATTCCAGTTACAAGTTGCTGCAGGTTACTATCAAGAAACATCTCAATAAATTTTTCATGCAATTGGTCATGCCCATCAGTATTCGTAAGGGGCCATTTGATGCTTGGTAAATTGAAATCTCCCATTATAAAGACAGAGTTATTACTATCAGCATGCAGGAGTGTATTAAAAAGTTCTTTATCCGAGTCTTTATATGAGTAGTTGGTGGAACGGTACACTCCGGCAACAAGTAATCTAAAAGTTCCATAAGTCATGTTTAGCCAGAGTGCTTCAACCTGAGAGTTGTTATTATAAGTATTGTGAGGGGCTATATATATAGGTATACCTCTGTGTTCGTGTGCAGCATAGATTGCAACTCCTCCCCAACCACCTCCACCATCTCTATCTTTTCTAAATAGACTATAACCTTTAATATCAATTAAACTATTTGGTATACTGGGTTTAAGATGTGTTTCTGTTATTATAATAAAAGTAGGTTTTATTTTGTTAATTTCAATCATAAGTAAGTCTCGTTTTGCCATTATTGATGCCAGGTTCGTGTAAAAAAATGTAAGTTCTACGAGATCAGTGTCTAGTTTTTTGGTGGATCCCCCTTCTTAACAATCTTTGGGGCATTGTTGACATACTTAATAGTCAGATCTGACTCACCATTTTGGATTCTCGTTTCTAACTCCTCACGCAATCCTTTAAGGAACTCCCTTTGATATGGGGTAATATCGTTTTTTACCTTAACTCCCACAGGTAGCTTTTTTCCATTCTTCAAAATGTTTAGAGCTGAACTTTTACGAGCAAAGATCAATTTCATCGGCCGAGGGGTCTGACTCGGTTTTCCAAGACGAATAACCGCTACGGGCGTTTCCGACTCTGGAATGTTTTTCAGGGCTGTAGTCACCTTCTCAAGGTCATGACGCTTGCAGGTATCCACATCAGTTCCGTTATTCAGTTCCGATACACCAAACATGATGATATTCCTTTGCCTTTTCTCACGTTCGTTGATTTCGCTAATCACAGTTTCTACGTTAAAACCATGACTCTGTGACTTTTTTAATGCGTCAATTTCATCCTTCAGTTGAGAGACTAATTTTCTGAGCGCTGGAAGCTGCCGAATTCCGAGCTTGCAATCTGGGCACAAGTACTTGAGTGTTGAGGATTGAAGCATCACCACACGTAGCTCCGTGGCGCAAAGGCCACTGCACTTTACACAAATTTGCCGATCACAGCCGCCACACACTATTTTAGGATTCTTGTCATCAACTTTAGGCACTGATGAGCAGCTCATGCATGGCACCATTTTAACACACAAGATTTTATCAAAAGTTCACTATAAATAATTTAATTCGTAATAAAACCGAGAGACGCGTGCGCACTGACAAATGCGGGTAGGGAAAAAAAAAAAAAAAAAAAAAAAAAAAAAAAAAAAAAAAAAAAACTAAAAAAAAAAATTAACTTCTAATCTTCAACATCCAATAATTTCCCTCCACTCTTCTGGTGGGGGTATCACCAAATCAGACTCATTGTCATTACATTCGCTATTCTGTGTACTGTGTTCATTTTCAGCGCTTGCCTGCGATGCATGTGGGGGGGGCGTGGTCCTCAGCAGCTGGTCCACATGTCTGCGATGCCGTCCTCCACCCTCAGCTTCCACCTCATACACCGCTGGTTCCCGTCTGCTTATGATCCTTCCTCTCTGCCATTTGATATCTGTATTATAGAGTCTCATTAAAACATAGTCACCTTCTTGAAACACTTTCTTTTGTTTATCTTGTGCCTGGCCTTCCTCCTTCCTTTCCTCACCCTCTGTCTCCTCAGAATTATCAGCATCTGGATGTAGTTGAGTAATAGGTGTTCTTAGCTTCCGGCCATTTAACAATTCAGCTGGGGTTTTACCAGTCACTGTGCTTGGAGCAGTTCGCATTCGAAATAACATATTGGTTACTCGCTCTGCCCAAGGCATGTCAGTAGGTTGTTTTTTTAGTTTCGTTTTTATTGTTTGAATGGTTCTCTCAGCCTGTCCATTTGTAGCTGGATGATAAGGTGCACCTGTTAGAAGTTTGATAGAATTTCTGTGGGCAAACTCCTTGAATTCACTTGAAGTAAAAGCCAATCCATTGTCTGAAACTATAATGTCAGGTAATCCATGATCTGCAAATGCTCTTCTTAGCATTTCAATGACCGATTTGCTGGACATCGAGTGAACCATTTCAACAATTGGCCATTTACTGTACGAATCAACCAGCACCAAAAATGTCTTGCCCAGGAATGGCCCCATGAAATCTACATGTACTCTCGACCAGGGTCTTGTAGCTGCTTGCCAGGTGTGCTCAGTAACAGGTGGATTATTGCGACCAATCTGGCACAATTCACACCGACTGACTAGGTCCTCTATGTCTTTGTCCAATGTAGGAAACCATAAATAGCCTCTAGCTAGCATTTTTGTTTGAACCCTCCCAGTATGTCCATCATGCAGTAGTTTCAAAACCTGTTTTTGTAATGCCGTGGGAATAACGACTCTATTGGACCACATCACACATTCTTTGTTTAATGTGAGATATTCTCTTCTTCGATGGTATGGTAGCAATTCCACATCTTCAATCTTTTCTGGCCAGCCATTCAATAGACAAAACTTTACTTTCTTCAGTACTTTATCTTTATCGGTCTCATTGGCAATTATTTTTGAATTAATCTTGGTACTACCCATCTGGTCCACCAGCATTACATCTTCACCTGTTCGCATTTTACTTGGTGTTGGCCATCTGCTAAGGCTGTCTGCATCCCCCATTTCCTTACCCGGTCGATACCTCAGCTCATAGTTGTATGTGCTCATGATCATTGCCCATCTCATCATTCTGGCTGACACTAACTCAGGGATAGGTTTGTTTCTACCAAAAATGCCTAGCAGTGGTTTGTGATCCGTGAATATTACAAATTGACGTCCCAACAAATATTGTCTAAATTTTACTAAGCCAAACATTATCGCTAAGGCCTCTTTATCAATTTGAGCATATCGGCGTTCATGTTGCTGCAGTGTTCTTGACCCCATTATGATCGGTCTTTCAGTACCATCCTCCATTTTGTGCACTAATACTGCACCCACTCCATAGTCACTAGCATCGCAAATCATGTGTAATTCCTTGTCTAAACTATAGTGCATAAGGGTCAGGTCTGATGTTAACATTTGCTTTGCTGTTTCAAAAGCCATTTGCTGTTCCTTGCCCCATTGCCATTCTGCATCATTCTTCAATAACCGATGTAATGGTTCCAATGTTGTTGCTTTGTTTTTAACAAATCTTTCATAAAAGTTGTACAGGCCTAAAAATGCTTTCAGGGCAGTCTTATTTGTTGGTGGTGGTTTCTTAGCAATTTCTTCAACCTTTTCTTTTGATGGGTGTACACCCTCTTCATCAATTTCAAACCCTAGAAATTTTACTTTCTTTGCTGCAAACACACATTTTTCTTTATTCAATGTCAAACCAATATTGTTTAGTCTTTTTAACACCTCTTCTACTCGTTCATTGTGTTCTTCTAATGTGTAACCACAAACTGCTATATCATCAAGAAGGCAGGCTACTCCTTCAATTCCAGACAATAGGGATATCATCAGTCTCTGAAAGATGGCAGGGGAAGCATTCACTCCAAATGCTAAACGGTTCATTTTCATCAAGCCTAACGGCGTATTCAGAGTCAGAAGTTTTGCTGTATCCTCATCCACCTTTAGTTGATTATACGCCTGCTTGAGATCCAGTTTTGAAAAGTATTTTCCTCCAGATAAGTTGAAAAATGCTTCATTTGCTGTAGGTAAAGGAAAGTTGTCTACCAAGCATCCAGCATTTACTGTTGTTCTGTAATCTCCACACAGCCGCAGTGACCCATCAGGTTTTGTAACTAATCGCAATGGTGTAGCCCACTGTGAATGTTTCACCGGTGTCAAAATATTATTTTTAATCATTCTCGTTATCTCTTCATTCACCTTTTCTCGTAATGAAAATGGTACAGACCGGGCAGGCAGAAATACAGGTTGCGCATCCTTTTTGCAATCAATATGTATCAGTGGACCACAATATCTATCCAACCTATCTTTGAAAATTTCTGGAAATTTCTCTGCAAAGTCTGTGACCTTTTGATCAACTGTATGGACGCCTTGTATGGAAATACCTAGCGCGTCGAACCATGCCCGGCCCAGTAGGGGAGGGCCATTGCCATAGCTGACCACCAGAGGCAGTTTAGCTTTCCTTTCACCATACTGGACATCAACATTCTCTTCTCCTACCACTTTCAGCTCACTATTAGTCCATGTGATCAACTTCTTCTCAAATGGTACCAGTGGTCCCGGGAATGCATGTGCATGTCGCACATGAAGGCTATGTGGCATAATAGTACGTGCCGACCCGGAGTCTACTTCCATTTGTAGCGGTACACCGTTCACTGTTATCTCCACCATCATTGGTTCCACAGCCACCGTGCCCGCACTTCCCGATACTCCATGTATTCTTACCCCGAAGTTGTCTTCATATTCTGAGCTTCCTTCTTCATTTACTTCACAAGATTGCACCTTGTCTGCACTCTTGATTTTGCAAGCGGCTCTCGTGTGTCCCTTTTTGTGGCATTTATAACATGTTGCATACATGAATCTACATTTTGATTCATGTCTCTTCGCACAATGAACACACGGCGATTTTAAAGCGATCGCATCGACACTCATAGGAACAGGCGCCGGCGCACCATCCACATCCGATGACCATAAACTACTGGCTCCCACTCCTTTTTGGATTGCTTCATTATTTAAGGCCCGTTGCACCACCGAGTCGTAGTTTAGCTCCACAAATTTTATCTTGAGAAGTTCTTTTCTCAAACTGTTGTCTCTTACACCCAATACTATTTGTTCCGTCAATCGACGTTCGCTGTTATCCTGAAAATCACAACGCGAACTTATCTCATGTAGGGCTGCGATAAAAGTTGTGATCGATTCGTTCTCTTTTTGTTTACGCTTGTAGAATTTATCCACTTCTAGTATCGGGTGTGGCTTCGGTACGAAAAACTTGTTGAGAACTTCTATAATGACTTCGAATGAAACTTCACTAGGTTTTCTTGGCGCCAACAATGACACCACAACCGCATACGCCTCCTTTCCACATTGAGACAGGAATAGGGCTCGTTTCTGTACGCTATCCACTGGTCCCGCCGCATCCAAAGCGAAAAACAACTGTTCCCGGTAATTTTCCCAGTTGTCCTTTTGTGGCTCGAATTTTCCCGGCAAGACCAAACTCGCGATGTGCGTAGCCGCCGCTCCAATTGTTGTACTCGTCGCCATTGTTATAACTTCAAGAAGCTTCAGGATTGTATAATTAATAACATTTGTGTGATAATAGACGCCAGTTTATTCGTGGTTCAGTTCCTGTCTACATGTGCATAACCTACAATACAGACTTCAATCAACGATGACATTGACACTTGATTGACCATAGATTATACATAACACTTGTCAAAAAATTTATTTAAATCTTTGTTTCTATTGTTAAAAAAACTTTATTTTCCTGGTAAATAAAATAAAATAACAGCTAAAATTATTACTTGATAGGTAAGTACTTAGTTTGAAACTCCTTGATTTTACTGGGAGCCAACAATTTATTTTTCTTTATTAGGTCAAGAAGTTAAGATGGCTGCGAGTATGCACACACAGATACCTACACAGCATTGCATAATAAACACCATTTAAAAAAATAACATCAGAATGGTTCTTTTACCCCAGTTGCTCTAGCCATTGAAACAAAAGTAAAAATGTGACTAAGAGGAAAGAGGAAATGTTACTTAAATCAACTATCAATGTTTCCTTTTACCCTGTGAAATAAAATCATGAATTTTGTCACTAAAGCTAAATACAAATAAACATGAGTGCTAAAATGTTTGAATGGTTTTATATTAGTACCATAACTTCCCCATTTACTATATCATAACAGGAATTAGAGTAAAACTTAGAATACTTAATATAGTGCTCCAAATAAAAAATTATGATAAAAAAATAAAAAAATTTAATGTATTCCTTTCAACTGAAATCTTTTTTATCAACATAACAAAATGTGTCTTATTATGGTAAAGTATATTTTATATTTACAGATTGTTGAGAGAGCCGTGAAACGCAAGGCCCTTGTGGACGTAATACCCGTCGACAACGAACCACAGAAGTCCATCCTGTTCTCTGACGAGGAAGACAACTTTGATTCATTTGAAGACGAGCTGTTCTGTAGTTAAACATTTGAAAAGACATCTCAATTGCTTTAGCAGGAGCTATCAGTTGAAATAGGAGATATTTGAAGTTGAAGACTAAGTTATCAAGAATACAGCTCAATTTGCCTCAGCTAAGAGGGATTGTAAAAAAAAAAAATAGAGCAAAAAATCCTTGTGTACATGCTAGAAAATTTTTTGCACAATAAGGATGTTGCAAAGAACCTTGAGCTTAAAAGAATAGGGTTAATATTTCCTTGCTTGAAAATACACAAGGAAAGAGCAACCTTCAGAGAATAACACAGAGCAGAACATTCTACGAAACAAGTTGATATAAAATCCCTCGTGTGAGAGAATATAGTTGACATATCCCGGACATGCTATATGGTTCGTGACGCTGCGCTCGGGAAAGTGGTGCTAGCGAGCACGGCCGGACTGTTTGTACTGCTCGTGGTGTGGGTCAACACCTATCCATTCTTAGATGAAGGTTTGTATTTGTACTTATATACTCTTCACTTTTATTGACTGAACGCAGAGAAGGCGCGCGTATTCGAATTCGCCGGAATTCCCGCGGCGACGCGGGCATCCTCGCGACTCGTTAGAGTTTCTCATGCGATAATAAGTATTATAGAAATGAAAATAAAGTTGAAATTCATATGACACTGAAACTGCGCTCCGCGTCGCTGCTCTTCGCCACTCTTTTGGTGTAAGTTGAGCCTAATTGTCTTATTGTGTATTTCAGAGAGTGTAATCTACGGGTACATCCCGAGCCCGCAGCGTGCGCTGCTGACCTGCGCGGCGTGGGGGCTGCTCTTCATCGGCGGACTCATGGCCTTCACGCTCTATCACATCTACCCGCACTTGTCAATACACGAGTGAACTTTATCTCCCTTCGCGTAAACTTTATCTACCCTCGCGTAAACTTTATCCACCCTCGCGTAAACTTTATCTCCCATCGCGTAAACTTTATTTATCCATCGCATAAACATGAGTGCATCGAGCATTTAATTTTACTGTTACCGTTCCACTTATAAACATTACCTAACTTAACAAATTAAATATTTACGCAGCAAGCTCAAATCAAAATCCAAACCATAAATCGAGTATTAGTGCATTCACTTGTAAATAAAATCAATCTTATTTCCCTTGTAAAGAAGCCTACATCTTTCATTAATCGAACTTGCAAAATCCATCAATTCCTATTTACACCATCACTTGATAACAAATCATATTGCCTTATAAATAAGGTACATGTTACATCTCTAGTAAACTTAAACAACGTAAACAACTCAATCGTAAACAAGGCTCTCTTCAGCATGGCAAGTTCACGAAGTGATTGGATAATAATAGGCGTATCTGGAGTTACGTGTGGGGGAAAAACGACCTTAGCGAATAAACTTAAAAACTCTTTATCCCCAGTCTACGTTTTCCATCAAGATAAATATTTTTATCCTGATGATAGTCCGAAACACATAAAATGCGATGGATTAGAACACAATAACTATGATATTATATCTTCGTTGGATATGGAGGCGATGCATAAAGATGTTTTAGCCACGTTAGAGGGAGATAAAAGATACCACGCGCATTGCGAAGAGAAGGACGGAAGATTTTCAGTGGAGGGGAAGAAGTTTTTAGTGGTAGAAGGATTTACGGTGCTGAACTATAAGCCAATTGTGGAGCTTTGTGATTTGAGGTGAGTTCTGCTTTCACGTATATATTTAACGCTGCAATTTAGGTAAAAAAAAAAAAGTATTGATTATTCCGTCAATTAATTAGTGGACCGATTTAAAAAATCTCATATTTGTTTGAAAAAATATAGGTACTCCCGACTACTCCCGAGATAGTTCCAGTAAAAAAATTGAGGATCCGATGAGGATCTTCGGAGTTATGAACAGAAATGCTGACAGAATTGTCCTTTAGAATGAAATGGCAAGTTTAGGCATGTATAGCGGCAGGCAACTAAGTCACTATATGAATATATTTTTTAGCGGAGTTGGGCTTCTGTACTTTTTCTTTTATTGTATTTTTATGTGTATTGTATTTGTTTCAGGTACTACTTCGTGTTAGAATACTGCGAGTGTTTAGCGCGACGTTGCCTGAGACTGTACGACCCGCCGGATGTCGCGGGATACTTCGAGCGATGCGTCTGGCCAGAACATCTCAAGTACCGCGCTGAGGTATCTATACTTTGTCCTTTCAATATCTTTTGAACTACACGAAACAGGCATTAGAATCTAGCGTGTAAGACGAAACTGAAGTGATCCTTGAGGTCCTACCAAAATAAACGATTTTTCTTTAATTGAAAAATAATAATGAAACCACAGTTAGATAATGTTAGGTACGTTAATAATTAAACAACATGGATCAAACCGATACTTCTTAAGGCGGAGTACTTTATCCAACTCAGCCATGTTATTTTATGACGTCCGTCTCAAAAATCTTGATCTGATCTTTTAAGATTTCTGATTTAGCGCCATCTACATGATACACATCTCTAAAAGATTTCTTGCTCAAGAGCGCTGCCCCTATCAGTGCTTGATACCGATAACAATAATATCGGTATCATAGCGACGACGACCTCTGTGGCGCAGTGGGCGAAAGCCCGCCTGAGACGCAGAGGTTGCGGGTTCGATCCCCGCTGCGGGACAAATGTTTGCATGATCTGCAAATATTTGTTTCGTGTCTGGGTGTTTTCTATGTATAATAATGTATGTATTTACAAAAAAAAAATGTATCTATGTAGTTTATCAGTCATCTGGTTACCATAACACAAGCATTAAATTGCTTAGCTTGGGACTAGATGACGCCGTGTGAAATGTCCAAGGATATTTATTTATTTATTTATTTATTTAATAACGATACTTGCATTTCGATAAATTCTAGTATCGATCCTTTGAAGTAAGTATCGATAATATGCTCTTAAATAACGAGTATTCAAAGCGGTGCCAGCTTTTCGATGCTAGCGTACGGACCGGGGCGAACGCGTGCTTGCCAGTTTGTGCATTTTTATATTTATACTTACCGATATTTACGTACATAATACCAGTAAATATACCAAAACTTATTACGACAGATACCGATGAAGTTACCGATACGGCAATAAGTCTGATTAAGTATAAATGGTTCTCAAAAATACCGGTATAATTTATATCGATATCAAGGATGTACCGGTATCAGGTCAACGTCAGTCGAATCGGTATTTAATAAATCAAGCCCTGGGTCGCTATAGCGCTGTCGGAATCGAAAACTGTAGGAATATTCATTTAGTAATGCTTAAGCGCGTCATTCGTGATCATTAATTTTATCAAAAGACCTAGAGATTAGTGATTATTTTAATGTCAATGAGGTAATGTACATATACCCTCTTATTAAATAAAAATATATTAAAAAAATACTTAATATTCAATTTAAATCAACAAAATATAAATAAGTATTCAAAAAAAGTATTTAATTTCCAGATACTACAAGATAAGCGAATAAAGATCTTGGACGGAACGCAGCCGGATATATTCGATACTGTCATGGCGGACATCAAATCTCGGCCCGCGTAGCGAAATCATTACATTTACGTTGTAAAGTCGAATAGCAATAATATGAAAAGAAAAGAAATCTCTGACACAAATAAATAAAAGCTAAGGACACTCTTTATTAATAACTTATTTTTACCAAAAAACGCATCAAAAGCGGTTTTCCCGTTTAGTAGCTATGATGCCGCAGTTAGACACAGATAAATACTATAAGTACTTACTTAACTTAAAACACCCCACTTTTTCTTCCGTGGTTAAAAATGAGCTTAATCCTACTGTCTTACTAATATCAAGGACGAATCGTCCTATAATGTAAAGTTTGTAAGTTTGTCTGTTTAAATGTTTGTGATGAACAGATAAGTAAAAACTATTAGTCCAGGTTTATATTATTAAAAATTTGAGTCGACACATTAAATATTTTGTAACCAATTATAAGTAAGTACCTATCTTTAAAGATAAAATCTCTGTCCTAGTGTGTAGATATAGTGGTAATTTGTATTTAGCGTTGTAAGTCATCGTTACTTATGTTTATTGTGTTGGATACGGTTATTTATTTAACGGTAATTTATTTAAGTTAACTGCTAAATAAACTATTGCAGGTATATTTTCTTTTACTTGAATGCGACTTGCAAAATATTTTTCTAAACAGCGTCTAACAACATGCCTGACAGCAAGCGATGAAAGTAAGCAGTCGAAGCTAGTAGGTACAAAATAATCCACCAACCAGATTTAACGGGATGTCTTCTCTCCTAACAGAGGAACTAAGGTTTCTTCTCAGATCAGGCGAAAGACGGTTAAATAGTTTGTAAAAGTTTGTATAATGATAAAATATAAGTTACACGAAATACATGAGACAGGGATAATAATAAACGAAGAGCACAATTTAGATAGAACAGAAATAACAGTGCACGAGATCTCGTTCGGGGCGAACTACTAGTTATATTGTGGTAGTAGGTACCTGTATGAACGGTAGGTACTTACACTCCGCCCTCGTCACAGAACTTCCTGCTCTCCCTGGGCGCCTCCGCCGCGTCCCCGTGTCTGTGCTCGGCCGGCAGCGCGTGCGACGGCAGCTCCGCCTCCGTCTCCACCGACCGCTTGCTGCGCTCCTCCAGTCTATAACATTAACAAATAATACATATTTACGGCAAACAGGGTTTTAAAAATGAAAATCACAACTGTATTCCCAAGATGCGGTAGACAAATTATTTCAGATCTTTTTAGCCCCGGTTCCTATATCCAACGTACGGATGTCCGTAGGTCGGTCGTCATATTATGTAGCAACGTTGTTTATTCAACACAAAATGTATGAGACTTTTTGACAGATAACAACGTTGCTATGACGACCGACCTACGGACATCCGTTAGTTGGATATAGGAACCCGGCATTAGTCATTTTAGATCTTTGAAGATGTATAAGGGGTAATCAACGGTATATCCAAATTGGTACATGCTCAAATCAAAAGTTAACATACCATACCTACGAGACAGCCAAGCCCATCGACCACGCTGAAAGCTAAGGATTTTACTCTTGTAAAATAAATAGCTAAATGCTTATTTGTCGTTCACGGTCGTTACACTTCGGAAGTGTTATCTCATTGTGCTTACGTTCGAAGTAAACAGTTTGTGAAAATACTGTTTTAAAATTAAATGTTAGCTTACTCTGTCGTAAGATACTAATCTTAACTGTGGGTAATACCTCTGGAGCTAGTTTCGTAAAATGTCTGCGGTCAGTTTTCGCGGTCACGTCACACTTTTGAAAGTGAAAACTCATCTTTTTAATGAAACGTCCTCCATTTCTTCTAAATGACATGGATGACAAAGAATTTTATAAGTAGGTCCTACGTTTAGCGATACAGAGAACTAGAAGCTCGTGTATCGCGACGCGAACCAACCGCGCTGGCTAACTATACAAATAAAAAAAATTTACAGTTTTAAAGTAACCTCGGTCCAGTTGTTTAAGAGCTAGGCTGTACGGTGTCACAAGACAGACACATAGCGGTCAAACTTTAACACTGCTCTATTTGCGTCGGGGGTTAAAAACCAGCCTCGCAGGAGATCGATAAGAGTCTTCCCGCGACCACGGCTGGAGCAAACCGGTCGAAACTTCGGGCAATAAGGTAAAATTCGTGATAAATACCCGTTCGCATGGTAGTCCGATGATAGAGATAGAGATCATCGGACTACTGAGCCTTTTAGTCCGATATTGGGGGCAATTCGGAGTGTTGCAAAAGCTAAACTAACCTAACTAAAATGGTTGCCATCCTTTTTATTCCCATCGCTATGAAAGGGACGGCAACAATTTTAGTTAGCATAATTTAGCTTTTGCGACACTCAGAATTGCCACTATTTACACATTTAGACTTTCCTAAAAAAGAAATGCATTAAAGTAGAGTTGATATGTTATATAAGAGGGTAATGTTACCTGTTGTGTTGTACATCGGTGAGCACGTGCGTGACGCGCGGCACGGTGTCGTCTGCGCGCAGCACGGGCAGCGTGCGCGACAGGAAGCGCAGCGTGTGGTTGCGGAACAGCGCGCTGACGGACAAACATACTGTATACACTATAACTACCACTTGGAACAGGCATTAGAACCTAGCATGTAAGACGAACGAAACTGAAGTGATCCTTGAGGTCCTGCCAAAATAAATGATTTTTTTTTCTTTCTTTAACTTTATTCTTATGGTGCGGTAAAAATATAATGATACCTAAGTATTAAAAGTGGGCAAACATCATCACTCTTTGGGTGCCCGGGAACGGAAGGTGTCAACGAAGCGGGCTGAGAAGGCGTTGACGGGACGATCTTGATGGGCTTAAGATGCATCGATGAGAGATTGCCAGAGCGGACCGACCAGTGGAAAATTTTGGGGGAGTCCTTTGCCCAGTGGGATACAAGGTTTAAATAAAGGACATACGTTGTTAAGTTATTTTGGGAAAAGTGTTCTTAGTAGGAAATAGAATCGATTAAAATCTTAGGTAGGCAGGTACTCGTTTTTTTCAACTAATGTAGTTTTTTAGGCTTACGAAGCCGCACTTTTTCCAAAATCTAGAAAAGCTTTTTTTTTCTATTATTTCTGAAAAAAACTTTCTAACTATAAAAGAAAAGGTAGCTATCCCTATGGGGCCACAATTTAGCCCCACCCTGAATACTTACAAGGGGTAAGGCTCTCCGTTAGGGTTCTGTCCCATCGGGTTCTTGGGTATGGTCCCTCGGTTGAGGTCCCCGCACAGGTTGTCGGCCGACACGTGCGGGCGCGCTCCCTCGCGCTCCGCACAGTCCACCGCTACTTGCCGGTACGGTGGGGGACGCACCCTGGACAAAGAGGACTTATTTAACATAAGTACGTAAACTTGATAAAACTTAACAGAGCCGTGTTGGCCAAGTGGATTAGCACCTCGACTTTCGATTCGGAGGTTCGTGCATGAATGGACTTTTTATTTTGAAAATGTATATGCGCATTAACACGAGCTTTAAACGGATAAGGAACATCGCGAGGAAACCAGTTAGTTCTCTAGTAGCATGGCTTGGAAGTGCAACCGTCACGTATGGATGTTAACTGTGCAAAATGTGGGCTTGCACCAGATAATATTTGGCGGATTTTCGTCTATTTCCATGTCTTTTAGTACACGAGTGTGAAGTTAAGCTATGGTTCGGTCTTCGTAAGAACGAATGTTTGAAAAACCTATTCTGCTATTTCTACCAACATTGTTGAACGAAACAAAACGCAGTGAAATGGCAGCAGATGTTATTAGAATTGGCTTGCTTACCTCGGCGGTGTCGCATTAGGTGACTCCATAAACGCATAGTATCCTTCGGGATTCTCCTCAGCAGGGTCGGGGCTCTCCGTGGAGGGGTCGGGGGCTGCGGGGTCGGTGGGGGGCGCGGGCGCGGGGGGCGTCTGCGGGAGCACTGAGTGTGCTAGTATAGAGAGGTACACCTGGGAATAAGAGAATAGGAGATTTTAAAGCATGAAAACAATGTATTTTTATATTCTAAAAACACCCCCGATAAGTAGGTATTAACAACAAAAACTCGACAGTCCTCTTTTTTGTCAGAGGTTTAAAATATATCATAAAAGGTACTTTACACCTTACGATGCTTCCTGCTCAAATATATTCAAAAGCCTACGCATTCCACTTACTCTGACTATTTATTCAAAGAGGTTAGGATAACTCAGGGTAGCATGTTTGGTCCTATCTTATTCAATACATGTTTCTCTAAGCACTGATTACCAAGTCAAGTCCTTCAGTGGAATGTTGTCTAAGCGTTCCTTAGATTATCACGTCCGTTAGTCGGATCGCGGCCAGTGTGCCGCCTGTATCTAGATGTTGGTTTGAATGGGAGCGGTCCGGTTACAGGGCTCGAGGGCAAATATAGAACAGTTTACTGGAGATTATGTTAGACTAACTTCAAGGTAATAAACATTTAAAGCTATTTAAACTTTCATTCAAATCGGGGCGTGCAATTATAGGTAAGTACAAATATTCATTTAATTTCTTGTCTGGCAGATGGAGAGAATAGAATTAGATGGTACTGTAATCAGTCAATGTTAAATTTTAATACCTATAGGCAGATAGGTTATACCTACCTTTTTGTTCTGAATGAACATTTTTGTTATTACAAACCTACACAAAAACAAGATGTATAAGGTACTTCCTACATACCTACCTAATTATATGATTGAACATTTATAAAAAAACTTAATTTGTTAACAAAATAGGTAGGTATCATTTTATTACATTATGTACCTTTGCATTTAAACGATATTTACTCGCTATCATCCAAAATAACAACAAAACGTCATTTTTTTGGGAACAGTAGAAATCGGATGCATAAAAACTATTAAAAACACAAATGCTCTACCAATGCAGTGTAGGGCAGTGGGTCGTGACGTCATTGACTGCCTTTAGCGGACCACACAGTGTCGGCGCAAGCGCATCGGGCATTGACGCCGCGGAGTTAACCAGGGTTGACCACTGCTTCTAATAACCACCTGATATAGAAATATAATAGCTCACTGGAGTTTAGCGTGTTCCCTGCATTTTTGCATTCATTACCCGTCTGTGCATTTTTGCATTCATCACTGTATGCCCCGGACACGTATAAGCGTTAATACATAACGCAAAATATTACGTGCTCAGGCTCACGCATACCTACTTTTAACTTATATTTAAATTTAGGTTTTCAAAATTAAACTTACATTGCGCTATGCGCTTTTCAGATGCTGTTTGTTTTTGTTATTGTGTGTGAAAACAGCGAGGTAATGTGTCAGTGATAGGAAATAATGTCTCTAGAACTTAGTTACTTATAGCTTAATCATCTCAGCTAAACTAGCCTTACTTAACGTAGCCCAAAAAGCCTTACCTAATCTAGCCTTACGTGTAGGGAGTCGCGTTGGAACAGGCATTAGAATCACGTAGCATGTAAGACGAAATTGAAGCGATCCTTGAAGTCCAACCAAATTAAACGATTTTTCTTTCGTTCTTTCTTTCTTTAACTGCAAGAAAGACATAGTAATACGTATGGTGCTGACTTGCTAGCATTTCAATGTCCACCTGTTATCATCGTTAGTGAGAGTGTTATGGCCGAGAGCAGTTTAGCTGTTGCCTGTGATGTTTATCTGCACAATGGTACTTTCCCTTTTCATAAAAACAATGCTCAGTTACCGCGGTTGACATAGAAACCCATCAACTCATGGTACGCAAATAGTTCAGAGATTGCAGTTCTTAACTAGTGGATGCTCTAGCTAGGGAAAGCAATTCATAGTTTCGAAGATCTTCGTCAGATTCTCATTTTATGTGACCACCTCAGGACTTCAGCAGTGTATTCATATACTCTTGCAAACAAAAAAATATTTTTCCAAATCAATCAAAGCGTCTTCGAGTAATCGAGGGATATAGGTATCCTTACTTCAAAAACGTGAGAAACACCTTTTTTTTTTTTTTTAAAGTCATCAAAAAAATCGAACAATTGAACATTGTAAATCTTATTATCGAATCAATGTGATCTCAGTAGCCTTATAGAATGCCTTTTGATTTGATGTTACCAACTTGCAAAAAGTAAGTTTGGGAGCAAGGGGTTTTTGTAGAACTTCAAAGTCTCAACCGATAATATAGAGATATATATAACGCTTAAAATATTGAATGGACTATGAAATATTTTTTCGGTGATTTGGCAACCCTATCATGAAACGGAAAGCTCGCGCCGCGCGCGCCTGCGCATCACTAATCTTCGGAAACTGGATTAATTGGCTGAAAATGTATTTCATTCGTCATCGTAAAATTGAATTTTATAGATGTTAAGATTAGTTTATTACTTTTAAAGCATCTAGAGCATCCATGCTGGTCTCAAATCGATAGAAAACATCATGAGACATTATGAAAGGTGTGGAATGATATCTTGCAACCAGCCAGTGGATATTTATTTATTAAGCCTGTTGTAAGTTTTAATTAGCTTGCACTTGTTATTAATTTAATCATTCAAACTTACGAGCATACTACATGAAATCACGCCTCTTTCCCGTGGGGGTGAGCACCACGGTCCTCTACATGCTACTATCCTGATATACCTCTTTCTACTCTCATTACATTCTTCATACACGCTGGCCCGTTAGTAGGGTAAGTAGGTAAGTACTTTTGACCTGACCCTTCTCCAAATGTCATCAAATATATTATGTTCGCTAGATCTTCCCCTTCCAGCTCCATTCAATCACACTCAAGTACGTCTCATTCATCACACTTACAAACAATGTACTACTAGGTACTTATCTCTAGAAGTTGGTAGGTTGCGCGTTTCACCCAAATCCATGGTTTCACTATCAATTTAATGTTGTTGTCTAAATTGCCGGATGGATTGCATGTCTCGTAACTTTCGTTTTTGATCTTGATAACGTATTGTTGTAGCTCATTCATGCTCGTAGCTTGTCAAATCGGTTTTGAAAAGTAGAGCAGATATCCAACGCTGTCACGATGGATGACTGCTGTGGGATTGATAACTGAATGAAAGAAAGAAAAATCGTTTATTTTGGTAGCACCTCGAGGAACACTTCAAGTTTCGTCCTACATGCTAGGTGAATCTAATGCCTGTTCCAAAGCGACTCCTTACAATGTTCCTAAATAAAAAGCAATAAAAAGTGGTAAAGTCGTAGTTAGAACAGAAATATTCACTTTGCCATCCAAGGCTTCCCACCCACTATAGCGCAAGGTGGAACTTTCGGTCTGAAAGCGGGTAGAGTCGACCATTGGATCATGCTTACAACACACTATGCTAAACGCGGGTATAAATCATTTAATATTTGTAAAGACATAATTCCGTTTCGTTTCCACTCTCTTAGCGGTCAGGTCCTACTGAAGTAAGCTGTACATAATGAAGGTGATTTGTTTTGGTATTTCTCCAAATGTATGTATGTATACCCCTCCCCTCCCCTCCCTCCTCAAACCCCGCACACCGTTAGGGCTGACCCGAATACCACAAGCACAGCGCCGCATAAAGTAAGTTCGTATGAGCAAGCCAACTTTGGTGACGGAATTTATAGGCCGCCTAAAAGGCCTTCGTCATGTCTCAATGAAACATTTTTCACAAGGCTTACATACATTTACATTAACCTCATTCAAGCAACATAACAAGTAACAACAGTCTTTAGTTATTAACCCAATTGAAGAAAAATAATCGTAGTGTCTTGTTGAACACGAACAGTACAATTGTTGGTCATCTGTTTCGGCAACCACTGACACTGATTACCAGAAGTTCGTGTGAATACCTACCTTTCACAAATTATTGGCACGATGTATCGTTGTCGGCTTTAGGAGTAAGCTTAGCCTCATTTCCCTTTTATAAATGACCAAGTAATTCCACCAATTTGTCCAGTTCGCGTTTTTGAGGTCAGAGGTTCCAAAATTGACGAATTGTTAAAAATAATGGACCTAAGTAGGTATACTTGGTATTTCTAATTTAATTCTCAGCAATTTGTTCAAGTCGTATTTTCAATTGAAAACTATTACAATTCAACAATAGACGTTCTTCACGACCATCATCATGTAGGTACTTACCCTCCTCTTCTCACACTAAAGGAGGTCGACACAACTCTTGGTTATAATTTTATGTCCTACCTACCCTACCACAGAATAAAAACAGTAGGGAGTTTCATACAAATAATACTCTCGAAGTTCGAGTTGATACGGCGACCATCCCTTTCCGAGTTGATATGTGTGTTTTATGAACTCAGGCAGGCAATTCAAGCGCTTCAAAACCACAATAAAAACTTCGTCGCCAAAGTGGCCCACTAGCTCATACGCTTATGAAGTTAATATGACATCTTTACGCACTCATCACGCTGCCAATCAGAGTGAGACATGCACAGTAGGTACTAATGACTACACGTACCTACTGTCTCTGGCAGTCTCATCGAGAGGGATGTCTCCACGCCATCATTAACTCTCGCAATTTGCGCGGTCATTTACTCTATTTCAAAATGTTTTGGTTGAGACATTTTGTGCCTAATCTAAGCTGCAATATGAATAAGTAACGATCTGATGGGATAGGGCAGGAAACTTGGCTAGATGAAGTGATGGTAGGTGGAGAAAAATTTACTTGATGAGTAGGATCGATGATTTTATATACCTACATACATAAAGTGACTTCACTGCTTAGTCACCAGTCAGCCCTAAACGATGACTTTCTTCTGGTATGGCCGATTAAGCTGATAGAAAAGATGATGAGCAAGCATACCTCATCCCAGAAATGTCAGAGACAGATTTGGCATTATTGTTGCAAAATTATGCCAGTAAAAGAATCAACGTGACGGATTTTTCAAAAAAATGAAAAATGAAATGAAATTTTTCAAAGATAAAAATATTTACACGCATAGTCTAACTCTAAACAGAAAACCAGTTTAAAATAATCAAAGGCCTTAATAATAATCATAATTTATTCTTTTCGCAGGTTGGTAGTAAATATTGACGTATCAATTCCAGTGTTGAAACGTATACATAGCATAGGGATGGACAGACATCGACGACATGTATAGTAGGTAATATCGATATTAACAATAGTCAAAAATTGCTGGCAGTCCGGCTTCGATCGCTTGTAACATCGCGGGTTCGAATCCCATCGGAGTCCGTTACTTTAGTATGATTTTTCATTTCTAAGTTCTATTTCAACTGGCCCTCAGAACTTCTGCAGAATACGGCAACAGCGGAAGGCTCTACGCCAGACGTACTGAAATACTTTGTTGCTATTGGTGTTCGAATGTTGCAAAGCGGGTAAACTGATAGTCGCTTAACAGAAAAAGCACCCTTAAGGTGGTAAAGCGGTGCTTTGGATAATAATACAATACAAACTTGTAGTAGATATCGATATTTCCGTATAAATGCGTTTGCTAGAGCCTACTGGCACGGGCGAGCATAGCATAGTCCCGTTAGCGGCAACCAGAGCGCGGCGACGACGACGCGGATGCTACTCACGACTCAGACCTTACAGCTTTTATATTACCTCGACTAGACGAAACTAGATGTAATTCAGTTGGTGATTATTTTATTATTTGTAATAATTATGGGCGTTCTTCTTGCCTGAAACACAGGATTACCTAGTTCAGGCTCTTGTAATATTTTTATGTATGGTGAATATGTGCCTCAAGTTGTTGGAACACCTTAAAAAATAAACCGTAAGTACATAATAAAGGTACCTACAGCTTTTTCCGAAGCTTCACTGCAAGCAAAACTAGACTAATGAAATTCCAAGAATATTGCCAGCATTGGCAAATGTTTTCACTCATAATTTCACATTCTCGGACATAAAATTCAGGTTTGACTTAGCTAATCCTCTTCATAATGATCGTTTGCTACCGGTTGGTGGAAGGAACGCGGGGTCGTTGACCTCTGGCCGGGTCACTCGGTGAAGGTCACGTGGTTAACGAACTCTAATTGTTATGTTGGCAGGTTCTTTCGGGGTCACTCCCACATGCAACCATTTTACAAATGTTCCATTTTCAAAATACATGGGTTGTGCAGAGGCAGTATGACTTTTAGTTAGCTTTATTAATTTCTATAGGGGTAAGCAGATATCAGATTTCCACTTGCAACGATTCGTAAGTTTCCACTTAATGGTTACTAATTAGATGAAATACAACCCCATCACTAGATCCTACATTACCATTGGTGCGCTGCGAGGAATAAAAACTTAACATTTTGGTGCGTTGTTGTTTGTGCACCGTAGTGTACCTACCTAAGCCCCAACTGTCCCTCATGGTCAGTCCTGCTGCTGCAAAAAGGCCTCCCTTCGAGTTCTCCAGTCATTTCCAGTTCATCATCTTTACGACTTTCAAGTCACGTAGAGTTATATTTAGTGAGAAATATATTGCCCATTTATAATTAAAAACACAGGTTTCTCATAATGTTTGGAGGTCAACATGACTCATTTAAAGAGTCAAAAAGAAAGATAATTGTAAGCTTTCTCTAGCGCACCATTAATCAACTCTTATGAGCTGAACGTGTCCTTCTACAGCTAGGTTTAATTTCTTGGTATTTCCAAAACAGTACAGCACTAACGTAGGCGCCGAGAAAGTGTAACGGGACGTATTCGAATCCTTGAGGTACCCTGAATACCGGAGAAATGAGAATATTATGCGGTTACGATATTTGGCGATATCGGGTTTGGATTATTGTTATGATGTCAATAACCTGGTCCACGAATAATGCTAAATGCTATGGTAAATGGAAGAACAAGTCCAAAGAACAGCATTGAACAAGCCTATGACATAGCTGTCGAGAATGCTTTTTAGCGTCAATTACTTTTCGTTAGAAAGATATTGCAATAGATTTAGCAGCCGTTTTCCTGTAGGTACACTTTGTACAGATTACAAGTCCATAAATAGCCAAGATAAAAGTCTACTATTGCTTCTTTTATATCGAGTTAAGTGGTACAAAAATAAGCAAATGTTGGTCAGCCGAACAAAAGTAAGACCTAGGTCAAGCTAAAAACAAAAGTGGTAAACAATGAGAGTGGAACTGATTCGTCGCAAGCGCAACTTTCCACGAGCTGCCTGTGACAGCGCGTGCTCGTCTCGCTCATAACGCGGGCGAGGTGGCTGTGCGAGATGCTTTATTACCAACTTCAGAAAAGGAGGATAGGTACTTACTTAAAAAAATATAATAGATACCAACTTGCGTCGTAAGCACCAAGAGGGCTCGACGCTCACATTCTTGGGACTGTGCTTTTAGCAAAATGCGGGCACTGGAATTTATGTTGGCCAAGTTGTAAATAGATACTTTCATTCAGAAGGTCGTGGGTTGTATTGGAATCCCGGCTGTGTATCAATGGATTTTCCGTTATGAAAACCTTATACGAGTATGAGCTCGAAACGGTAAAGTAAAAATGTAAAAGCCTAAGTTTATCCGAATATTTGTAGTATATTCGTTCGTTCGTTCGTATGAGCAAGTGGCCAACTCTGGTGACGGAGTTTTTAGGCCGCCGAAAGGCCTCCATCATGGCTTAACGACTTTAAAAGCTGGGACAGACAATTTAACGTGCCCTCCGAAGCACGGAAGCGCTAAGTTGATTATGCCACTTGCGGTCATCCATCCAAGTTTTGACCGCTCAAAACGATCTTAACTTCGACGATCTATCAAGAACGTCGCAAGCTTCGCCACGAGCGCTTCGTAGTAGATTATATTCTGCAATTAAATGTTGTTCACAATTGCAATCAATCGAAGACGAACGCAAGGTTTTCATCAGCTCTGTCATGCCGGTCCGTTCCGGGCGGCGGCGGCGCGGGCCCGCTATGCATCAATATTGCATGAGCTAGCACGCTCCACTGACCGACCGCATTCATTTCATTGTCATTCACGAGCCTACAGCCGAGCTGGAGAGATTCTACGAATACTGGACTTGCTGCAATCATCATTGCAAGCTCACAAAGGCAATAAATCCGTCGTCATTACTGTAACTAGCCACAAGTGAACAAGGCTCTGAAAATCGTCTGGCACTTAAATTCAAGTTCACTTTTTTAAGGACGCTGTACCTAGTGCCCTTGCCACGATGGAGGCCTTCAAGTCGCCTAAAAACTTTATCACCAGCATTGGCCCCTTTGTAATAAGTGATATCAATTTTAAAGAGCTTTTCTGACTGCATTTTAACAAGCACAGTTCAATGCAAAGTGGAGCAATTTCGGTAGTTAGCCGGGAGGTGAATTTTTCTGCAAAGTCTATTTTTCCGCCACTTTCTACCATTCGGAGATTATGGACGTTTGCCGGCACTGCATGCATACAATAGGACTAGTTCCACTTGCTTGCTACTACGTAGTAGGGCTTTACATCTTTACTAGATTATACAGTGTCAGGAGGTACTTTTTGGCTACACTTGAGATGGAATAGACTTGTCCAGCACTTAAACCATCCTCTCAGCTTAGCCGGCCATGCCAACAGGAATTAATGGTCATTACCTGTGTGGGTATGTACTAAGCCGCGGCTTTCCTCACGTCACCGTTTAGATCTGGTATTAAAGTGCATAATACATTTTTCAAATTCCTCACATAACACATAGTAAAGCAGAAAGAATCTAAAGACATTTTAAGAAAGACATTTTAAAAGTGTGTAAAGACATTTTATGACAACTTTAACACACTTTTAAAATTGGTTCCTTCCTAATTAGGAAGGAACCAACCTATAATGTTCAAACTTTTTAGGATTTTTTTATTAATTCTTTGTCATTGACAATCAAATAAAATATTCCATTAGTGGAAAAAGTCTGAGATAAAAGCATCAAACGTTATTTTTTACTTTCAGTGTTAATTTTCCAATGATCTCATTAAAGCTTTTAATGCATCGATAAATCACGTACATTGAATTTATCGAATTCTATCAATAGCTTTCACCAAGCTTTTCCATCACATAAAATACCTACACCTGGAGCCTACACATTAACAAGTAATTACCTACCTACCTATACAAGCATTTTCTAAATAATCAAAGACGTACAACTCAACTTACCAAACTGACTAACGAAAATCGCGCCATTTTCCACAACACTTGATCGAAAGAAACACAAAATCACCTGACCATCGAAAACTTGAATTTCGAACGAGAGTTTTAAAAGAAATTGAGCGCGCGTTTTTTTTTTGTTTGGTAGGCACAAGCACAAGTTGTATACTGGCGCGTGCGACGGACACAGTGAGCGAAGCTGTAGCGGGATGTTAAACGGGATATCGTGACGCGGTGAAAGGATACCGTATAGAGCTGTTTGTACCTACAACGATTTAGTATATCAGTTTGGTGTGTGTGTTGTTACGAGTTTAAAGTATCGAGGTTGCCTTCTCACACCAGCCAAGACAAGTGTACCTACACAATCCAGGGATTGTGTACACTTGTCTTGGATTGTATCCAAGTTGTATCAAAGCA
Source organism: Xanthorhoe designata (assembly GCA_963582015.1). Classification (NCBI taxonomy): domain Eukaryota; kingdom Metazoa; phylum Arthropoda; class Insecta; order Lepidoptera; family Geometridae; genus Xanthorhoe; species Xanthorhoe designata. The sequence goes on along the minus strand of OY757029.1, from coordinate 17,486,868 downwards.
AAAATCACATTAAATCGCGAAAATAACTGTCAGATTTAACGCTGCTTGAGTAATTGTAAGTAACTTACTTAATTACTGTCATATTTGACAGTTGTTTTCGCGATTTACTGTGATTTTTGCTTTGATACAACTTGGATACAATCCGAGATAAGTGTAGGTACACATTCAGAGGTTATGTTTTCCACTGCAGGGAAAAGGCTTTGTGATTGTGACACGTCTCCATTTCTTCCGGTTCTTGACTATCACTGGTAATTTTTTTTAATGCTCATCGCTTCGTCGCCTGGGCCTTCCACATTGCCAGGTTTTGGGGACTGTTCAATAGAGTTGATTGGATCTTGTACACTTGCGCGAGATCCCATTTGCGCGGAATCAATTACCCACACAAAAACTGATTTTTTTTCTATAAAAAAATACATAAAGTTGAATATAGAACCTCTTTCTATTTGATGTCGGTTAAAAAGGTGTAGTATCAGCTCTAGAGAGGTCGCAAGTAAGCAGGCCGCGGGCAAGGCCGCACTTGTCTTGTCCTATGCGTTCTAATTTCAAACTCGCTTCCACCGGCCACGGCGCCGCGCCGGTTTCACTGCCGCCAAATACATGTATGGTGCCACTGGCACTGGTATAACTGGATACCCAGTGCAATATCACATACCCTGCTTTTCAGTACATCTTACATAGATACACTTAGATATTACATAACAGAGTACTTAAGTAATTATTATTCTAAGGCGTAATAGCTAGGACACATAAATCAAAAATAAAAATAAATTAACATACCTAGTAATAAACAAGTAGGTACACATAATACAGGTGAATTTTTGAGACGGGACAGTAAGGGCAGGTACCTTAAACGTTATAGTTACAGGAAAACGTTTTTAGGAGACTATCCATTAATTTTCAAAATATTCTGAACTGCATTTACAGATTTTGGAAAAAATGTACAGTCAGCAAGAAAATGGTAATTTTACACAAAAACTTTTTTTGATGCCAATCGATCCTGTTTCTTATAAGGATCAAAAGTCTCTAAAGGACCGACTGAGGTTTGAGTACTAGAAATGTCAGAAATAGCGAAAAACTTTTTTCGGAATTGTACGGAAATACAGGGGGCATAAGATAAATTAATTAGTGAGAGTCCTAATTGCGAGTGTCTAGCTGGCCTCGTGGCTTACTGTACCCAGAAGCAAAAGCGCCTACATCAAAGTTGCATCGATAATATTTTACAACATTAGAATTGAAACAATTAAAATAAAATAAATCATATTAATATGTTGTAAGTACTTTAGACACAGACAAAAATAACTACATTTAATGATCTACGAAATAAATTGCTCAAAATGACATTTTAATAAAATTAAATTTTTTAACAAGAAGTAACCTACATAAATTAATAAATTAATAACAATTTAGAATTTTCTCATAGCAAACATAACAATGACCTGAAATAAACCCATAACAAAAAGTTTGGCTAATTTTGAAGTTTGGCTCTTTTACCGAAATGTATGGAAAAAGTTTTTTGCTATTTCTGACATTTTTAGTATTCAAACCTCAGTCGGTCCTGTAGAGACTTTTGATCCTTATAAAAAACAGGATCGATTGGCATCATAAAAAGTTTTTGTATAAAATGACCATTTTCTTGCTGACTGTACATTTTTTCCAAAATCTGTAAATGCAGTTCAGAATATTTTAAAAAATTATGGATAGTCTCCTAAAAACGTTTTCCTGTAACTTTAACGTTTAAGGTACCCGCCCTTACTGTCCCGTCTCAAAAATTCACCCTGTCCTGTATACACATACACATAATTCATAAACACGACAATAACAAAAAATATAAACAAAACCTATGTAGGTACTTACCTACTGTTATCTAGGAAAAGATTGAATAGCTGTAGGTAAGTATAAGTACTAAGTACCTACCTACTATTATAAGTAAGTATAAGAACAGTATTTAAGTCTACCTACTTTAACCTAAGTAGCTACTTAGAAACCTACTTAGGTACATTATTTTTGTATTGAATGCAATTTTATGCACGTCTTCAAACATTTAAATGCCAACCGCAAGACATTACAAACAACTTGTGAATCACAAACAGGAAAAGTCAGAGACAAACATGAGTTAGGTGAGCCTTACTCATGAGTAGGTACCTAGGTACCTTACCTACATGATATACCTACTTAGAAAAAACTAGAAGCATACCTCCAAGCTCTACAGTTTCGGTGGCCATCTTTGGTCTCTCTTATTAGTCCCCTAGCCATCTTCGATTTCTACCATAAGTTTAGAATAAAAACAAACGTGTTATTGAGCTACGTCGCACTGTGAATGTGAATTAGTTGGGGTTTCCCAGTCGGCAGAAGATTTTCCTCAAGTACCTAATTGATCTAGATGTATGATCTCTACAATATCTCCTTCCTTACCTACGTCGTTAACCGACTTCAAAGAAGACGGTTCTATGTTCCACAACTTACATCATGGACCTAGTATAGTACCTGGACGAACAGTGAGCATGCCGTCGAAAGGGACAAAAAATGCAATGAATCCATAGTAAAAACGGCACGCGATGAGGGACAAAAGATCTAATGCTTTGTCTCTTTTACTCACAAGAATTATATTCTTCTTTGTTTTTGTGTGACTGAGAAAGGAATATGCAGCGCTCTATTTCTTTCTTTCTCTAAGACTTACATGTTTTTTTATTATCTATGTTCACCGATTAATTCGTAAATAATGGACCGATTTTGACTTTTTTTTTCCGTCCGAGGTGATCTCTTATTTCGCTTTAACGAGGATCTTCTGATCAAAAATGCACAACAGGAAATTGCTCTTGTTACTAAATTGAAAGCCCTTACGGGTCAAATGTGTAAGATGTTCATAACATCACCAGTTGAAACTGTAAACAAAATCGTCATGCTAATAGGTACAAACAGTCATCCCAAAGTCCCAAACGCATAAATCTATAGTAACCTAGACCTACGCACTGCCCTGAGTCCAAGATGGATGACCCTTGGAACCGGTTCCTGGTAACGTAACTCCCTCCATACGTAATATAGTAGGTACCTACAACAATAATAGGGAAAATAATACAACACGAGAGGATGCATCTTTGTTACCTTTTAGTCTAGGAGTCAGTGGCGAAAATTTTACATCAATCTGTTATTACCACAGTTATTACGTTTAGACCACTGAATTTATGAAATAAGTAGGTAAAGTTAGTAAGTTAGTAGGTACTTAGAAATCTCTTGCACATTCATCAAATACAGTTGGTGTGGCATCTGGCTCTTGATATACCTAGTAGGTCCTACTGAAAAAATATCTTCAGCAAAATGTAGGTATTTAAACATCGACATTTACTTGACTTTGATTTGTTCAATCACACACAAACATCCTTTTCCACGATTTGCTTAACTTCATTTTGTCGTTCAACCAAGTTGACGCAAAAACATAACTGCTAACTCTCAAACTACCTACACAACTTTACCTAAAAATAAATGACTATAAAAACTATGCCGGCTGGTTTTAATCCAGTGCTCTTTGAGCATTGAAGGAGACAGCTCAGTTTTAAGAGTTCGTTTCCCTGGAGCAGTTTGGAGTCCAAAGGGCATAGTGATAAATTCAAAAGGGCTAAACTAGTCAGAGATGTGGGTCAGAGCGGTGGTGTGTGTGGCCGTGGCCATCGCCTTGGTTAAAGGATATGTGCAACAATCAGTGAAAACAGAACCTACAGGTACAAACTCATTTTTTTTTAGAAAGACGTTCTTAAAATATTAATAAATGGTTATTTGTTTACAGAAATAAGGTTATAATTAATAGGACGTGTGTTTTTTGTATTAGTAATTTGATTACCAGTAGGTACAAACAAGAGTAATAAGAGTAACTTACCTACCTTAACTTAATAAATTGTAGGTATGTTTTTAATTATGACCAGAGCAATACGATGCAAAACAAATCGAATTAAATGTTATTAGTACTCCCTGTTCTAACTGTTTACTTAAGTGTTCTGTCTGAAATAGTAAATCGAGATAGATTTAATACCTATACGGTATATTCTCGAGAGGTTGTAAACTGTGTGTAAAGTTCCATACCACAGATAGTATAGGTAATAAGTTCGTTCGTTCGTTCGTATGAGCAAGTGGCCAACTCTGGTGACGGAGTTTTTAGGCCGCCTAAAGGCCTCCGTCATGGCTTGGGTAATAAGTACTATACTTTATCTACTAATACAAACATTATGCATTTATGTGACTGGACTTGACTGGAGTACCTATTATGTCAAGTAGAAATCTGCAATGTGTTCTGCCTACATCTATGCGAATAAGGCTTACTTTTATTATCTATATCATTTTTCTTAGCGTCTTCAACACCAGCTTCGAGTCTCTCATCACCAGCCCCCTCAGCAGCTCCACCAGCGTCTCCATCATCCGACGAGCCAATCACGAGGTCTCCATCGGGCGTGTTCCGTGGTTCATGGGACACCACACGGCGAGGAAGACGCTTCCAGTCCTACCGGGGCATCAAGTATGCAGAGGCACCCGTGGGAGAGCTGAGGTTTCAGGTCAGTTACTTTCAAGATACAATCGCTCTTAAACCGGACTATCCTACCACTCGGCCACGGAACCCCTAAACGCCAGAATGAAATTAATAGTAAGATGATTTCGATTAAAGTACCAAATATTTACTCTGGCGTTCCACAAAACCCGTTTCAAGTAATGAAAATATGAAACAATATACCTACGACTGAAGTACCCACGGCACAATCAGTTGAGCATAGTACCTAGCTGTGCCTTGGGTCCGGAAGGGAGGTATCCTTATTTTTTGTGATATTTATGCTTTTCAAGCCTTACTTATAACAAATTTCCTCATGGGTTTTTTCGCTGTATAAAGCTGTAGGTACCTACCTACTACTCTTGCACAACCAGTTTTGCAATAAATGTTTCTGTTTTCGTTTCATAACCATATTCTAATGTAGTTTGGCTTGCTGTGATAATTTGAGACTGATCATTTTGACTAAGAAGGCCGCATCGAAACAATATCCCAAATGTAAAATTTATCGAACGGCAAAGTCAATAACTTTGACCAACTAAACTAATTTACCTACTGTATTTCCTTCAGCCTCCAAAGCCGATCCTCACGTACCCTGGCGAGGTGGACGCCACGAACGACGGCCCAGCGTGCCCCCTCATCGCGCCGCCCGAATACCCTGTCTCCGAAGACTGTCTCACCATCAATGTGTACACGCCTGATAACAAGAGGTGAGAACTCTTTTAAGAATTAAAGAAAGTATACGTACACGAGCATTAGAGACAGAATTATGTCAATGACAGTGTTTCGAATTATCTGGGAAATTTACATTTAACAGGCACTCGGGTATCACACTGATAGAATTGTTTGTTATACGTCTGCGATCAGTGTCCATACCTACTGCGAGCCTCTCTAGGACCCGTATTACAGATTGATCATTGGTTTAAAGTAGAATTTTATAGGCGTTTCAAAATAAGAGCTGTGCTTGAGACTAGATTCAAAGCTCATACAGAGAATCAGGTCATTAGAGTTTAACTTTAAACATTGAATATCGAGCTTAAGAGTAAAAGGATAGTTTTATAATCAGGTTTGTCTCATTCAACATCGTCTTCCTCAAAATCGGAATAAATCAATATCCTTGGACATTTCACACGGCGTCATCTAGTCCCAAGCTAAGCAACTAAAAACTAAAAACTAAAAACTAAAAACTGCTTGTGTTATGGTAACCAGATGACTGATATACTACTTTGACACATTTTTTTTTGTAAATAGCTATTTATATAATTATTATAGATAGAAAAACATGTGTCACTACTGTATTAAACTCCATGTTCTCCCTCCTCAGCAAGAAGCCGCTCCCCGTGATCTTCTACATCCACGCCGGCGGCTTCTACTCCATGGCTGGACGCAGCGACCTGGCCGGGCCGCACTACCTGCTCGACCGGGAGCTGGTGCTGGTCACCATCAACTACCGGCTGGGAGCACTCGGTGAGTTCACGCACCAGTTGCCGATTCTTGTTCGATCTCCTTGTGGTGACACTTTAGCTATGGTTCGGTATTCTGTAGAACGAATATTTGATAAAAATGTTATTATTTCAAAACGCAGCGTACCTAGGTACCTAAATACAACTCACATTAAACATCTTCAAGAATCTCGTACGGTCATGATATTATTTCGGTTCGCGTATATTATAACTCACATAAAACATCTTCAAGATTCTTGTACGGTCGTGGTATCGTCGGTTTCTCCATTGATACACCTTACGAGTACGTCATGGGGGATCATCGCAGGGCATCTCTGGACTAAGCCGTTTAGAGTACTCGACCCAGATATTTAACAACGTATCATCAGGTTGGCTGAGCACCGGCGACGCGGTGGCTCCGGGCAACAACGGCATGAAGGACCAGGTGGCGGCGCTGCGCTGGGTGCGGAGGAACATCGCGGCCTTCGGGGGAGACCCCCGCCTCGTCACCATCGGCGGCTGCAGCGCCGGCTCCGTCAGCGTCATGCTGCACATCATCTCTCCTATGTCTGAAGGTATATACTCCTTTCTTGATCCTCTCGTAGTCTTTCTTTCGTATGAGCAAGTGGCCAACTCCGGTGACGGAGTTTTCAGGCCGCCTAAAGGCATCCGTCATGGATGGCTTAACGACTTTAAAAGCCGGGACCGACAATTTAACGTGTCCTCCGAAGCACGGAAGCGCTCAGCTAGTTATACCACTTGCGGTCACCCATCCAAGTTGTGATCGCTCAGAACGTTGCTTAACTTCGACGATCTATCATCAAGACCTGTTAAATTAGTTTAGTTTAGTTTTGGCGACATCCCGAATAACCTATAGTTACGTAATTTAGGTATTGAGGTCCTGTAAGTTAGATAATTCTACTCTTGTTCCCTTGCGACCAATGTCAGCTAAATTGCAAGTTTGGGATGATCAACAGAAAACTGGAATCCCATTCTTTTTCTTGCGAAAACTCTAAAAGTACTTACACTGAGTCTCCTAATTTGCTTGCACTAATGTTTTCCATTTATGAGTTGTCATATCTCTTGTAAACCTTGTACCTACACATTACTTTATGGTTCAGGTTTGTTCCACCGCGCGATATCGATGAGCGCCTCTCCCGTGGGCAAGGAGCCGTTCCCTCGCCACCAGCGCCGCCTGGCGGAGCGGCAGGCGCAACTGCTGCACTGTCCTCACCACAACTCCTCGGCCATCATCGACTGTCTGAAGACGAAGACGTGGCAGGAGCTGGGCGACTGGCGCGGTCTTTATGTAAGTTTTTTCGAGTTCCTTCATTAATTAACTAGGTACCTAATAGTAGCAATTCGGAGTATCGCAAAAGCTAAACTTAACTAACTAAAAATGTTGCCGTCCCTTTCATAGCGATGGGAATAAAAAGGATAGCATTAATTTTAGTTAGTTTAGCTTAGCTTTTGCGCCACTCCGAATTACCACTAGTATATATTATATATACCTAGGTACCTATATCTGTTATTACAATACCTTCCCTACATTACAATTTCATGTGAAAAAATGTACCTTCATAAATAACAAAACGAACGAAAAAATCGATATGAAATCTGTCATCGGTCTCGGTCTCGGTCTCGGTCTCGGTTTTGGTTTCGGTCCTCGGTCTTGGCCTTAGTCTCGGTCTCGGTCTCGCTCTTGATTCGGGCTCCGTGTCCATCTCTTTCTCCGCTTTAGGAAGCGATTTTTCCAGACATCCTCTAGGACCTCTAGGTCTTTTCTTTCCACCTAGAGCCTAGGTGGAAAGAAAAGTTAGAAAAGTTATTTTTATTATTTAAGGTTTTCATTTTTAGTCTCTCAAAGACGAGGGTGTTACGATTTTCGCGGGCTTTTGACCAAACGAGAAATCGTTTTATTATAATATAACCACAAGTGTACCTATAGCCTAAGTGTCTATATAGGCTATATAGGTACACTTGTGGTTATATTATCTTCGTAATGTCCCAGGAGTTCGGCTTCGACCCCGTGGGTCTGTGGAGCCCTGTGGTGGAGGTGGAGGCGGGGCAGGAGCGCTTCCTCGCGCTGGACCCGGTGACCGCCATCCGGCAGCGCAGGCTGCACGCGGTGCCGCACATCATCAGCCAGACCGAGGAGGAGTTCTTCTGGTTCGCTTTCAGTGAGTAACGAACTAACATGATGAGTCCCATCAACATTAGACTAGCTATGTATTTTAATAATGTTGTATCATAATGTTCTGGAAAATTAACGTAAGATCTATCTAAAAATAAAGAAAACAAATTTCGAAGCCCCTAGATCTTATGTGCCAGCCACGTTAATCCTATCAGTGTACAGGTCTTGTCACGTAAAAAGAGCGCTGGTTGTCAAACTGCTCCGTGGTCGATGATTGGTGGAGAGGTGTTGCGGCGCACTTCATACCATTGATTGATTTAGCGAGTGCTATTGGTTCGTCAGCGAGTGAACACATGCGCAAACATACGCTACTTCCTCGACCAAGCTCTTTTTACGTGGCGCGAGTCGCGACCTATAGCTAAACTTTGATTTTTAATTACTATTTTTTATGAACATCAGTTAAGTTTTTGATACTTTACCGCTTTGGGTGTCGCGTTGGAATGGAACGCCTCAAATCGCATGAGTTACAGAAATTACCTCCTTCCATTTACCACTTTCAGCGTTGTCGTGCTGCTAAAAATCAGGACGTCCCGCCAAAATCGAGACATCTGACAACAAAGAGGCTTCAAAATAGTGTATCACCTGAATGGTTATATTTGCAGATGTCCTCCGCAACGACTCCCTCCGCGACACGATGACCCGCGAGTGGTCGCGCGTGGCGCCCATCTCCTTCATGTTGCCGCGCGAGCTCGCCGGGGCCGGGGGCGCCACCGACCGCCTGCGGGAGGCCTATCTCCACAACCAGCCGCTGAAGAAGGATGACGAGGCCAGCTTGAAGGGCCTGAAGGACCTGTACGGAGACTCTATTATCGGCTTCCCAACGCATAGGTAAGATGGTCTTATTCATACAGATTTGTCAATATAATATAGATTTGAAAGAATGTTTATTTCTTGTTACTCTTATGTCAATGAAAAGAGATAGCAACAGTTTAACTCTGTTTTAATAAAGCAGGTTTACTGTATCATAATGCCGGCATTAAACATCGGCTTCAACTTGGTTCCAACATTAGAATGGCCAATGGTAATGTTCCGTTTAACACAAACGTAGCATTGTCATTGGCCATTCTATGTTGGATGGAACCAAGTTGAAGCCAATGTGTGGTGCTAGAATAAAAGTTAGTATGTATCCGGGCCCTAGCTAGCGCGGGCCCCGTAGGCCTGCCCGGGCCCCGTAGGCCTGCCCGGGCCCTTCTGCCTCAGTCCGATCCGGCCCACAAATATTTATCTTTACGAGCTAGTATCCTGCTTTTCAGATTTTTAGAGAGCACCACAAAGGCCAACCATTGTATTTGTGATGCTCTATCTAACAAAATTGTTATACATTTATATCCCAATCGCCCAAGTGTACCTACGATAGCTCGCTTCGATACAAGCATACCTACTGCAACCGTATCAATCCACCAGGCTCGCGAACCTGATGTGCCGCTACTCGCCGCACCCGGTGTGGTACTACCAGTTCAGCTACATCGGCCAGCACAGCCACTACGAGGACCCGGATACCAAGAAACCAGTCGGTAAGCAAATCATTTCAACACTAAGTAGGTTATAGTGGCAATTCGGTCGGAGTATCGCAAAAGCTAAACTTAACTAACCAAAAATGTCGCCGTCCCTTTCATAGCGATTAGAATAAAAAGGATGGCATTAATTTTAGTTAGTTTAGTTTAGCTTTTGCGACACTCCGAATTGCCACTATTATTTGAGTAGGTAGGTACCTAATTATTCCTGAAAAGTGGCTTTCCTTGACATAGGAAAACTAAATAAGTACCTATCTACCTAACTGCATATTGGTAGGTATAACGTAGGTAGGTACTTACTTAAATTATAAAATTTTATTGGAAGCGTAAAGCGTTCGAGTTTTCAGTTATGGTGGATAATCATGCGATCGGTGCACACAATTTCTACGAAAATACAACATGCTTTTGATTCAAAACAAAAACAGTATTCCTACAATATAAACATGGTGCCATAGAGGAACTAAGGTAGGTACCTACCTATTTCCCCCTATAACAAAAATGATCAGCAGGGAGGGCGATTGCCTAAATTGTCGCGAGACGAAATTTATTGCCATCACGAATAAACTGTCAAAAATTACAGTAAATCGGTAAATCGCGTAAACAACTGTCAGATTTGACAGTAAAACCTAGGGATGTGACACTGTACCTAAAAAATCGATTTTTCATTAATCGATTTTTTTTTGAAGCATGAAAAATCGATTAATAAATAATCGATTTTTCTTAAGAAAATAATCGATTTTGTTTTATTAATCGATTTTTTTCTAATTTGTCAATTAAGTTCAAAATAAACGCCATAAATATTATATCAATAGATTTATTAATAAAAAATAACTTTTTTTTTATTAAAAATAAACAACAGAAACAGCAAGCTTATTATAATCATAACAAATTAAAGTTTTAGCAAACAAATTAGTTAAAAAAAAAATGTTTTTCACATAAATTAACAAAAATAATTATTCACTTTCAAATCTATCGTAAGTTGTATTAGACATTATAATAGCTCACGGGAATTTACTCACGTAAAATTATCGTCGATTTAGATACCGACAATGTTTCGATTCTTCCGGAGAATTTTCATCTGGGTATGAGTGTGGTCACTCCTCGCGGTCGCGTCTCACACTGCGTGCGAAGTATCGCTCGGCGCGGGACAAAGGTCGCGAAGAAGGAACTTTTTTTCAAAACACAGACTTTTCAGAAAGACTGTTATGTTTAGAATTATTTTCTAACCTTTCTAACCTTTGAATATCCACGGAGAGTAAAGTAGGATTTAAGAAAAAAAATCGGTATTGATTGAATGATTGATTATAAAAAAAATCGATTATTAATCGATTATTTATAAAAAAAAAATCGCGTATTAAAATCGATTTTTATTTAAAAAAAATCGATTATTAATCGATTTTTTAAATAATCGATTATTTTTTCACATCCCTAGTAAAACCACTTTTAGCGTCAAATCTGATAGTTCTACTGTCAGATTTGATGGTTTAATGGTGATGTGATGGCGCCAAGTTAGGCAATACCCCTGCTGAACTCTTTGTAACCCTTCCCTTACTCTTAACATCCAGCCGCAGCTCACCACGACGACCTCATCTATCTGTTCTCGCTGAGCTACCGGTTCCCAACAATCACGCCGGACAGCCCCGACTCCGCGCTCGTCGACCAGATGACCGGCCTCTGGTACAACTTCGCACGATACGGGTAAGATAAAGATTACTTATGAAGTGAAAATACAATGATTTTTTCATTGGGTGTCCTCTAAATTAAGTAAAATTATTGAAAAAAATTATCCATCTGTTCAGGAGTTATAACGCCTCAGACAGACACACATGTATACCTAATCAGCGCCATCTATTGAGTAAGATGGCGTTAAGTGTAACTAAGTAAAACCACAGATACAATAATAGTAAAACCACAGAAAAAAGAATACTAGTAGTAAAACCCATGGATTTTTAATCCATCTTCCTAGGTAAAACCCATACTTACTTCATCATCATCATCATCAGCCCTTCTCATCCCACTGCTGGGCATAGGCCTCTCTTCGCTTCCGCCATTCGACCCTGTCTCGCGCCAATCTAACCCATGTCCGACCTGCAGTTTTGACTATGTCGTCGACCCATCTTGCCGGCGGACGACCTACATTCCTGTACCCTTCTCTAGGCCACCATTCGGTAAGTACTCTGCTCCACCGGTCATCACCACGCCTTGCCACGTGTCCTGCCCAACTCCACTTGAGCCCCAATATTCGCTTGCTAACGTCGTGTACTTTAGTCCGCTTGCGAATTTCCGAATTGGGGACTCGATCTAGAAGGGTGATGCCGAGCATGGCGCGCTCCATGGCTCTCTGTGCGACTCTGATTCTGTGCACAGTCTCCTTTGTAAGCGTCCATGTCTCGGCACCGTAGGTCATAGTTGGCAGGACACATTGGTTGTAGAGGCGGGTCTTCAGACACTGTGGAATAGTGGGTGACTTTAATATGTCATCCAGCTTACCGAATGCCGCCCATCCCAGCTGAATTCTTCTGGATATCTCCTTGGCCTGTAGTTATTTTCCAAAAGATAGAACATGCCCAAGGTACACGTATGATTCAACCATCTCCAGAGTCTCGCTTCCTATGGTAATATTAGGAATCGAGGCCCTGGAGACATTTGACATAGCTTTTGTTTTGGACATGTTCATCTTTAAACCGACCTTCAGAGATGCGTCATTGAGATCTTTGAGCATCTGTTGGAGATTGACCAGATTTTCAGCGAACAGAACAAGATCATCAGCGAATCTAAGGTGAGACAGGAAGACACCATTAACTTTTATGCCACTTTCTTCCCATGCAAGCGTTTTTATGATGTCTTCTAAGACAGCCGTAAAAAGCTTGGGTGAAATGGTGTCTCCCTGTCTCACCCCCCTCTTGATTGAAATAGGTTCGGTAAGACTGTGTAACCTTACTTGCATCGTAGCTGAACTATACAGCTCCCGGAGTAAGTCAACATAGCGGCTGTCGATACTGCAGCGATGAAGAGAGTCGAACACAGCCCAATGCTCTATGCTATCGAAAGCTTTTTCATAGTCTACGAATGCCATGCATATGGGCCGGTTAAACTCTTGACTCTTCTCCATCAGCTGTTTCACGGTATGTATGTGGTCAATGGTGGAAAAACCACTCCGGAAGCCGGCTTGCTCGATAGGCTGATAATAGTCAAGAAATCGGGTGAGGCGGTTACAAATTACTTTTGAAAAAACTTTATATATCTGTGAGAGCAAACTAATTGGCCTATAATTGGATAACCTTGATGTGTCACCTTTTTTGTGGATGATTGTAACCAGAGCGTTTTTCCAAAGCTCAGGTGTTCGAGCATTGGTCAAGACACTGTTGAAAAGTTTCTCTAGAACGTCCAAGACTGGTTGTCCGCCTGCACGAAGTAGCTCAACTGTAATACCGTCATACTTACTTACCTACCTAAAATTAATTCTATTCTATAGTAAGTAGGTAAGTAGGTACTTATCTAAAATTCTAAACTAAAGTATAAGTACTCACAATAAATGATCCCCCGCAGAGACCCCAACCCTCGAAGTGACACCCCCGAGCTGGCAGGCCTCTCGTGGCCCGCGATGAAGCCCGACGCACGCAAGTACCTCCGCGTCGACAAGAACCTTACTGTTCTCGAGAACCTTAACGAAGAACGGTACAAGCTGTGGGAAGAACTGTACCCTATTCAGTACTAGCACAGAACACTTAATTAATACTACGCAGAATAAATAGTAGAGTAAGTAAAAAGTAAAAATGTTATGTGTCAGCGACAATAGTGCATCATGTTTTAAAATTGTATAAACTTACCTACGTACCTACTTACATCTAGATACCAACTGAACGTTATAGGTAGGTACTTACTTACTTACCTAATAAACATTTTAGATTATTTGTCCTGCTATAATACTATTTTAAACAAAAGCAATCAAAGTCGCACGGACACCGTGAAGAAATTGACCTATCTAGGTAATACTTACCTACATTTAGGACGGTGGTTTGAAGTCCAAATGGCATTGTGTTGAACTAGAAATGACCTAAAGAACTATTGTAGGTGCTTACCTACACTAATTAAAATATTTATACTACGATGTTTTCTTGAGTTTCATTTTACCTACACTTATACCTACCAACACGTATAAAAAGATAGAAAGACCGCCTGCCCCCCTGGCCAGACGTTGTTATTTAACCATTAAGTATTATCATCATTATCCAAGCAGGCTCGGGACTTATGCCACCCGGGCCCTTCCGGGTAAGTCCGACCCTGACCTACAGTACAGCCTTTTAGTCTACAGTAGGTAAGGTAAGTACCTCTTTCAAATTATGTATTTAGTAGGCTAAGCTATGGTAGAGAATAAAGTAAAGACATAGGCACGAGTAGGTAGGTAGGTAGGTTGAGATTTATGAAATTAGCTCAAGGCTCAGGTTGAAGATTTTCAAGGATTACTACGATGATTCATCCTTTAACTCCCCTGCAATTTTAACCTTAATTCCAACCAGGAAAGTTTAAAGTCGATTAACAAGAGACTCGTAACAGGAAACTTAGCTTGGAATTGAGAATTATTGAGCTAGAACTTAAAGTTGAATTTTCTCTGTTGAAGGCTCGCAAATACTTGACATCCCGTGCGCATGCTCCAAGTATCCGCTCACCCTTAAAAATAGAGAAGGGCAACGTCGTTTGTAAAATATATCGATAAGTTTAATATTTTATTTAAAATATTAAGTAGGTACCTACTTACCTAGGTGCCTCCTACTCTCCTCAAAAATAGTTAGATAGGTAGGTACCTACGAAAGATAAAAAAAACCTTCTGAAAATATATCAATTTAAAATTGTTTTCCGAATAATGTAGGTAGGTAAGGTAGGTAGGTACTTACAGCTTTAGCTTTAACTGAAGATTAAAATTCGAAGTGCCATGTTTAGAAACAAGGTCCAAGTCTAAGTAATAGGGTCCCATCACCCGTGCACTATTTCTACTTTTGCATTTGAGAATTGAGACCCTCCACGGACGAGCGGATAAATTAAAATCTAGTAGAGCAATTTTCAATGCTCCAACACATCGTCAATCCCGCTTTCTTGGGTAGGTAGTATCTACCTAATGCAAAAAAATAACTGCACGCAACGAAACGAACAGTATCGAGTATCGATTGTCGCGCCTCGCGGCTCGTCGCACACTTCTAGCCCATTTTGTCTTCCCCGACTGTGTTCCCCGACCGTGCTGTGTAACTCGTGGAGCAAATAATTTGTAAAATAATAATTTTGAGACTGAAATTCATGTAAGTTTGTTGGATTTTCTTTTAGGTAGGTACTTACAATGCTGAAGTAGGTAGTGTGGTATTTGTAAGTGGGTAAGGCCGCCAAAATTGTCAATTATATCACAAAAGTAACACAACAGGTTTTGTGTTACCGTTACACAAATGTAACCCAAAAGTAACACATATTTTGAGTAAAGGTGATTTCATAATGGTTAAATAAATAACCTAAAATAATGGAAGATAAACTTTTCTTTTTTACTGTACCCTTAGGCAGAAAAACACAAAAATACTGCCTATATTTTACTAAGGACAAAATAGCTTTTTAATTTTTCTCGATCTTTGTCGTTCTGGGGCAGTTAACGGCATTAAAATAAAAATGTACAGTTACTAATGCACATAAATAGATTAATTATAATATTATTTCAATAGAAGAAAACAATTGGCCGCTGGATAACGTTAGTAAAACAAACTAAACTAATTCGATGCTCAAGAGCCTTTTGTAACAGTTTAACTGAACACTTGGAAGGTTTTCAATATTAAAATGTAAGTACTGCGTTTGTCATACCTACAAAATCACACATTACACATTACTTTCAAAAATCAGTCCAAATACCACTATGTTTGCGGCTTTATATATCTACTGTGTTACGTAACACATACATTTGTGTTACAATAATAAAAAAGTGACATAAATGTAATACAAATGCAACACAAAAGCGAAATTTTTAAAACAATTATAGGTCATATCTCGGTTATTTATTATAATTAGGCCGTAATGGGCGATTTTAAGTATACTTTTGACCTCATTGCTAAATAATTTAATACAATAACATTCAAAAATCTGTTTCTTACCTCAAAAATCACAAATAAAACTTTTTTTATGAACACAACCGCAAAAAGTGACGCGCACTTTATGTTCCTTCACTGGCGAAATAAAAGAGCTGGATTTTTTTTTTCAATTGTTTGGATGACAGTGTTGCCGTATTAATACTGTGGTTTGCACTTTGGTAGTTTAAATAGTAGCTTTGGGATAAAAACGTGTCACACAAAAAAAAACGTAACACAAAAGCAAGAGACATTTTTTATTTAAATTATTAATAAAAAATGTTATTTTAAGGATTTTCGCAAAAATATTATTAATATAGCAGAGGTCTATCATCTATTTCTTCGACGGTATACCTATAATTCAGGTATACTCAACAATTTATTGAATATTTTAACCATAAGAAACTGCAACAAAAAACGACAAAAAGTCACACAAAAAAATTGACAATTTTGGCGGCCTTACCCAAGTACCTACCTAGGTATTATACCTACTAGGTAGGTAAAGTAGTGCTTACCTACCTAATTTGGTTCATTGGTTTTCTAAAATATACCTAATTACCTAGGTAGGTACTAATAAGGTGTGTGTGATTGTGATTACTTACCCAGATACTTACTTACCTACTTAGTTAGAGCATTAAATCAACAAATTGGTTTAATGCTAATCAAGTGATTAGGTACCTACCTACCTACCTATTGTTACAAATAGAACAACTTGAAAAGTTGTGATATATTACAATGCTCTTTTAGCATGGATGTATTATTTAGACATTGTTCCTAGTCTTTTAGCTTTTCGAATTTAATTTATTTTAGAAACTCGAGATTTTCACTAGTACCTATACCTACCTACCTACCTACTTAGTTTAGTGACTCTGACATAATTCGGTTTTAGACGTTGACGTCTGCCATTTATGTCAAAAGTCGGCTTTAACTTGAAGGTACAATCGAGTGAAAAAATGTTATTTCTAATAGCTACGAAACAAAATGTAATGAATAAATATCATTTAATTATTCATAACGTTTTCAGTCCACTTCGTGCATCAAGATTGTTTCAACGACATGGCGATGGCGGCGTGGCGAGAGGGTGACGTGGCGGGTAAACATAAGATCAAATTTTAATAAGTAACTTTATTTACACTAGGCCTTTGGGTAGGTAATTCTAGATTATTATTCTACAACGTAATAATGCTGATTTATTAATTGAAATAATAATTACAATTGAATATAGGATGTCGTCGTTTGGTCCACTTTTTGTTAATGGCTGATACCTACTAAGTCATTAGGTACCTATGCAAATAAATAATTATGCTCGATTCAATGTCCTTTTCATTCAATGTTCTGATATTAATTCATTCGACATGATTATTATTTAAAGTGAAGCATTCACAAACAAAAAGGAAAATAATTAATTCTTTTATATTTTCTAGCGGCTCTTGACCCAGAAAGCTGCGCAGCCGGCCGTATGTGGCAGAACGCATGCGCTGCTCTGTGCGCGCCCAAAGTGAACGACACGTGGAAACAGATTGTAGAGTCATCTCCACCTGACAGCATCTGGCATTCTCTCAAAAACTGTGTCGCATATCAGGTGAGAGGTTACAAAATCACAAGGCTAGGGAAAACGTTCAAATTTTAGTATTGTACTAAACTAAACTAGGTACCTACCTAGTAGATTCTCTAACTACTAGTAGATTCTCTAACTACTAGGTAGGTAGGTAGGTACTATAAATGAAAAATCTTACTAAAAGTTTTATGGCTTCGACGGATTCGAACCCACGAGATACAAGCGATCACCCATAAGCCGGGCTGCCTTACCACTCGGCCACGAAGCCTATGACGCCGAAGACGAAACTATTAGTAAGATGATATTTCGCTTAAAGCACCGATGAGACCGATGATACTAGGTACTAGACCGAGAGTTCAACTCAAGCGATTGCCCGACGTTTGTTTACTGTCTTTCAGGCCGAAGTCTGGCAGAACCTGCTCATATCCGGTATGCCTGATGTCATGCAGCCTGCTGCCTTCAAAATGGCTATAGTTCTTAGACACACCCCATCGGACCTAGCTGTTAAGATACTTGGTGAAATGCTCAAATCACACCCACAATGCGTAAGTTGTTAAGCCAACTTTTCTATACGAGTACCTACTGGTACCAGCAGAAATTCTAACTGTACCTAAACATAACACATAGATGAGAAAAACTATTTCTTGAATATCTCTTGTTAACATTTTTCTCTATACTTACGCGTTAGGAACCTTTAAAATATTAACCGCTTCTTTTTTGCCAGTTAAAGCACTCTTCAACAGTTTTGGTTTTTGCATTTTCGGAGACTGTTACCTTGTACTATGGTTATCTCCGAAAAAGTCCTGTCTACTCTTTACTCTGATGAAAGAACCGAGCTATACACGCCACATTTGATTGCAGCAAGACCTGACATCATACATCCTAGCTCTCCTGACAGAAGACGAGGCGGCGGGGTGCGAGCGTGAGGAGGCTTCCCCCGCCGCCCCCGCCGCCTCTCCGAGCGCCCCCGCCGCCACGCCGAGCGGCCCCGCGTCTGCTCGTGACCTGCAGCTGTATGCAGACTGCGAGCTGTCGGTGCTGGCCGCATCGCCCGCGCGGTACGACGCTCACGCGCGCCTCGTGCGAGCCGAGTACCCGCACTACAGCCCGGCGACGTACTCCGAGCTTAGGATTAAGGTGAGCTCCTCTTTTAAACATTCTTCATGCGTCCACAGCATACCATTACTTGCTTACTGACAAGTCTTTGTGGTGTTTCTGGAGTAGAGCGCCGCAGCATTTTATTACGAAGAAGGCACCGAACATGTCAAGTTTTAGGAATCTGAATTTAATCCTTTAAAGATAATATATTATTTACTACCTAAATCTAAAAGATACAAGGCAGTCATAGACGATGTTCTGATTTTCAGATATTAAATCAGTTTTGTATGATCCCAAAACTGTTCAACACATCAGAGTTTGGGGAAATGGAAGAAGCTGCGAGAGAAAATATCAGAAGAGAGATACAATCACTGAAAGGACAACATTAGCGACTCGATGGACTACGATAGAGAACAAAAAAAAACAAAATAACAATAATAATAATTGTTCATGTGATTTGTGCTTCAACTGATTAATTTGATGATAAATTTAGATCCCTGGGGATTTTGGTTTAAATTAATTGTTTGTGTAAAATTGCTAAGCAAGACAAAGTGATCTCAATATTTGCTAAAAATTGGAATTCACAAGTTCCATTTAAATTTTTTTCATTCCAAGTAGGTAGGTAATTAGGTATGTCTTAATTTTAGGCTTGACCATTAGAATAATAATAAATACACGCCTTGGAATTAAGAGATAGGTAAGTAAAGCTAGCAGAATTTTTACCTAACTTAAAAGAGTAGTACCTACAGCAGAAAATGTAAACCTATCTGCTCAGTTAGCAGCTACTTAGGTAATTTACTTATTAAAGTAGGCCTTTTCAAACTCAAGAGTGCCGCGTTTTGCGTCGTCCAATGCAACTCATACGACTTGATCAAATTTTGTCTGACTCTTCAATCTGCTGATTGACATCACGACGACATGAATATTATGACTGACAGGTCTCACTTCTCACGATAATAGTGCTGCCCTGCTACTCTGCAAAACGAAAAACGAAGTTTCGTGACAATTTTTGGGTTCTAATTATGTTGGTGAACTATTACGAATTCAGTATCCACCAACATAAGCTGACCCCGAAAATTGTCACGAAACTTCGTTTTTCGTTTTGCAGAGTAGCAGGGCTGTATTGTATCCACGCAAGTGCAAGTGCTAGCGAGATCCGCAAATCAGGTTAATGTTTCTCGAAAGAAAAAACGTCATCGACGCGTTTTATTAGGACGACGCTAAACAAAAAGGTTTTAATTTAATTATTATTATTAATGCTGTGCAATAATCTTGTCTCAATAAAAAGCGTTACAATGGAAATAAAGAATAAAATCCTATACAAATCTGGGATCATGTTGTTGAAATGTTTTTTTTTATTTCCTCAGCCACAAAATCATTAATTTTTATTCAGCAATTTTGTTACTGACTCTATTTTATGAAATAATTTATGATAAAAAGTTAAAAATAATACAATACAAAGAAGATTGAACCACTACGTTTTGATACAATAAATAGGCCTAAGTACTTTCGTGCGCGAGTGTACCTACCATGCGCAAACACCCCCCCGCCATCCCCCGCTACTTACCATCAGAGTTCGATTTACTTATTATTAATTAATTATGTACCTAAATGTATAAATAGGTACATTTTTATATCCTTGGACAATCCACATTATCCACACAACGTCATCCGTAACCAGCCAGATGTGAGATGACTGTTACCTTACTTAGTCCGCGCCACGTAAAAAGAGCGCTGGAAAAAAGTGGAGGGGGTATGTTTGCGCATGGCTACACTCGCGCACGAAAGTACTAATGTAGGTTGTATTGAAGCTGGGCGGCCGGCTCGGGCAGGCTAGTATAGGTACACCGTTTTATAACACCTATTTTTTATTTTACCTTTTGTCAGATCAACTGTTGACAATAAATATTATGTGTGTGTAATAAATATTTTACCTACTCATTTCAACATTTATGTCACTGTCTTTCATGAATAAAATAAATAAATTACTTAGATGAATATCATTAATGGAATTATTATTAAAAACATGTTTTAGTCAGTGTTAATTGTTAAATTTAAATAAGTAAGTACCTACTTACCTACAAAATTCAGGTATTGTTGATACATTGTTTTTTTATCATCAACAGCATTTTTAACAGCCTCCCTCTTCATAAAACTATATACCTACGTCATAAATAATTTTTCAGATTTTTCTATGTAAAATCATTTCGTAAGCGAAAACTTTTGTACGCGATGATATTTTGCGAACGAATTTGACGTAGTGACAGCGCGGGAAACTAAGGACTGCTGACGAACTAATAGCATGCGCCGAATCAAATCAATGACAGCGTGACCCCTTCACCCCGCGCCGCAGTCCACACCACCAATCGGACCTAAAAATCGACTCTGCGCAGCTTGTCAGCCAGCGCTCTTTTTACGTGGCGCGACTTATACCTACTTATTTAGATATTTTTTTTTTAATTATAAATTTATTAGGACTTTTGATATATTTAATTATTTTTGATAAAACTGTAGAGACGAACTCGTTCCATGTTTCTCGATGGTAGAAATAGGTCGCATCAAAGAGCATTTATGGGAGAAAATTGGCTAAAAGACGCGTTTCCAATCCATCCATGTCAAGTCAGCTTGGAAATTAATGCTACTTTTAAATAATTAGAACGGTGCGATATAATTTTGTAAATTAACGTGAATTAGCGTGCTAAAATTAACGGACTGCTAATTTTCATACAAAATGATATAATAATCAATCGCATGAAGTCGCAAGATTTGCTATTTCTACTACCTGCTAATTTTAAATAACGTATCGGGCATAACAAAATTAGCAGTAGCTAAAATTAACGACGCGAGACAGTGCCGTTAGTGCCGTTAATTTTAACATCTTAAAATTTTGTAAGTAGCGGGCGCTAATTGTGAATTAACTTTTAACGTTAATTTTAACATGCTAATGTTAACTTGTTCCAAGCCTACAAGTCACATTTCATTCATCACATCACACATTCACACAAGTCAGTCAGTCAAGCAAAAAAAAAAAAGCATAAAAAATGGCGTTCTCCAGTTGTGCTGGTGCGATGAGTGTTGTTTTTTATTGATTTCTCCTACTTATCCCCAGATCTCTCGCCTTCTTAAAATCGAAAATCTAGCGTCCCCCGTCTCCTTCAAAATAGAATACGGCCAGTGAGCACCGCAGGTAAAAACATGGGCGAGAAGCAAGGTTATCGACCGTCGGAGACAAGGGAAGGTGCGTCGGTGAGTAGGTTTCATCGTGCGGGATGTTCGCAGGATGTCGTGGCGGCGCGAGGAGCGAGGCTCGCGATGGGGCGACGGCGGCCGGGAGCGTCGCGAGCGGGAGCCCGTGTGGGAGCCGCGGCGCAGCGCCAGCCCGCCCGCCGGGCCCGACGGACGCGACTCACGCGACAGGCGCGATCGCGACCGGGACCGCGACCGAGACCGCGACCGCGACCGCTTCCGACATCGCGAGGAGCGCCGCGACCGGTACGAGCGCCCTGACCGCGACCGACGCGACCGTCAGGAGCGCCGCCGCACGCCGCGCTCCGACGAAGATGATGACGTGCCGCAACCTCCTTCACCTCCTAAGATCGGCGACATCTACCGCGGCCGCTCTCGGAGTCGGGAACGCGACGATCGCCGTTACGAGGAGCGCTTTCCCTCGCCGCGTCCCAACGGAGACTGGCCTAAGGATGAGAGCAAGGAGGATAACTCTGGGCAGATCAACTGCTCTCCCGGCGACTGGTTCTGTAAGTGCGGACTCTACAACTTCAAGCGGCGACAGGTCTGCTACCGGCGGAACTGTAACGGAAACAGATCTGAAGGTATCGTGTACGGCAGCGGCTGTGTCGAGGAACGGAATCAATCTGAGAGCTCTGGCATCACTAAACGGCTCCTCTTCAGGAGGTTAGATGCGCTGACGACCGAGGAGAAGATTTTGGAAGTTATAAAGGAGAGGTGCTCAAAAGAGGTCCTCGATTCTATAGCGGGTATAACGATCGGCCGGGAAACGTTGACCGGTGCTTCCAAATGTCTAGCTTACATTAACTTCAATTCTATCGCAGATTCTACAGCCGCTCACAATGAGCTGACCAACCTGCTGCCTCCGATAGATATTGATGGGCGGGAGGTTTTGATAAGCTTTTACAATGAGCCTAAGAAGCCTCCTCATAAGAATCAGAATCAAGACTATGCTGCATATGCGGCTTATCAGATGGCACAGAGCCAGTACGCGAGTCAGCAACGAGCATTATCAGAGGCTGATAGAGTGAATGCGGCCGCTGCGGTCGCTGCCTCCGCCATATCCCAGGCCCAAGCCAGGAGCACATCCTGGACTCCGGCTAACGCTCCCACTTTCAGCACAACAAACACCCAAGCCTCTTCCATGACCAACATTCCCACCGGTGATGGCAAAACACAGTACACAGCACCTGATGTCAGAACTTTTATGTACGATGAAACCTCGGGGTACTACTATGATCCGTCAACTGGACTCTACTACGATGGGAACACGCAGTATTTCTTCAATAGCCAGATGAATCAGTACATGTACTGGGATGGAACAACTAACACGTATATCGCCGCAAGCCAAGCTCAACAGAAACCTGAAGAAGCGGCACCAGCGGTCACACCGACAGACGCCGCTCCGCCTGAGGAAAAGAAAAAGAAAGAGAAGGAAGATAAAGTAAAGGTTGCTAAGAAGATAGCCAAAGATATGGAGCGATGGGCGCGCACTCTGAACCAAAAGAAAGAAAATGCCAAGAGCAATATAGTTGCTGAGCAAGTTTTAGACACAGCGGCTAGTAAAGGATCTGTTGATATTGGCTTCTCCGTACTAAGCGCTGGACCTTCCACTCAATCCCAACCAGTCCTAGTAAGAGAGTTGTCCCCTCCACCACCAGTCGGAGAGGACTTCCTCATGAAAAAGGTAACAGAACCTATAAGTGCATTAGAAAATGATGATGGTATAATCGACTGGGTCAAACTAACATGCTTGTTATGCAAACGAAAGTTCCCATCTGCGGAAGTGCTCACAAAACACAAGACATTATCGGACTTGCACAAACAGAACCTGGCAGAGTTTAGGAAGAAGAATGAGCAGCTTCCTCAAACTAACGGGTATAGAGACCGAGCCGCAGAACGACGCATGAAATTCGGTGAAGATGAACCTATTCCTGTTAACAGTAGAAAGAGGTATGAACCTCCAGAACCGCCGGTCATGTCCCACCCTCCTCCATCAGTGGTAGACACTATCGGAGGCAAGATGCTGCAGAAAATGGGTTGGTCAGAAGGCAGAGGCTTAGGCAAATCTGAGCAAGGAAGAATAGCACCTATTGAGGCGGAACAGAGGCCAGGATTGGCCGGCTTAGGCCAGAAACGAGGCATATACACTCCTACACCCGGAGAAACCTACAGAGACACGGTCAAGAAGCTGATGATAGCTCGGTACAAGGAGGTGGTCGGCAACGAGGAAAACTAGGTGGGTTGCTTTCCTTATTTCAAAACTAATGGTTCTATTCACAGGTTCAGGATTTTACAGGTTGGTGGAATAAACCTTATTTGGGGAGTAGAATTATGAAAAATAGTTCTGAGATAGTTTGGATGACATTAAAATGGTTGTGGGTAACAAATATCTAAACAAATTACTAATTCAAAACTGATATTTCTAATGTGCTGTAGCTCTGTGGTTTTTAGTTTTTAAGCGCACAAACTTTATTCCTATAAGACTTACAGGCATCTATTAATGTTAGATAAATTTACCAAATGTGTGTGATGTCATGAACAAAACCTGAAGACGCAAGTCTCCAAGAATAACAGAGAACGTCGAAATTGTCCAAAAGATCTAAGGGGTGTTCCGTGCAAACATTTTCTAATGTGTTGATTCTGGTTTCACGAAATAGATCGCTGGCCGCTCCAGACGCGGGTGATCGCGGCGACTATATTGTGGTGAGTACATAGAGCTGGCATATAGAATTATAATATACCTACCATTTTATAGTAGGTATAGTGATAAAGTGTATCCCTAACAGGTGGTCAGGTAATGTATCTACGAGGCAGTCAACCTATTGTGTGTTAACTGAATTCATGCATTTTTTCCTTGATGGCTGTTATTTTTCTTTTTATTTATTTTAATATGTATTGTGCATATAATAAGTGCATTTTAAATACCTATCATGCACTTTATTTTTAGAAAACTAGGGTGACCATGATTCGAGAAATAGTTGACTATTCCTAATAGATTATTGAATTTGTGTTAGTTACAGTATTTATAAAAAGAAAAAAATAACATTCCTCAAGATAAAAAAGTGCATATTTGTTTTTACTGTGTAATTTACAGCTTTACTCCGGCCAGTTTTTCTCATTAATTTAGCTTTTACTTGGCATGAAGCCCAATTAGCGATTTGAGCTACAAATACTACCGACAAGAAGAAGTCTGAAGCAGTATAAAATGTGACTTTTGACAATGTGTTAGTGAATGAACGGTGATGGTACAACTATGGTGTACTGATATCTGTGACTATTACTTACAGAAACCCCGCCCGGTGCTGACAGCGTGCCAAAACTAACATGTATACTCATAGGCTTGGCCCAATATCCACATAATGCATTATAATACCTACCTTTTGGTAGACAAGACATATCACTATAACTTGCTATGAAGTACAAACTATGGAAACCAGAAAACTAAAAGAATAAATAGATATGTTTTGTGGTGTAGACCAATCTCATTGTCTCTCTATTTCAAATTCTTTCTCTACTGAATGTAGGTACTTGAAATGGCTTAAACAGGGCTTAGAAATTATTTAAATAAGAACCTATTGAGAATATCAAATACACAATGATTTAGTGGGAATTGGGCTCGGAAAGTGTAGCTTAGAGTTTAGAATAAGTGTAGCTTTATTTAAATTTTATTGTTAAAGTACTATGTTCTGTATTCAGTACAATTTGTAGCTAATCGTTAGTAGTCTGATTTATTGTGTTGAAAAAAACGAGGCATTTTGTGGTTGTTAGAGATTATAAATTCAAGATTTAAATGCGTTTTTATGATTAGTTCGATTTTCAATAAATTAAGTAGACAAATAGGTTACATGTTTTGACTATATGGCAAAGTAACTCACAGTCTTTAATCGCAATAAATTTATAGCTAAATATACCTAGATTTATCATTTAATTTATCATGAACAAATTGAGATGTATTCTTAATGATTGCATTGCAGCCTTAACTAAATACAGTAGAAATTTATGTGCCTGATTAATAAAAATAGTATCTAATTAATAGATTTTACTTCTCAGTGCCTAATCATATTCGCAAATAAACTTTTACAAGTTCCCGTAGAGGCCTCTTACAATATTCCTTGTGAAAATAATAATTATTTATGAAAATTGTAAATTAAGGCATCCATGATTGATTTGAATAAGGTTATTGAAACCAACGAACACGAGTTTTTCCATATTTTATTGTATAAAACTTAGTATTTAATTATAAATGCTAGGTATGATTGTCCTCACTCCATTAGTAGTTAAGCTTTTTTTTTATTGAGAATTCGCATTATATTAATGTTATGAGACATTTTGTTTTATTTATTTCAATCCAAAAATGCAGGTTAACCATAGCATTTGAAATACTTGAGACTTAATTAGAATCACATTCAAAATAGGTAGGTAAGCAAATTGTGGATGATTTAGCTGCCTCTGTAAGTAGAATATCCATAGGGGCTCAATAGCAGTGGAATGTGATAGTGCTCATCTTCTTTCGTGTTGAAGACAATCTGGAATGAAAACATAACGTGAAACAGATAAAGCGAGACGCGACTTAAGTTAGTAGGCCAAGTAGCGTTCAAGCGTGGAGTAGCGGCAGAATCGAGTTTCGGTTATTTTCTAGAAAACCTGTTTCTTTTAGAATTAATAACTATAAGTACCCAACATCCAACTGTTTGTTGTTGAGAAGAGTCAAGGTTAACTTGTAAGCTCAGAAACATGCAAAATACCTTTAAATATAGGCGTTGACTTAAAAATTAGTTATCATGTCAAGTCTTCCTTTGAACGTTAGAGCTCTAACAGCATTTTGAAACATGTAAGTATTCACTAGCTTTAGGTAGGTAGGTAGGTGTACAATACTGATGCAGGAGTTTTAAAATGCAAACCTATCTGGGAACTATTAACCTAAGGTACCCACCAGCCTACGTACAAGGAAAGTTATATTTTCTAAGTGCATGTCACGGATCAGTGACCGAATTCCTAATTGCACATTTTCTCTTGGATAACTCAAATAACTCTTACCTCTACAAATGGATAAAGGGTCTCCTTGTTCAAAGTCCTGTAATAATCCTCTATTTTGAACATCAGTTTGTAAGTCCCGGCCGCCATGGAGCCCTTAGAGAACGGGAACTGGATTCGTCCATCACCGTTCGTGGCGGTATTGTGCCATAGCGTCCAGGAGTCGTCCTTCTTCTTATAAAGTTCCACAAATACTCCAGCGGCAGGCTTGCCCGTGGAAGTATCGAGAATATGACTCGATAGAACAGGACGAGACATGGTTACGAGGTATGATCGACTCGCTAGTTGGCGAGATTCTGAGGTCAAATGAATAAACGTAACTGTTAAAGATAATTTTATCGCGGTTAGATAACGTAGTTTGTTTTGTTTAGGTTCCCACTGTGATTGTTCTTCCTACAATAAAATGTAGGTAGGTATTTATACGTAGAAGAACTTACGTAGGTAGGTACCGAAGCAATAATTTGCTAATTAGACAATCAAGTAATCGGGTAGGTACTTAGCTGTAGGTAAATAACTGACAAACGTACCTACTGGATACCTGCCTAATCTTGTTATGGTCTTTAGTTAAGTACTCAGGTATTTTTTTTTACTACTGAGTGCCTGCATAATTACTACCTTAGTATTCTTTTATCTGTGCCTATACTATTAAGAATAGGTACGTGCTGAATATATAGGTACATACTTACATACCTACCGCCTACTTTGTGCTATTTTTCAAAGCATAGATAGAAGCGCCTGCCCAATTTCAATAGCACATAAATAAGCACTGATAATATTTTATGGAAGGAGACTTCATCTATGTATAATATAATATGTATGTATGTACTTAGGTATTTACAAAAAAAAAAATGTATCTTTGGTACCTAGTATAATATCAGTCATCTGGTTACCATAACACAAGCATTAAAATGCTTAGCTTGGGACTAGATGACGCCGTGTGGAATGTCCAGGGATATTTATTTATTTATTAAATCGTCTTTGAGTATAGCGAGGGACACAGAATCTGTACAGATAGGTAGGTACCTACCCTACAAAAATAGCGTGCAATATACAAAGTCACAGATTTGTCTTTATTTCTACAAATTATAGGTCGGTACTTATTCCCCTAATCGATCGCTTCGGAATTATCTGCCGGGCTTTTCCTCACGAAATTCTTCTTGATGTAGACATCAGGGTGGAGGACGTCCTTCCTCGACGCTTGTTCCAAAAAATTCTCGTCGACTATCACATTTGGGCCCGTTTTGAAGATCTTCCCCTTGAGCATGTCTGTATCATATCCGAACATGTTTAGGCTCGGTTCTCCATGCTTCATGTAGTCTATTCTCCACACTGGAGGGTCTGACGGCTCCGTCCGGTAGCTGAAGTGTTTCCTCTTAACGCCAGTGGACTCCGGCACTTCCACAGACATCGATAATTTCTCCTCTGAATAGTCCCCAAAGTCATTCTTCACATTCTTGTCTTTATACTTTATTTTATGAGGGTAGAACTTTCGGATCTTCTTCCTGCTGCCGAAGACTGATGTTTTGGTTTCTTTCTTTTTAGGCTGCGCTTCGTGCGACCAGAAATTTTTCGCGGTTGCGGATTTCTTTACCTTTTTTCGAGGTTTCTCTTTAGGCTTCTGTTTGAAATATCCCGTATCGCTGACTTGGAGAAAGTTGGATAGATCCTCGCTATTTATGACAGGGAATAAAGTGAGCTGGAAGTTTGGTGGTTGAGTTGTCTTTTCCATCGTTATCTTCTTGTATTTTATCTGCTGGACGGACTTTTCGATCAGATGGCGAAGTGTGGGATCCTTCATGATCATGTCGCAGGGTATGGACGGAAAGTTGCGGCAGAGAACGTTCTGCATCATGGAGACCACGGATTGCTTCTGCTTGGGTTCAGAGCTGCTCTCGTTGGGTTTCTCGACAGATTTCTCCTTTCCCTGGAACTTGGAGACCATCTTGGACATGAGAGCATTGTTCCGCATGATCATGGAGTTGGTGTGCGCTAAGAGGATGAAGAAGAACGCTGTTGAGACCGTTCTTTTCAACATCTTGTCTGAAAAGACAGAAAAACACTAATCTAGTAGGGATTTAAAAAATGCTTCAAATTAGTTGGTACCTTCCTGGCAATTTTGATACCTTGGTTGGTCCAAAGTCCAACTCCAACCAAACCAATAAAGGTAATATCAAATTGTTTTTTCAAATACCTACCTACTAAATCGTGCAATAAGTAGAACTTAAATAGGCACCCTTGGAACTGAACTTGTTTTTAATAGGTAAGTACCTAATTAAGTTTACTGATGATCACCCGATGATTTACCTACGCTAGGAAAGCTCGACAATTTTCTGTTTTAGTTGTTCCATTTCCTAGTAGGTACTTAGGTAGTTACCTATAGGTATCTATCTACAATACATAAGGTAGTTTCGACTAAACCATAAATAGTCCCACCCAGCTATCCCTACCCTAGTTTCTAGGAAAGGAAATAACTTACCTTAGGCACAGGACTGTGTTTCTCTACGGAGCTAGCTGAGGACTGATGAAAACCTAAGGATGTTTGGCCAAAAGTTGGTGCAATGTTTGTAAATTAACTTCGAGTATTGTGGGAACCCGTCCGGTGTTGTGGTTCACACACGTGACAATGTTCGATAAGAAACAATAGATGAAAAATAATCTAAGAAAGGTTTAAGAATTTACACATACCAAAATAATCTAAATTACTCGTATCTGAAAAACTTTCAGAATTATTTTTGAGGTGATTCTCTTATTTCTCGTCAGCAACGCCATCTGTAGATAGTATTTGACATCTTAAAAAGCGCCCTCTATTGGTCGGTAGCAGAAGTATGTACATAGCAGTTAAGCAGAAGTTCTAAATAGTTGTTCTACTTGCCATTAGATATCGTGACTAGTAACAAATTAGTTTAATAATGACAAGTGGCAAAATTAAATATTATTAAGAATAATTTAAAATACTCTGAGAGCAAATCATCCTCCAAAATGGTTCATTGATTTAGAATAGAGAAGAAAAACATTTTTTCGTCACACTCACAATCCAAACACCAACAAGAGTTTGCTAGAGTTCTAAAACAATTAAGAACATACTTAGCTAAATATATACAAATTAAAAGCTCAGATCTTATCGGTGTTCGTTCGTTCGTTCGTATGAGCAAGTGACCAACTCTGGTGACGGAGTTTTTAGGCCGCCTAAAGGCCTCCGTCATGGCTTAACGACTTTAAAAGCCGGGACCGACAATTTAACGTGCCCTCCGAAGCACGGAAGCGCTCAGCTGATGATGCCACTTGCGGTCACCCATCCAAGTAGTGACCGCTCAGAACGTTGCTTAACTTCGATGATCTAATCAAGAACGTCTTAGCAAGCTTCGCCACGAGCGCTTCCATCGGTGTAAGTAATAATAATATTACCTAGGTACTAATAATAATTTTCGTTTAATTCGGACAACTTAATCCATAGCATAGTTTTAAATCGACAGATAAAGACATGGTACCTACCTACAAAATAAATAAAAAAATTAAACACACACACAAAATACCTACTTAATAATTATAATAAGTATCAAATAAAAATAATACTTAGTCTTCACCCACTTGCTCATACGAACTTAGGTTTTTAGTAATGAAGAATATAATAAATAAATATCCTTGGACATTCCACACAGCGTCATTTAGTGCCAAGCTAAGCAATTAATGCTGTGTTATGGTAACCGTAACCAGATGGCTGACAAACTACATAGATATTTTTTTATGTAAATACATAAATATTATTATAACACCCAGACACGAAACAAATATTTACAGACCATACAAACATTTGTCCCGCAGCGGGGATCGAACCCGCAACCTCTGCGTCTCAGACGGGCTTTTACCCTATGCGCCATTGAGGTCGTCACATAGTAATGATAAGGTAAGTAAGTAGGTAAAAAAAAGGTAACATTATGATTGATTAGAAGGGGACCTAATGAATATTTGACTAACTAAAAATAAATCGTTAGCACACAGTGAAACCAAATAGGCGCGAATAAATCCAGCCAAAGCTCCGTGGTCTATCCTTTGCCAAAAGTCCGGCACGCGACCACTCCAATTCAAAAAGGGTTGGAGGCAAAACGTTTTTGTGAAACGCTGACGCGGGCCCTCGATCAAACTCAGTGGCAGACCGGAGTGAAAAATAGACGAGTTCGCCGCCATCGCACAACTTGTTTTTGTTGGTCAGCGGAACTGCGTGCGAAAGGGTTGAGTGGATACGATGCCTGATGACGAATCTGTTGAGACAAGACCTTTCCTTTCTCACATTTATCTGTTCAGATGAATATCCATGACCGTTAGAATGTTATTGTGTGTATTGATTGACAATTACTTATTATTAACGTGTCTCTCACGGAAGTTAAAAAATATAAAATAGCGCTGATATACCTAGGTACATATAAATTCCATTCTCTTTCTATCACCGCTATTCCGAAGTGTAGTGTGTGTAGATTTTTTTTACTGAGAATTTACCTTCGTTCGACCACAATCTCACCTGTTCACGAAGCAGAAGATGGAGCATGAGGGCAAGTTATGTGATGAAGTGGCAGATGATGAGCATGAAGACCTATTAACTCTTGTGTTAAATTAAAGTGACCAAGATTAGTCTTCAGGAAACATAGGCAGCGAGTTCTTTGGCGGTTCTCATAATACAAAATTAAATGTAAGTTGGCTAGGAAAGCAGTAGTAATAATAGTACCTAAGTCTTATCCACAATATGTTGTCGCTGTCGTTGGCCACCGCCACATAACTTCTGTCTGACAAATGCCCGCGATCTGCTCTGAGCTGTGCCTATGCGGTTAAAGTTGAGTTTTTGTGGCCTATTGCCTGCCTGGAGTAAATATTCAGGTACCTACTATTATATGACACTAACTGTAGGTAATCTAACCTTACCTATGCTGAAGCGCTCGTGGCGAAGCTTGCTAAGACTTTCTTGATAGACCGTTCAAGTTAATCAACGTTCTGAGCGGTCAGTACTTGGATGGGTGATTGCAAGTGGCAATATTAGATGAGCGCTTCCGTGCTTCGGAGGGCACGTTAAATTGTCAGTCCAGGCTTTTAAAGTCGTTAAGCCATGACGGAAGCCTTTAGGCGGCTTAAAAACTCCAGAGTTATCCACTTGCGCATGCGAACTTACTCACTTTTTACCTATGCTGAATCGCAAAACATAAAGTTCATTATTTCGTAAGTAAGACATTATCGGTTCCTAAGCTGAAGAAGTCAGTTAAATAACTTGAGAAAGTGCTGCTTAGTCTTCGGTGTCTGGTGCCAATATCGCAAGTCAACTTTGCACTCCTTTCTTTCAGCATTTATTTGACATCGATTGCATTTTTCACCTGCTTATGATCGCTTCGATTGCATTTCTCTAGCCAATAAACATAACAAAGTCTTCCATACATAAGAATTAGATGGTAGGTACGCAAACCTACCTCATTTGGATAATGTGCTAGGCATTACAGAGTCCAAGCTGTGTGGAATATCCAAGGATATAAAAATTTATTTAAGTATCAATTATATTTATTTAAGTAAGTGTACCTCTAAGTTAATATGACGCATGATGATGCATTTAATTTCAGAAAAACAAATTTAGGAATATCGTTCTTTTAGGTATATTTGTACCGATATGAGTGCCCATAACAATAGGTATTGTAACAAATTAGGCATATTTTCACCAACTTTTCCACCAATAGGATCATTAGAAACAGTATCAACATCCCTTCAACCAATGGGAGCGCTCGCAACTGTATCGAGCCTCCCCATTGGCTACATGTAGCAGGTTTAAGGCGGCACTTCATTATGAAGGCTTTTCAGGAAGGGGAGTAGAGCCTATGTAGGCTTAGGTGCTAAGTTTTCTTGTCACGAAGTAAATATACCTACATTCTTCCGGCTTCATTCAATTGTAAGCTATTATTTACATAATTATATGTGCCTATCGAATCATGAGGATATAGGTTTTGATAGATTTTTGGGAAATAGACTCGTCTTTAAATCAAATAAAATAATATTAGTTACATAGTTATAGAGTTTGTGGTTAAAATTCGTGTTTTAGTTATTAATTTGCTATTAAGCAAACAGAAAACCATGTCTTATTATCTCAGAAGCATGTTTTGTTTTGTCTGAATTAAGTAAAAAATATATCGTAACCTCTACTAACAAAAAAATAAAATATGCTCATTACTTAAAAACAAAGACAAAAAGCATTCACTTATGCATTAAGTGTGTTCTATTCTGATATCTCTGCATTCATGTAATTATACTTCAGATATTTAAATCATTTAAGTCAACTACTTAATAACATAACCCCAAGTAAACTAATAAGTTGTACCAACAAAGCGTCCTCAAGATAAAAGGAGTACAACCATATGTACCGCCTGCCCACCCCCCACACGTCCGGGAGATATAGCACGTAACCATACACGACAATATAAAATCAAATTAAAACTAACAAGAGAAATCATCACAAAATATTGAGTAGGTAAACTGATTTCAATCGTGTATCAGAATAAAAAATAAAAATTAGTTAGTTCATAATCTCAACTAAGCCATTTAGGTCAGGTCTGTGTCGTGTTTTCTTCTACATATAATTCGTAATTTCAGTAATACCCTTTTCACGCACATTTGGATTTATTAGCTTGTAATTTAAAATTTTAATCATTTTACAGCTATATTTTTACAAATTAAACGGGTTACAAAATACTTAGGTACCTACTCCAATACTTAAGACTATTCAAAAACATCAAACAGAAATACTTACTTATATAAAAAATCGAAAATTAAACAAACTTATCTAAATAAACACTCGTAGCTACCAAAGTGCTACGGCGTAGCAACTATCGTAGCACATTAAAATCATCTTAAAAATGATTATTTGCAATTGTTATACAAACCGCGTAAGTTACGTGCTACCGTCGACTTCCCGACAGGGCCGGGGGGTAGGGGGTAAGGGTAGGGGGTAGAGGGGAGGGTAGAACGATATTCAAATTGCGAACATTTCATTTTAACGCTTGCGAAGATATTTGCTCGCTCCCACGCTGGGTAGTGATGGGTTAAGATGTGAAAGATGGGTTTTATCGATCAATATCAAAATGTAATAGTGTTTAGTGTGCTTTATATGTACAATAATTCAGGAATTCTTGAAAACTTCTGAAGTGCAGTTTGTACTGGTATGTAGTAAACTAGGTACAACATTTATTTTATTCATTGAAATAAAAATTACATATAAATAGTTAATGGCAGACAAGCTTTCGCCCGTGGCTAAGCTTGCGTGGTGCTAACGGGGTTAGTATGAAAGTAGCCTATGTGTTATGTGTTATTTTATATTTATAAATTATGTTCAATGCAAGTTTTAGCCAAATCTGCTCAGTAGTTTTTGCGTAAACGAGAAACAAATATCTATACATCCATACACACTTTTACGTATGTAATATTAGTGGGATTATATAAAGTAGATTATAAAATCTTTACAAATCAATAATTGATACCTACATTGATATTGAACAATCACAATGATTCACTTTTGATACAATCGAAAAAGAGTTCAGAAATGTTTTCAAACTTAGCCACAAAAATTGCTACAAAATATACCTTGTATAATACATGTATTTACAAAAAAAATGTATCATCTGGTTAGCATAACACAAGCATTAAATTGCTTAGCTTGGGACTAGATGACGCTGTGTGGAATGTCCAGAGATATTTATTTATTTATACCTTATCAATAGTCTAGCCTTATCAGTAGTAAGTAATGTAGTAGTTACTTCATCGACTATCGATACCTCGACCCTCCCCTCTCCACACAAAGTTGAGACGTTTGCGCAATGTGGACATTTCGCGTGTTGATCGCTCCACTGCGGAATTCTCATTTACTCACCCCCCCCCCTGCCCCTGCCCCTTGTGGGGAGAGGGGGGTCGTACCTGTTTACAGAACCTATATTAGGATGTTTTTAATTTATGTCAAGCTTTTATTAATTCGCGGAAATTTTGGAGATGAGTTGGATTGAACATTGTTTTTTGGATTACAAAGAAAGTGAATTAAAAAATCAGAAAGAAATGGTACAAAAATGAAGGAAAACATATATTATACCATATATACCCAGCCACGATTGATAAAACACAATGTACACACATCTTCATAAGATCTGAAAAGATTTTTTTTTATCTACTTAATCATCTTTGCATTACCCACATACAATGGTACTTCAGACTAACCTAAATAATAGTTAAGTACCTATACTCGTAGAAAGAAAGAAAGAAAAAATCGTTTATTTTGGTAGGACCTCAAGGATCACTTCAACTTTGTAGCTAGATGATTCTAATGGTTGTATCTGAGAGTTTTACTTAATAGCCATGAAACTGCTTAAATTAAACTAGAAAAAAAAGGTTCGCTTCTGCTGGCCACGTGGTTAGATTTCATCGTTCAATCAAATAAGTGGTAGGTATAGCCGCATGCAATTATATAAAGTTAACCCCATTCGAATTGTTTAACAATTCGGCACACACCGATATCCTTGGAATTCTCATTACACCCCCTCCCCTTCAATAACTGTCTTGTACCCCCCCCCCCTCACCCTGCCAGGTAGATAACGTCTAACTCTGAATCTACATTTGTATTGTATTGTTGATTTGTCTTTAAGGATTTTTTACTTATATTTATCGCAGAGTAAATCTTTAAGATTATTTTTTGATATTTTATTTGTTGTTATTCTTAACTTAGCTTCTTATAGCTTTGACACTATAAAGATGAAATCTACATAGTAATAAAAAAAAAATAAAGAAAGAAGAAATAATTTATTTCGGCAGGATCACTTCGACTTCGTCTTACATGCTAGGTGTGTTTAATAGTAATTCGTGTTCCAAAGCTGTACAAAGACCAAAATAATTTGATGAGGATGATAATGACTGAATTTTAATTCTACACAGTTTAAAATAAAAACTTTTCCTATTTTTATTTAACTGCTAAATATTTTAATGAGTGATATGCAGGAGTTAAGTATAAAAATATCATTAGTAAGTATTTCAATCTCTAAATCATGTTCCAAATAATGTATTTGGACATACCTCTGACTACCCCCTTAGACATCTTCGACAGGATCTAAAAACTGTTTTAAGATCTGAAAGAAATGTCTAGGTACCACATTTTTTTTCATTTCATTTTATCATCTTAATATTTCCACTAGACGTAAGGACCTCTGAATCAAACAACGCTCCAATATATCCACAGTTTACCTAAAATATTCACTTATTACAATAATTACCTTCTCCCCTCGAGCGCCATTGTAATTGAAATGGATTCGGAGTGGATTCCTCGCGACACATTGAAATATTCGCACCTTCCTCCAATTTCATTTAAATTGAAGATGGCGCGAAACGGGGCATTCGATTCAAATTGGAAATGGAATCGAAATGAATGTGTCTAAGGCTCGTATTCAGAGATCATAGTCAAGCGCGAATCGTGGCTCAAGCGGTGACAGTTCTCTATGAAAACTGAGTTAAGAACTCAGTTTTCATAGAGAACTGTCAAAAATCTATAATTAATAAATAAATAAGAATATAATTGAGCGAAGACTCAAGCCTGAGCGCAGACTCTGAATACAAGCTTAAATACGGCACAATTATTAATTATATTTCATTGTTTTTATGTACTTACCATAGGCACTTTATTTTAGGTGATAGGGTTAGTAAGAGACCAACAAAGACAGTGTTTAATCATATGTTTACCACCGGCGAAAAAGAGATGTGTTATAAGTTTGTTAAGATCGTACAGAATATTATTTATTATTTAATTATTTGATTCTTGAATTTTTAATACGATACGAGTGTGTATGTGCTTTTGTGAGTTTGTGTGTCATGTAGCTTTTGAAAGAATGCTGATTTTAATTTTAAGATTATAATGTTATAAGTTTAGGTCGTAGGTACTGAATATTTGACTTTTCAATTGGAAACTGTATTTGTATCTGTGTGTCTGTTTGCGGCAGACATTCGCGGCAGCATTCCTAAAAGACATGCCAGTCCGTCGACTATTCTTTGTCTTTAAAATATACCTAAATAGATTCGATCTATGATAAGATAAAGCATAGGTAGGTAGGTACTTCATTTATGTGCTACGCTTCAATAAAAAAATAGGTTCTGTTTGAAATAACGGACGTTCAATTCCATTAAAAAGATATTCACACGAGACAATATTTAAACAAGCGCATAACGCTCTAACAATGTCAGATCAATCAGAGATATTTTCTAGACGGCTCCTGTAGCCCGAATCGATAGTTATGAAATACTTTCCACAATAAAGAAATAAACAATGAACGAATAAAGCCACACAATAAAACGGAATACGCGAACCGAATAACAAACATAATTGTGTTTTTTGTTCTTTCAATAGCTTTGTCCGCAAAAACTGGTTCTCAAAAAAGTCACCTTTATAAATTAAGTTTCAAACGTTTCCACCAATGAGAGAGCAGAGGCGGGGTCGTCCCGCTACCTCATTGGACCACTCCACGCTCTCATCTTACAACATTTTATATAACCGGATGATACAACATATACAGTTAAAGCTCTTGTGCGAGCGAGATGCGACTAGAGCTGAAACTGTGTCTCGTTCCGGCGTGTGCCGTCTCGTTCCCGCCGGCAGCTACTGTCGAACGCCGAAAATGAAGCAACAGTGTTCATAAAATCGTGGAACGGAACGTTTGTGGAAACGTCAAACGAAATTTTGGAACGCGAACTTTTGTTGCGTTTTTTACGTTCCAATCCAATACAATTCTTTTTTTAATTAGTTTGACATTTCAGTGATTTTAGTTTTAATTTCGTAAAAAGGTTTAATGGACTTTGTTGTTTTCGGACAATGATAGTTTTAGTGCGTGGATAGAGGTTTTATTAGTAGAGTCGGTGGTCATAGCATGGAAATGTCTCTTCCGAACGGCGTAGACGTCTCTCAATTGGTACAGCATCCCGTCTTGGCTGCCTTGCCTCCATTCTTCCTGAGGGCATCAGAAAGATATCAGGTAAGTATTTTGATTATAATAATAACATGTTTAACAATAGCATGAAAATATAGGTCATCAGTGAAATTATTGTTTTTATTTATTAATCTGTTAATCGCGTAGATTCAAACTTATTTTATAATTATCTACCTTGTCATAAAATAATACACTTAGCTACTTATACCTAAACGGTACTCTAGGTAATTACCTACTTATTGCGCTCTACCTAACCTACGAATTACGAAAATCTATGGTCTATGATTTAGTTAAATACTTTTATACTTTTTTTTGCATGCTTTGAGACAAAGTGTTTTGTTACAGCGGACAATTATTTTGACAAATATTTAAAGAGCATTGTTTAATTTCATTAGCGCGATTCTTGTTTATAAAATACACGTTTTAAACGTGAATTAGTTTTAAACGCGTCAAAACTTAAACGACGGCCGACGGCTAAGCATAAGCGCTTTAGCAAACCATTCCACTAGATTTTTCTTGAAAATGGAAAACTCTAGGTATCTCTTAAATGTAGGTACTTAAAATAAACCTAATACCTCAAGTAGCAGTTTTATTTTAATGTTATTGGAAGCAACTTAAAAAAACTTTTAAAAGATTTGAATATCGTATTTATTATAAACATGTAGGTACCTAGTACCTACTAAATTCTTAAAAATAAGAATATAACTTCTTCTGTTTTTTGTTAGCTAAATGTTGTAAGAACAATTTTAGATAATTTACACTAAGTACAACATTGTTCTCATGTAGGTAAGTGATACCATTGTCTTTTTGAGAATAAAATATTAAACCTAAAAAACCTAAAATATGACTTAATTAATGAATCATCTGTTTTTCTCTGACTCGCGATTTGACGGTTGTTGAGAATGATTTCATTAAAACCAATTGTTCTTCGATTTATTTCAAAACGAATACAAAATCAAAACTACCGGAGTACGAAAGTTTCAAGTATCACTTCCTAAATTCAATTACCCTATTCATTACACCATTTTAAGCCCCGTAATTACGCAAATTATTGTTACCCTCTGTTACCAATACTGTAACACATGTTACAAAAGGTGTAATAGCACAATAACGTAACAACATAATAAGGTTATTTGAAAATAATTGTATAATCTTTTGTTACCTTTTTTGAGGTGTGAACTTCCTGTCAGTTGCAAGTTTCAAATTTCGAATTAAGTGCGATTTTAATATCAATAAGGCCTATTTATGCAGTTTTCAATGTTTTTTTTTATTCTGAATTCTTTCAAATTAATTTAATTTGAAAAATAACCAGCTTTAGTATTTTGGAAGGAATACAATAAGCGTAAGCTAGAGATATATTTTTGGACAGTAGAATGTTAGGTCTTCTAAGTATCTAAACTTTTTAATCCATTATTTTATATGTCTGTATTTTTTATTTATAATGTTTGTGAGAGAGAAACAATAAATCAATTGATTACTTAATTGATTAACTTACTTGTTTTACATTAGATTAACTGAGACAAGTGTAAAAATTAGTATACATTTTTAAAAGCTTAAAATGTAACTTATTAAAACCTGCTGGGTATCGCTCTATCTACCTTACCTTTAGGTATATTACAATTTGATAATTTGGTAAACGATAGGTAGGTTTCATACATAATTAGGCTTATTATTAATAATTATATCAAGTAAAGTAGGTATCAGAAACTTCGTAAGCAATAAACAGACAAATTTTCTGAAAATATATTTTTTGGATTCACAGACACTTAATATAATTTTCAAAAAATATCTTTCATGAAACTTTTTCTAGGACATCGAGTCCATTTTTTTTGTTTTAGCGAAATTTGTCCTTTTAAAAGTCTGTGGATCCAAATTGTATTCTTAGATGGTTTGTCTGTTTGTTGCAGTATCATGAAAATAATACTGAACGGGATATGATGAGGTTATCTTTTTTGGAAGGATTTGAGCCCAACTTTCAACACAGGGTATGTATTTGAATAATTTTGATCGTAGTAGCTTAGCAATTGACGTATTGTCTTGTCTTTCCTGTGGATTATGTCCGACAGGTGAGGTGTTGATAGGTGCTGGGCAAGCCTATTTCATCTCAACAATGTTCCAGGCACTAGTGTCCCGTTAAGCGTAGGCAAATATTGCCTCCTGACGTTAATTATAAATCATTTAGTAAAGATGTAAAGTAAAGGCCTAAGTCTTAGGCCTTAGGCCCTAAGAGTATGTGTATAGCTTAGCAGTTTTAAGCCCGTGACGAAAAAGAGTGTGCTATAAGTTTGTAGCGTGTATCTGATATCAGTGTTTGTACCTATAACTGTGTCTGTCTGAGTCAACGTAGCTCCTAAACATGTGAATCGATTTTGTTTTTTGTTTGAAAGATGTTTTAATTGAGATGTTCATAGTTATCTTACAAGAGAGTTTGTTTTAGCTGTTTGAAGATCATTAGGTCTTTTGTAGTTAATAAAAGGTTATATCTGGGGTTTTCAATATTTTTTTTTATTTAATTATGATATTATAATATGTATAAAGAAATAACAACTCTTTATTTTTTCCTTCATCTTCAGAGCATCTAAAAATGCCTAAAGATCTGAATGAATATGTCTACTTCATCTTGGAATTACAGTCGTGATCATATTTCATTTAATTTTCATTTATTTAAACATGTAGTTGGTACATTCTGTATAATTTTCCGCTTGTTCTAGCGGACTCCAAAATGCGCCCGCTGCAGAAACCACGGCGTGGTGTCAGCACTGAAGGGGCACAAGCGCTACTGCCGGTGGCGAGACTGCGTGTGCGCGAAGTGCACGCTCATAGCAGAGAGGCAACGCGTCATGGCAGCGCAGGTAATGTGCAGTGTTCTGATAACAACTCTTTTTTGCTAGGATGAAGGTACGCTCTATGCTTTGGCTTCATTAGAAATTTGTTCAGGAGTTACTATTCTTAGGCCTTAAATGCTGTGCTGCTTGACAGCGATGGTCTCTCGAGCCGACATACCTACAGCATTCTCATCACTGGTGTGACCTGAGGGCCTAGCCAACCGGCATTCGCTATGAAGCGAATCGATTTCTATCATCGCTACACCTTTGATTTGACATTTCTGATCGCTCGAGTTTTCGTCATCGAATGTCAATTCGTATACATTTTATTTAGTTTCTAATCGAAAGCGATTGTCGAAATGTAACATGGCTAGGGCCTCTGTTCTCTGTAGGGAGTCTCTGTAGTTCTCTGTAGGGAGTCGCATTGGAACAGGCATGAGAATCACCTAGCATGTAAGACGAAACTAAAGTTATCTTTGTTACCAGAATAAACGATTTTTGTTTCTTTCTTTCTGATCAGTGGGGGGGGGGGGGACGTTTTTAAAAAAAAACATTTTAATAAAAAAATACGTACCGTATGTTTAATATAGAATATCTTCCATTGGTTTACTTTTTTATACTCGCTGTCATGTGTAGGGTTTACGTAGATTCAAAGACCTTCAAAATGGTTTCATAGGCATCCGAACGCTTTCAGAGCATTACATGATCTTCAAGTTCCCTAACAGACTACTGTCCTCGCCAGGTGGCGCTGCGGCGGCAGCAGGCGCAGGAGGAGAACGAGGCGCGGGAACTGAACCTGCTGTACGCGGGCCCCGGCGCCGCGCCAACACACCACTACCCCGACATGACGGATGACTCTCCTGGTGAGTTCATACTTTGTTCGTGATTACATAAGACGTGTTGA
Source organism: Xanthorhoe designata (assembly GCA_963582015.1). NCBI lineage: Eukaryota > Metazoa > Arthropoda > Insecta > Lepidoptera > Geometridae > Xanthorhoe > Xanthorhoe designata. The sequence continues at coordinate 17,445,448 of OY757029.1, read as the reverse complement.
TTTAGGGGTAGTTACCTATGTATACCTACGTAATTTGATTATGGAATATAGGTAAATGGGCGTTCTGGAAAAAGTTTTATTGTTTTTACAAAATTCATGATCATCATCATTTTCAGCCTGTGTCAACCCACTGCTGGGTGTAGGCCATGACTTACAAAAATACAACATATAGGTAAATGTAAACTTTAAAAATATTAAATATACAAATCATTAGGACGGTTTCTCTTCTGAGATACGTGAAATATATTAATACCTATATATATATGTAAACACATCACCTCTTAACAATAAAAAAGTACTTATTTGTGTTAATTTAAATTCGCAATTTTTTCTCCATCCTTTATAATAATATGTACGTACCTAGAGTGTATGTATACATACATCTATTTCGCGTCTTGGTCATCTGTGGCCGTCAGTTAGTCAGGAAATATCCCAATTTACTGACGGAAACGCCGCCGGGCGCGCAAGATTAACATCTTCACACCAACGTGGAATACGACCCTCATCTTATTGGTGTTTTGTCTTTAACATAAAAATATACAAATTCAGAAATCATTTGTTTCATAGGACTCTTTCACACTAAAACGTCATAAAAGCTAAGTTCTAGGCATCGAGTTAAGTTCTAGGTAATCTTGTTCCTTTGCGAATGACACTAGGAAAAACTAACAACGTGGAAAATCAAGAACAATAATATTTTTCGGCGTCGGACGTTCGTTACGTTACGTTTTTTAAATAAGTATTAATTGACGGTCTATACTTCTAAGCCGAAGGTGCGCGGATGTCTTTGGGTGGGTTTCAAACTCTGTCACCAGGGTGAGCCACCCTTACGAACATACAACTACGTCAGCTCAAAAACAAAGACTAGTCAAAACACATCAAATATCAAGAATGCTTTCATATAAGGTTGGTTAGTATGTATAACACAAGCCAAACCATCGCCACGGTTCCAAAACACGAAAGATCAAAAGCAAACGCCAACAAAAAGCGAAAACTGAGAAAAGAGCACTCCGCCGAGTTGCCAATTAACACGACAAAGGCAAGTGTAAACGGGTAAAAAGTGACGAAAAGCTGCAATTTGTCGCGAGAACGGGACAGAAGTGGCGAAACGCGAAGTGGCAACACTGGAGGCGCGCTGTGTGGAAAATATCGCGCGGTGGAGTTGTTTAGGATTTAGAAAGCAAAATGCATTAATGTTTGTATAGGTAATTTTGAGTTCTAAAGATGAAGATAGATACATTCATTTATTTGCTTTGAACATGGTAACGAAAATATTACTAAGTTTAATAAAAATATATAGGTAGGTAGTTGGTGGGATTATGTGTGTGTGTGTGTGTGTTGTTTGTGTTAGTGTGTGTGTAATAACGTAATAAATGTTATAATTCTATGAAAGATATTCCTAGACCTAACTTTTTTCCTTTTTATGTTTTGTTGCGTCCAATGACTTGGAAATCTGTAAAACGTGGTGAAAAGTTTTCGATTAAACTAAGTCAGTTTTCTTTTTTTTCACAACCATTAACTACTTTACTAGTTAAGGAAAAAAAAACGTTTTATTCCTTTTTCTTTAACTGATTATTTACAAGACACGATATCATGTTACGTCAAAAAATGCCACGATATATCGTGTGTATGATTTGGAAGTCAGCCCCCTCCACTTGAGTTTTCTTTTGAAACAGTTCACGTCGCAGTTATAATTAACATGAAAGAACCTTGCGAATAAACAGCGTGTAAGTTGTAGCGATTTAAGTTAGTTTTAAGTAAAGTAATACCGACTGTGCTTTCGTCTGGAATAATATCACACATCACAGTAATATTATTATTAAGAATGTTTGTATGAAGGTGTGTTTGTTTCGTCTTTAAGTCAGATTATAATGAAAATAACTTATAGCCAAGATTGAAAAATCCTTCTCCTTTTGTCCAAAAATCGACTTTTCCGGTCATCTCGTGACGTGATAAAGACCTGACCGATAAAATAGAAAAACCTTATTTATGCATATTGGTTCGAAAACGAACGAACATTAAATCTGTTGTTATCTTTTTTCTTTGACATAAGAGTAACAAGAAAAAAACATTCCTTAATTCTATGTTAAATTGACAAATCTTTATGAATAAGACCATTAACTACTCCGGTAGGTACTATTTTCAGTAGGACGGTCCTTGTCTTCGCTTGATCAGCAAAAATAAATAAATAAATAAATAAATAAATAAATAAAAGACTTGCTTTATTTCATTCGTTCATTCGAACAAATTTTCACCTATTTTTAACCGACTTAAAAAAAGGAGGAGGTTCTATGTTCCACTGCATGCATTTTTTATTAAGTACCTAATGGGGGCAATTCGGAGTGTCGCAAAAGCTAAACTAACCTAACTAAAACTATTGCCATCCTTTTTATTCCCATCGCTATGAAAGGGACGGCAACAATTTTAGTTAGCTTAGTTTAGCTTTTGCGACACTCAGAATTGCCACTATTATGTTGTTATGTATGTTCACCAATTATTTCGCAAAAACGGACCGGTTTTGAATATTCAATATGGTTCTCATCGCTCATTATGCCTCTACAAAACTTAGTTAAAAAAAAAACATATAGGTAGTCGGTATAGCTAAAGACATTCTATCTGAATAAATGGATAAGGGGATTTCTGGATTTTTGACCAGAAATCCCCTTTGCTTCTCCTGTGAAAACCGGCATTTCTGGACAAAAAGTCCAAAAATCCCCTTAGAAGGGGATCATCGCAGGGTATTTCTGGGCTAAGCCCTATAAATCCAAATGAATTCATAAGGTAACCCTTTGAATCTTTTCACCGGATTTCGGCTTTCATTCAGCGTTCTGCGCGGCTTGTATTCATTCATTCAGTTAATTGCCGATGCATTTATACAAATGTGTATGATTCGCTTTGGTTGCATTTTTGTGAAACATCAAAGTGGACCCTACTGTGGACCGAACGATATGAGAAAGTAGAGTCGAGAAAGTTAGAACTCGAAGGAATATTTGTGTTATAAGTCAGGGAACCTTAAGAAAACGGTTGAGTTTAAAACAATTTGGAACACTAAAGGAACGATTTTTTTTTATTGTAAAGTGATGGCCGTAGTTTACTATGAAGATGCTTAATTCTAATCAAAATCATGAAATCATTATTAAGTAGGAGTTTAGAAACTCGAATGAACTTACTACTAGAAAAATATTTGCATGAATAACTTCAAAAACACATTGGCAGACTGTTAATTCTAACTATTTGAAAATTATTTGTTTTATTATGACTCGGACAAATACTCTTATTCTTTTTATAGGTCTGGTTATTTTCTTGCTTCATAAAATATTTCAAAAACTGTAAAAACTGTTGGTAATTGCTTAAATTTAACGTAAATTTTTATAGTCATGATTTATTTACTGAATATAATTATATATATGTCCCACAGCTAGGCAAAGGTCTCCCCCTTTAATTTCGACTCTTAGCGCTCATTTACTAATTTATTTACATTTTATTTGAATTAGTTAGTCACTGTTAGTTGGCCACTTGCTCATACGAACTTACTACCGTTTAAAACTCGATTCACATTCGTAATCCATGGTAGTAGTCCCAGGTTGTTATTCCATTGCAAGGCGACAAGTGTGCGCTAAATTACTGCTACTGAGCCTTTTTGAGCAGTCACTAGAACCAGCTGTCGCTGCTCGCTGAATGTGCAACTCTCACACTTCTACTGGGATTTGAAATTATGGCTTTTTCATAAAGATTTGTCAATTTTTGCTTTTTCTTGATACTCTTGTGGCAAAGAAAAGAGATAGTAATCACATCTTTATTAGATGACTAGCTGCGCCCCGCGGTGTTACCCGCCGGTGAATAGTTCCCGTTTCCGTAGGAAATACCGGGATCAAAAGTAGAATATTCTTTCATCCAGGGAATAAGCAATTCATATACCAAATTTCATTCAAATCCGTCAAGCCGTTTGAGCGTGAAAGAGTAACGAACACAACACACACAAACTTTCACATTTATAATATCAGTGAGATAGTGTGATTAGTGTGATGTGATGTGATTTATTGAAGTCAGGAGGCAACATGCTTTTACTCTATGAAGCTGTAGCTACTCTAGAGATTCGAACCTATTACAGCTTGGATTGAAAGTCGAGGTACTATCCCACTCAACCAACATGGCTTTCAAACGAGTAATAGAAACCAACAATGTAATGGAAAACTCATTTCTATTACTCAATATACTTGCTGTACTCTGTGCCCATTTTATTGCCTATTCATGGAAACTCTTTTATACAAAACCTTGCCTTAAACCTTTAGAAGTAAAGTTGAATATAGTTTGCTGTGTTGTCAGTATAAGAGAAAGGATGTCACAGTAGAAATCTAACCCTTATCTATAATAGTTATAAGGGTGAATATCGCGTGTGTTGTTAATATGAGAGTATGTAAGGATGTGACTGTAGCCGCGATATTGCGGGATGCCGGAGCGTTTCGCGCGCAATATCTAAGATAGGGGTTTAGTGTAAGGCATAGGCGGTAGCGATTTATTTGTCACAAGTAAGAACGAAGGAATTTCGGCCGAAAATAATTATAATGTACTTAGGTGACTTTGTCTTTTTTGAGAATAAATATCTTTAAACCTAAAATGAAATATAATTACGACTGTATTCCCAGGGTGCTGTAGACATATTCTTTCAGATCTTTAAGACATTTTAGATCCTTTCAAGATGTCAAGGGGGTAGTCAGATTATGTATAAATACAGACCCATTTTTTGCAGAAGTGAACATTCCAATGAGGGCATGTTGCAAGCCCATCGACGCTATTAGAATGCTAATTGGTTTCATCACGATGTTATCCTTCACCGTTTAGAGCTCGTGTTAAATATAAATTTTACAAATCAAAAATCCATTGATGCACTGCCGGATTTGAACTCACGCCCTTCGCATCGAAGGTTGAGGCACTAACCCACTTAGCCAATACAGCTACTCCACCCATAACTGGGAACACGGTAGTGCCAACATACTTTGACTAAGGTTAGGAGTTTGTGAAGTTAGGACTTGTAGAGTCCGGACGTGTAGAGTCAGAAGCGGGCCTAAAATTTTCTTATCATCGACAAAATGTTCCCTCCTGCTCTAGCATAGTACGTTAGAGCAGTTTGATAGTATCGAGATTTCGTTTGACGTCTCGACATGTGGCCTACAGGAAACATCTTGCCAACTTATTTTATTAATAGTTCTCAGGAACGTTAGTAAGTATTATAGAAGCATGAAAGAAAGAAAAATCATTTATTCTTGTAGGACCTCAAGGATCACTTAAGTTTCGTTTTACATGCTAGGTGATTCTATGGCTGTTCCAACGCGACTCCCTACACACAGGTAGGTTAAATAGAAGCCTCTGACTTGCACCATCTCTATCGTGCGGTATGCGCTATAATGTGGCCACACTGACATACCGACGCGCGTATTATATTTTATGTTAGCACCCTCCTCCGCTTTACTACTCTGATAAATGTACTTACAGAAGGATATTTTATTTCTTTCACTTTTTTATGTGGTATTATTTAGTAAGAGGAATTTTGTAAGCTCTCTGTAGACATTCGTCTTTATAATGTCTAAAAATGAGTGAGAGAGATTCAAAGTTTTTAAGCAGATGACCTACCTTACCAACACTTATTAAGTTGCTACCTTATTGAAACTGAGTAACTAGGTAAGTACTCATACATAAAGTATAATACATATGTGTACATAAAGTACTATTCATTAAACAAACGCGATCCGCGCCTCGTTCCTGTGGTTCTAAATTTGAATTCCTTATTGATCACAGTGACAGTTCATATTAGTTTGATTTGACAATTACCTATCGACTATTTATGTCCCAAATGTCCTTAAATAAAATTCAATTCGTTGACATATCGGGTTTTGTAATACACCCCCGTGGGGTGACCTATTGATCGCGTTCGATATAAATAGATGGGTTCTTTACTTGCGATTAATTTGTTTTTTTTGTTATAATGACGGGGCTTATATTTGATTTGTTTTGTTGAAATGGGCGGTTGTATTAGTTTATTGTGGGTTGTGTTGGTTGTGCGCCTAATGTGCCTATATTGTATTTTAATAAATAATGTTCTATTCAGAGTTGATAAATTATGTGATATCGATATGTTTTTTCCATTGTTAAATAAAATAGTTAAACAAATAGAAATACCTACAGCTATCATGTTTACCTACCTTGGGACTAGATGACGCTGCGTAAAATAACCAAGTATTTTTAAAGGTATACCTATATAATATAAGTAATGTGTTTTTGTGACAAGATAATAGCTAGAGAGCCTTACGTTTTTTTTATGAATTATGCCAAAATAGCTACAGTTTACAAATTTAAAATAATATAAATAATGTAGGTAGGTATATTTAAACATACCTAGCTAAATATATTAGAGCTCCGAAACATTCTTCAATTTCGTGATCGTGCGAAACAGTGAATTAACCTAATAAAGTCAATTTTATTTAATTTGAAAATTTGTTCTTAAACTTATTCGTATTTAATCTTCAAGTATTGTAATATGACAGATTGATGTAATGACAAGAATATAAACCAATTTGTCAAATAAAATCGGCTTAAACTCAGCCCGCCCCCGCGGCGCGACACGACGTTATATTAAACAACCTCTTTGATACGTGACACCCGCTGCTGTCAGACTGTGCACGAAATATGTGCAAATGAAAATGTTTTTATTATACTTGGTAAACACAACCCGTTTACACACATTGAAACTTAAGTTTTGACAAATTTTAAAACAGGTTTTGGCAGTTTGTTGCTATTCTTACTAAAGTGAATAAATGAGACAGTACCTATTGAACAAAATTGAAATTGAACTTGTTACGGTCCTTCGTAAAAATGTCAAGTGGTATTTGTGAATTCATCATCCTATTATTGATGTAGATGTGACTTAAAACATCAATCACATTAACCTATATAGGTACCTATAACCTGTACCATACTTGCCTACAAATACTTAGTTTAACTTAGTTATATGCACATTAGTATTACCAAAGTATTACATAATTCACGAAGATTTGAAAGGAAGTAGGTATACTGCGCGCGTTGGTATTATATCCTACCTATTGATTTAGTTTCGTTCTCAAAATAAATATCAATTCAAACTGACCCAGTGTCCAAAAAGAATAAAAAAATTGTGTTACATTTTTTCCATGAAACCCCAATATCCAAATGCCAAGATATCTTGTTACTGCACAAATGTTTGAACAATGTCGAACGTTTTGAATTCAGACGACATTAAAGGGACCATGTAGGTAATACTATACCTTTGTCATTGTACGGACTAATTGTTGGACAATAATGTGGTAGATTACGATAAAATATCGGCATTTTCTTGTTAATTCGTATTTATTTCATTCTGTAGTCAGTTTAGTAAGTCCGTTTATTTACCCGACTGGTCAACTTCAACGGGGCTATTTTTTGTGTGTTGTTTGGTTTGATAAATTCAACTTACTTGATTAATTAGATAATCGAATCAAAAGTTAAAAATCATTAATTCTGTAGAGCTTTAGGGAGAATGTCAAATACAGAAAGCAAAAAGGTTATTGAGAGTAAATATTGACGATGGCGGCTTCAGTTTGTGAGTAACTACAAAACTCATCAGTGAACAACAGTCAAATTATGAGTTCATTTGAAATAGCTTAGATTTAACTATTTAAATATTGCTTCAACTTTCAATAAATAACTAATTCAATTTTACTTTAAAATATTGCGGTTTTAGAGATGTCACTCAGGCTATCATTTTGTTTGAACTTTAATGTGTACTAGGGCATGCAATTATCGAAACTTTTCGATAATCGATAATCTGATAATTATCGCTTTATTTTTCGATAAATATCGAGAATTATCGGTTTTTCAGTTTCTAATTTAACTGCTCTATTTGTGCAATCTGCTGCACTCAACAAGAAGATTTAAGTTATGAAGATTTCCTAATTTTACATTATAAATCTAGCTATTTATAAATGATAATGATAACTCACTATACAGGGTGAATTTTTGAGACGGGACAGTAAGGGCAACAAAAAGTTTGGCTTATTTAGAAGTTTGGCTCTTCTACCGAAATGTATGGAAAAAGTTTTTCGCGATTTCTGACATTTCTAATACTCAAACCTCAGCCGGTCTAGTAGAGACTTTTGATCCTTATAAGGAACAGGATCGTTTTGGTATCAAAAAAAGTTTTTGTGTTAAATGACCATTTTCTTGCTGATTCTACATTTTTTCCAAAATCTGTAAATGCAGTTCAGAATATTTTAAAAAATTATGGATAGTCTCTTAAAAACGTTTTCCTGTAACTATAACGTTTAAGGTACTAAGCCACCTCTCGCCTTTACTGTCCCGTCTCAAAAATTCACCCTGTATACTCAATAATACAGTTTTTTATACGTCCAAAAACAAAATGAAAGAGCTACTTAATCTAAGGAACGTACCGTATAGTTAAAGTTATGTATTAGATACCTATAAGCTTTATAAATAAGTATAAATATTTGTAAATAGAACAAAATTTTATGAAATATTTTTCTTACAAACAAAAAACAAAATCCTTCATTAGAAAACTATAAAAATCAACTATAATTCACTTAGTGCATAACATTTTTGGTATCATTATGAATAAAAATGAACTAAGTATTCGTGTTTATACATTCATTCATACATTTTCATCACCAGAAGGTGATGGTATGAATTTATCGTTTATCGATATTTTTTATCGATTTCTTCGATAATTATCGCTGACGAAAATGAGCCGATTACCGATAATTTATCGATTATCGATTATCGGTTTGCATGCGCTAATGTGTACGAAATAAGAGCTTACGGATTTATCATTTAACTAGTCCGTTGTCAACAATCGAATCAGTGCCATTGACCGACAGCCTACAAATTCAGTCGAAAAAACTTATCCAGAAATTATTTCCAGTAGCCTGATGTTTTTTTGCAAATAAATACCAATTTCTTATTCTTTTGATCCCAAAATATCACAGCTATCATTTCGCTGAGATCTCATACGTTTCACAACTATCCCCACATAACCCCATCTCGCTCGAATCCGATACCTTTTATATTTCAAGTGGCACTTGGGAAATATATCCATCTCGCTCGCACTTGTATGTTAGCGTATCTTGTATCTCGTGTCCACTCAGGTCAGTGTAGATGAGTTAGTAGTTGCGTACAGACGTTTCACTTTGTTGAATGGACGATTTAGGAAGAGGCTTCGCATGCTAGCGATATTTAGAGTTTTTGGGACGAGAAAATCATTACAGTTCACAACTAATGAAGAATAGTTCCACGATTTTAATTAAATCTCGTTTCTTTTTTCTTAGTAAAGATGTAAGTATCTCTCCCTTTTCAAGTTCATGGGTTCAAATCTCGGCCGTGAATCATTTTTGTTTTTCAATTAGAAGCACTGCTATTTTTTGTTTCACCAGATCAGTCCTAAAAATTAATACAACTATTTTCAGTGTTTATTTGATCATTATTTCATCCATAATTAAGATCTGAATGAATATAATAGTGGCAATTCTGGATATCGCTAAAACTTAACTAACCTAATTTGACAGGACTAAAAATGTTGCCGTCCCTTTCATAACGATCGAAATAAAAAGGATGGCATCAATTTTAGTGCTGTCAAATTAGTTAAGTTAAGTTTTGGCGACATCCCGAATTGCCACTAATGTCCCTGAAGATAAAGTCAATCGGATTAATTAAAAATGTTGTTTAAAACATTAACAAATCAGTCCCAGAAATATTCATTCATACCTTCAATTATTATAAATGACGATCATCGTAAGCACTATGTAGGTACTCGTATTTTTATTGTGAGTTAAATAAGACCTTAAGTGGGTAATTTTAAAGTTCATTTTACTTTGCACGTTGTTAGTAGTGAATGACTGCGGATGCAACCTGGTCATTGTATAAAGGGTAATGATTTCGTTTTCAATTTGCTGAAGGGTTACTTCACGAGCGGTATTTACCGGTTTGTTGAGTTTTCCCGGTTTTTACGTTATAACCGGTTTATATGTTGCTTGTAAAAGTACCTATGTGGGTTTTTGCAAAGATAATATGTCTGCTTGGAATTATAGTTAAAAAAATATATTATATACCTATTGCATTGAAGGTATTCCACGGGAACTATTTGTTTCACGGTACATTTACTTAACTACTATTTTTTTAATAACTTTTGTACAAACAAGCTCGACGGCACTTAAACACACATTTTTTTTTATATTATATTGATAGCAGACTAAACTTAGGATAGGAGACTTAAGGCCTCGTTCACCATCCTTAAGTAAAGTGTTGATTAGTTACTTAACGAGTAACGTCATTCGCTCTATGCGCCAAATGTCAATTATGTCAATTACTCGACACTTTACTTGGTGACTAGCCTACTCGGAACTTACTTGAAGATCGTGAAAGAGGCACTTAGAATTGTATAAAATATCAAGAACGCAAAAATTCCTTAAAATATTCCAAAAAAAATCTCTCATTGTTAAACAACCAATAAGTATAACAAGCAAGTAATTTTATCAATAACTTTTCCACAGATCACTTGAGAATATCAACCAAAAGAATACTTCCCCCAAAATAAACCTATAGAATTACCTTCGTAACTTTATAATGAATCCGAAAAAACACCACTTCAACTCACTGACCAGTTATTAAAACCTTTTATCAACCACTTCAAAAAAAAACATCTATTCCAATCAACAAACGATTTTCAACTTTATACCTTCCGCAGAAAACCGATATTTCTTATCTGCACTAACTTATCTTTGCCTTAAGGTGACCCTTCCCGGCGCGTCTATCATCGACGCGAGCATGGCTGAAAAGCTTGTTGTTTCATCCAGCGCAATGCTAGAAAAAGAAGCAAAGCGAAAAGAGAGAGATAGCGCCTCAGAGCTCGGCATTCAGTTGGTATTTTCGCCGCTCACTCGCTCACTCGAAAAATAGTGTGCGGAAATTTCATAAAAAGTGTTCCAGGAAATACGTTTTTTTCAGTAAGCCTTACAAGTTTGTAAAATAAATATTAGTCATTTAGAATCTCCATAAGATTTGCAAGGTTTCTATGACAATATTTTCTTTACTTTTACAATTTATGAGTACATTATGAACGGCCAAAGTTCAGGTAAAATTTATGCTAAAAGCAGGTTTTTGGAAGCTTATACTGAATTTGTTTCTCAAAATTTTGATTTTTAGTTTATATAGAAACCTAGATATAGTGCACAAGATACCTTTTAGTCCAAAAGTTTAAAAGAAAGGTCTGTTACAACGGCATAATCACGTACGAGCGTTTGTATGAAAAGTGAGCCGGGTTGACCGCTCTTAAGACTAGGCCAAGGAAATCGTAACCTTATCTCGCTGCATTAAAACACATTTTTAAATATCAATAGTTTGTTCTACAGTAAGTTGAAAAAAGAAAGTTACAAAGAAAAGTAAACGCTAACTAGAATAGATAAGACATAGTTTTGAAGGAGTGTGTTCTCGTGAAGTGTCATAGAGGAGAGATGGGTTAGTTAATGGGTGAGTAATCGGCCTCAGGGGGGCTGCGTTTGATATGTTGGAGTTAGTGTAACTGGATAGATCTCGTTTGACAAAATCGCATTCAGTTATAGTAATTTTTTGTCACTGAAGCTAAGCAACGTTCTGAGCAGTTACAATTTGGATAGTTGACTGCAAGTGGCATTAACAGCTGATCGCCGTGCTTTGGAGGGCATGTAAAGAGGTTTAACGAAAAGTTTCCGAAGCACAGAAGCGATCAACTGTTAATTTTTAATTAATAACGTAACATTCAAATTTTCATCAGTACCAGCTACCGGAAAACAATTAAATTTAAATGATTGGTGTCAATTCAGATGTCGCAAAAACTACACTAAAAATGTTGCCATCCCTTTCATAACGATCGAAATAAATAAGATGGCATCAATTTTAGCGCTGTCAAATTAGTTTAGTTTAGTTTTTGCGACATCTGAGTTGACACCAATTTCTTTATTAAAGTTTCACGATGCAGTTTATTGAGAAATTTCACGTTATTGCCACTTCCGATTTCTATAGATCCACATTTCTTTCCCTTTTTATTTGCGAATGTAACCGATACACGTGCTCGATTGATTTGTGTTTGTCAGTTCACTTCTACTCGTACTACCTCCTACTAGGGATGGGAAAAATAAACACGTTAAAAATAAAATAATAAAGTTCTGCTGTGAATTGGGATGAGCAAGAACTTAAAAAAAATTGGTTTTTGAAGATAATGTGGATAGTAAAATTCTGTCGTTAATTGGAATGGAAGTGTTGAAAAATATAAATTTTTCAACCACTTCCATTATTATCTTATTCCGGTTAGTGCCATGGATATTTATTTTATTCCAGGAATAAAACTTTTTCTGTTTGTGTTTTTGTACCACAGTAAAGTATTTCCCCTCCCTATCGCTCGAGTAACGCAATATCAACAGTTAGAGGGTTTCGTTTTTTTTAATAAATCGAAAGAAATGTTTGTTTTTTCGTACGTTGCAATTGATTAAATCGTGAGTGGTGTCGGGTGCTCATCCGAGTCAATTGACTTCCTTCTAAAGGGAAAAATCAAAATAAAATGATTAGATTTTGTTTGTTTTGACGCACGAGTGGTTTTTGGAAGTTATTTTGACTACCTAATGTTGTTTGTGATTTACATTTCGGTCTTGAAATGGTTTCTTATTGCGATTGAAGTGGTTAATAACACAGTGATTCACCCTTAAAAAGTTATTTACAATTATTTGTAACTTTTTTAAGGTGAATCACTGTGTGATTCACCTTAAAAAATGAGAATAAAGTTCTAAAATCAAATTACAAAACAAAGCAAAATAAGGCTCAATAAGGTTGCATTTTTATATTTTTTTACCTCTAAAAGAAGTTCTCGGCAGCTGAGTGACAACTTCCTAATTAATCAAAACCTCAAACAAATAATGTATATATTTGATAATAGTGTTAAACCACACTCAGGTTTAATTATCATCGGTGCTTTAAATGATAATATCATCTTACTGATAGTTTCGTCTTCGGCGTCATAAGGTTTCGTGGCCGAGTGGTAAAAGGCAGCCTGGCTTAAGGGTGATCGCATGTAACTCGCGAGTTCGAATCCCGTCGAAGCCGTAAAACTTTTAGTAAGATTTTTCACTCAAACAAACATTTACAAGTCCTCATTATCTGTTGGTACTTTCACGGTCATTTTCAGTGTTTTCCTTCACCATGAAGGACCCTCAGTCCCCTATTCACAACCACTCGACTATAGCCGATAGTTAATTAGATTCATTATCTGTAGGGGTTGCATTCTGCATCTGATTAGGGGTGATATGCATACAGATAGTTTGTGTATTGTTGTATGTTGTTATTGTTGTATGCCGTATCAAAATAACATTAAATTTGGGGTTTAGCTTGTCACCAACAAAAATAAATATGACGAATGTAATGAGCCCAATTAGAGTAGCGACAATGCCTTTAACGAACGTACGGATGACCGTAGATCAATCGTCATAGCAACGTTGTTATCTGTCAAAAAGTGTCATATATTTTGTATTGTATAAACAACGTTTCTATAGAGATAGAACGACGGTCATCCGTACCAACGTTGTATATAGGAATCAGGCATTAGTCAGCCCCACACGTATAGACCATTATCTTTCCTGTGGATATGGCCGGCTAAGTTGAGAGGATGGTTTAGGTGCTGGACAAGTCTCCATCTCAACAATGTCCCAGGCACTAGGTACAGTGTCCCGTTAAGTGTAGGCAAAGATTGCCTCTCAACGCTGGATAAATCGCACATTTTAAGCTTTCGCCATCTTTAGACATACTTAATTGAATTTACGGGACTTTATCACGTAATGACCTATACACAAGATTCATTATCAAAAAATGCTTAAACAATCTTTAAAATATCCAACAAAAGATATCCACCACAGAATATAAAAGAAAAAACTCGTTAAAAAGCAAAACAGTTTAGAAAACTGGCTAAATCCCTCCCTCATTTGTTTCTCATAATTACGAGTTTTCCCGTTTTGTGCAGTTTTGTTGGGGCGCTTTGACCAATGGCCTGTGATTCAAGGATGGCGGGAAATTAATGGCGGATTTTTTTTTTTAATTTGTAACTTGTTTAAATAATATATAGGTACTTTGATTAAACTGTTTTAGATGGAACAGTTTATCCTTCTAATATTATAAGCGCGAAAGGTTTGAAGAATGCGTAGTTAGAATGTTTGTTAATCTTTCACGCAAAACCTACTTTAAAGATTTGGCTAAATCTTGAAATTACCTACATAGTTTATGATCTGAAATAAAAACACAGGCTACTTTGTATTGTATCTAAGTAGGTAGGTAAAATGCGAGCGGTGCCGTGGGCGGAAGCTTATATTAATATATTTGTATGATTATTTTGCCTTTGTTGTATAACTTCCTGAAATACGTTGGTCAATCGTTTTATAAACTTTTAGGTCTAGCATTTTTTAAAGGTAAAAGCAAATATCGGAATAAAAATAGAAAAACGCCATCGGTGGCTTTTCACCGGTCAAAGCGACGGTCAACCGGAGTTTTGTTCAAAAATACTTTTTGTTCGTGTTTTTTGTTCAAAATGTTTGTTTGGGATCGGGGACCCGGGTTCTGTCAAATTGTTTTTGGATTTATTTATTTTAGTAATACGTACTTATAAACTGAAACTTAATTAAGGTTTTTAGGCGGCCTTATTTAAGGTCTAGCTAGCCACTCGAGAGAAGAAGAAGGTGGCCTAAAAACTCCGTTACCAGAGTCCAGAGTTGACAACTCTCATACGAACTTACTTACTTTTTCCTACGAAGCTTTAAGCTTGCTAAGACTTGGAATTAAATTGTCGGTACCGGCTTTTGAAGTCGTTAAGCCATGACAAAAGCCTTTAGGCGGTCTAAAACTCGAGCTGGCCCCTTGCTCGTACGAACTTACTGTCAAACTCTTATACTTAGATAAATAAAATTGTATTTATTTAGCACTTAGGTTTTATAGCATACTTTTAGAACTAAGTTTTCTTTAACTTCGGAATACAACTTATAGATAAACAAAGAAAAACACAGGAAATTTAATTAATTAAATCAAATTGAATTGTTTTAAACAGTTAAAACTGAAAACCTTAAAAAACACCGCAACGCTAAATTCAATAAACTCAACAATTCAATTAATACACTTCAAATGACTTTAAAAATTAATAAAACCACCCCCGAGTCGTGTCGCGAACCCTCTTGCCCTCCCATTCTCGAGTGATTACCGTTTGCTACTGACAATACGGAACCCTGGCCCGAGACCCAATTGTTTACGACACCTATTATTTACTACCACTAATCCTTCAATCAAAAATCAACCTTTAACCAACCTGATAGAGTCTAAATTCAAACGTTGTTAAATCAAAATTTTAGGACTGGTTAACCCTAGGGCTGCCACGAGTTCAAACTTTAACGGTTCAGAAATATGATTTAGTTTCGATTGTACAAAACTTTTGAACGGTGTAACTTAGGATCGGCGGGTGGTAACAATAAAACGGATTGTTGGCGAGTTGTATTGTGGAGGTGATTAGTTCGATTTTAAGTTTTAAGTAGCGGGGATAGGGATTGGTTTTAATTGAATGGTGTAGGGTGAGCGTGCACTCGATTGAGGAATTAGTGTTCTATTGCAATGCAATCATTCGGCTAGTTTGTAGGGCTGTCACGTGGAAAAAGCGATTATGAAACAGGAAAACTTTACATCGTCATTACCTATTTTTCATGCTAAAAATTAAGCTAAGCCTAAACAAATGAGCCTCATCGCTTACGCTCACTTTGTAACTACACCAATGACAGTATAATTGCAGTTTTTCATCCTTAAACTTGAAATAAGTATGCATGAGTAGGTACCTAAGTACCTACTTACTACTTAGTTTCAAGATTATCTTCTAAATTTTTCATATCATTAATAGCTAGCTTCAATTTATTGTTGATAATGCTTTGAACTCAGATAATATAAGATGCAAATTCTAATATACAACATGACATTTTGAAACCACTACAAAATAACATTAACAATAAACAATTTGTCTTTTTTAAACTTTCGCGATCAGAACACATTATAAGCGACCACGGCTGGTGCAATCCGGTCGAAACGTCGGGTGAATATTAAAGGTAAAATTCGTGAACAATTTTTACCTATTCAAATTAAGTTATTTGCTTTATATTTAAGAAATTGTAAGTCATTCTTTTATTTCGTATTTCAATTATTTCTTCATTCGAGTATCACTTCACAAAAGATTATTTCTTTTTTAGTAAATAATAATCATTTTATTTTATTTTGTCATTTGTAACACAATGCAACATTGTCAGTAGACAGCCCTATTCCCGAAGCAAATTAAATTACTCTCTGCTTTCCCATCCTATTGTCAGCTGATGTATAAATATCTATGTGAATGCGTCCGGGCGTCTGTATGTAGTTTATTAATTCTGCCATTGGGGTGTTTGTAATAAAGTCGCGGGATTACACAGTTTATGAGAATATTTATTAAATTATCCGGTCTCAACGGTTATTTGGCGAATATTTTATGTTTATTTTGGTGAAAAGGTTTATCTTCTCTGAATGTCACGTTCGAAAAGAATCAAACACAAAGCTTCCACTTTATATCGCTAATTTTCAATGATAGAATCTACTTAAAAGTATCTGTGTTTTTTATTGACTTAATTTTTTTATTGTCGACGCAGTAGGATTAACAATTCAATAGATAGATAGATAGATAGATAAGTTTATTTGCCAGAACATATGATACATCAGGTCTTACATTCTAATATTATGTCCAATTACATTCTACCATGCAGGCATGCAAATATTCAGTCAATTAATTTTTAATTACATTATAATATGGAAGAAGCATTTAATTTTCCTACAATAATTCAATGTCCCTATAGTCAAAATATTGATTTAATGAATAATAGCATTTAATATTAAGCCATTTTTTTAATTTTTATTATTATTATTATCAAAAATATGTTATTTATTTGATTGATAAGTAATTTCAAAATCAATAAGCCTTCTCAAAACGACGATGTTTACAATTCTGCTATAGAATGCTAATTTCTGCAAAATGTAAGCAAATAGGCTAAAGACATCTTAAATACCTACTTACCGTGCTGATACATACATACCTATCTATCTATCTAGATTCTAGGGGGGTTAACGCCAGTTTACCGTAGTATTGGATACTGTCCTCGATACCGAGTCAAGTATCACAAATGTATGAAAATCCAGTGCAGCGCCTCTCCCGGTAACTTGCATGAACTAAACATTCCATACATTTAAAATACTTGATTCGTGAGCGAGGATAGATTACTACACTACACAAAAACGCCAGTAACCCTACTAGACACATCTTTACTAGATGATTTATTCAGTGTCAGGAGTGTTTGCCTACACTTAACGGGACACTGTAGGTCTTGTACAAAAGTACAGTAAGCGCGACTGTCGGCTCCCGCATAAATCGTGCACAATAGCGACGCAGAGCATTGTCCGTAGATTTACTGCCGTCTGCGGCTGACTGTACTCGCCGGCTTGTTACTCATGTTATTGCATACTTTATAATCATCATCAAGATCACTTTTGAACTGAATTTAAAAAATAAATAAAATAAAAAGCTTTATTTTCTTGCTGCATACAATCACACTAATATTATAAAAGTGAAAGTTTGTGTGTAAATGTTTCAAGCTCAAACGGCTGGGCGGATTTGAATGAAATTTGGTACTAGGATTGCTTTATATCCTGGATTAACACATATGCTACTTTTGATGACGGTATTTTCGGTACCCGCGGGGCGCAACTAGTATTATTATAAATCTTAAAATTATAATGTTTGTGTTTCAACATTTTCAGTCAGTAAAATGTTTTGGATCAAACTTGGGATAGATGTACTTAGATTAAGTATGGCTTTGCATAATTAGGTATTTAATTATTAACCATACAAGCGAAGCGCTCGTGGCGAAGCTTGCGAAGTTAGGCTACGTTTTGAGCGGTCACTACTTGGATGGTGGCATTTTCATCTGAGCGCTTCCGTGCTTCGGAGGGCACGTTAAATTGTCGGTTCCGGCTTTTAAAGTCGTTAAGCCATGACCGAAGCCTTTAGGCGGCCTGAAAACTCCGTCACCGGTTTGCCACTTGCTCATACGAACGAAGGAACGAACCATACAAGCAAACTGGTAGAATTTCGTCTAGCATACAATTAAATTATCAAAATTTTAGCCTGAAACTAAACTTCCTACCATATTCCCATAAACAGAACATTACCGAGTGCAGACAATACATTGCCGCGTTAGTACAGCCGCGCGGTCAGTGTTATAAACAGGGCCGTTAATCAGCGCGAACAATGCAACGTCCACTGCAGCGTCGATGTGATCATTGTGCTTATTGATCTTTGCGCCTATTGTCTATCTACGATTTATCAGAAATCAGAAACATTTTGCAAAACTTTATAAAAGGGTAGTTCTTATTTTTAATAGGTAGGTACAAGTATGTACCTACAGTTTATCCTTTTCGGATGTCCAACATGATGTGACATAGATAAAGAAAAATAACACACAAATTTTCACCTTTACAATATTAGTGTGATATTAGTGGCAATTCGGAGTGTCGCAAAAGCTAAACTAAACTAACTAAGTACATAAAATTAATGCCATCTTTTTTATTCCAATCGCTATGAAAGGGACAGCATTAATTTTAGTTAGTTTAGTTTAGCTTTTGCGACACTCCGAATTGCCACTAATATATATAAATAGCTGTTCATCTCACTTGAGTGGTCAAACTTACCTTTACATACAAACTTATTACAACCATATCTCTTTTTAAACTGTTTGAAATCACGTTAGTACTGCTGAAATTATATCAAACGAACATAGTATTATTTTATAAATTTGTTATTGGAAATACCTTTCAATAAAGCCCTTTTAAATCACAACACAATAGCCAGATGGCAATATTAACCCGTATTTACACAAATACATTTAAATATGCCTACATCGCATCATTTACAAGCAGATGTCTTTATTAATTCAACTCTTTTCAATGCATCCCTTTCATTCACGAACAAAACCTCTTTCATCTCGCTCACTCCCACATAATCATATTCAAAAATGGCCAGTATTATTTTCATTGTAAAATGTAAAAGAAAAGTGTTTGCTCGAAAAGGTTTTTTTATGGAGAGGGCGTTTTTTATTTCTTTGTGGTTTTATAATGCGTTGTACACATTGATGGTTTTTTCATTCCATTGGTTCACTTTAACTTGATGTCTATTGAATCTGAGTTTTTGGTTTTTTATTGAGCGTTGGAGTTTCGATTACATTTTAATGGTTTTGTTCCTTTTGGATTTTGAAGGACGTTCTTTGAGATTCTACGTCAAGATTTGTATTCATTATACAAAACGTCTTGGCCACTTCAGTTACCTTTTACATTTCTTGCTTTTTTTCGTGAATTGAAGGTTCTACGTAACAGTTTTTTCATTAATGCCTTTGGAAAAAACGACGCATGTCTAATTAATTATTGTATATTTTGTAAATCTGGCTGAAATATTTTGTGCTTAGAAAACTTCAGTAGCGAAAACTTGACCTATGTGCTTCGTGGTTGACACAAACTAAAATAGTCATTAGACATTTTGTGAGGTGATTGATGAACCTGTCTTTTTTTACATTTTTCATTCCTTTCTAGTACCTATGATCCTAGAATCTCATTTTAAATTTCAGTAGTTTGTTATTGTATATTATTTTTTTATACAAAAATCAAATGTTATAATTTGTTATACCTACCGTTAAACGGTACTCGGCATTAGCGCGATCGAACAGTGATCGACTCCACGATACGTCTGGCCCGCTCCCCTTCAGATGCTGAATTACTTGACAGGGTTGCCACGCTTGCCACGCCACTTAGTTGTATGCTGATCGTTTTTAGCACTTGACTGAATAAAATAGTCAAGCTATCAAAATAAAAAAAACAAATATTATTGATTTTAAGGACATTAGATAACTTAAATTTAATGAAGATTGAGAAATCAGAATTAAGTGACCACGATGATATTCAAATAAATAATAGTAGTAGATAATTCCTTCTATAAAATAAAAATCTAAATTATTGAAAGTTTGATGATGTTGTGTATAAATGTCCGTCAGTCTCTCTCTATCTGTTCAACAATGACCATGCACGTTTTTTTTATAATAGTTCTTTGACTACCTGACAACACATAGTCTTTCTTTAAAGATTACCATTCTGTAAAAGTCAATCCTTTTTATAAACAACAAGAAGATTGTATTTAAATAAAAAAACTAGTTTTAAAATTTAAAATGGCCAACCCTAGCCGCCCCACCACGCGGCCGTTTAAAAAACAATAACTTCACCATTAAATTCGCACACGCGACTGCGGCCGTCCTAATTGCGCGAACACAATGAATTGTTCTCGCGACTGTACCGCGTACTGCGTATTGCTGTTGTACTCGACTGTACATACAATGATCATTCATAATTATTTTGTAGTAAAAATAGTGGAAAAAATAAGAATTAAATGTTGGTAGGCTCTGATTGAAATGTTATCACTGACACTTTATTTTTATAAAGCATAAAACTTTAGAAACTTTGGATTTCGATGTTATATTTATTATCTCTGATTTCTATTTATAAAAAAACTATATTTTATAACTTATACATCTTCAAAAGGATCTAAAATTTGCATACAGATCTGAAAGAACTGTCTACCACTCCCTGGGAATCCTGGGATACAGTCGTGATCATATGTTTTTTATTTTCTATATTTTTGATGATAACCTGCACGGATCCAGTTCTTGCTTAAGCAGAATTTTTGCAATATATTTAAAAACATTTTAACCTTTGACTATCATATAACTAATAAGAATTAAATCTCTATAACAGCACTGAAAGTTTTTTCAAAAATAAACATACAAACTCAAAACACACTTCCTAACAAGTTATATCAACACAACAGTATAACGTCAGAACAAAAAGCGCACAATACATATCAAAGAAGCCCCTTCCACTCCACGCGCCTTTTTGTCGAACGCTTGCACTTTTGTTCACGACTGTACTGCTGTTTATTTTTGGTTCTTTCAATGTTTCCTTTGTATTTGTGGTCGTAAAGGACACAGGTACTAGCTTTTTATTTTAAGAGCCATTAAAATGTATAGTGTAAACTGGCCTTACAGTTCAGTATGGTTTGGATGTGGATTGGATTCTTATTAGGGAAAACTTTTTGACAGATTTATGTTCGTAGGTAAACTAAAAGATCTTAATGCTAAACGATTTAAAAAGTTTACTATAGGTACCCACTTGATATGCAGTGACTTAGTTTCTTTTTTTAAGTTTGATTCGGTTACTGTTTTAAATTTAGAATAATAAAAATAACAGATTTTTATCCAAAATTTGTCGAAGACACTCCGACCTAAACTCGTAATTATATTAGTTACTACCATATAAGTACATACCTAATAAGTTAGTAACTAATGGTTTCTCCGTCAGATTATCCACTATTGTTCATACAAACATACTTTTCTTCATAAATCTAAAATTCCTATCATTCAATGAAAAAACTAACTTACCTTCAGCAAACGAACGAACGAATGAAAAACTAACCAAATCTCCCTTGTCCGCAGTTCAGAAACGAGCTCGCATCACCGAAGTCAGCTCCAGCCCATCAGAGACCCCCCAGGAACCCAAAACCTCAACCCCCACCCCGCCCCTCACCACACCACCCCCCCGCTCCCCCTCCGACCACGAGCTGAACGTGGAGGAAGAATTAGACGAGTCAGAACCCTCACTCACTCCTGAAAACCTCTCCATGAAGGACGACGTCCCGGTGAAGAAAGAGGAAGAAGATAAATGGAACGACGATTACAAATACAAGATGTTCAGAAGAAAAGAAGTAGAGGAGACCCCGTATCAGAAATCTCCAGTCGATGTCCTTATGAAGGTGTTTCCGAGGAAGAGTCGGCAGGAGATCGAGGGGATATTGGCGAGGTGCAAGGGAGACGTGGTCGCGGCGATGGATATGATGATCAACGGTTCCGAGTCCACCCCTTACAACTTGACTCAGGAATCCCCTCCATACTTGCAGAGCTACCAATCCAAATCTGCGTTCTCTCCTTTATCCAACCAGAGTTTTAAGTTCTCTCCTTCAAGAAGGTTCTTAACACCTCCTTATTCGGGTACCGGTTACCTTCCTACAGTAATCAGACCACCACCTGAGTATTTGTCTTCGTTTATGCCTCCTTCAGAGTTGATGTATGGACGACAGCTCCAAGTCCCATCTCCCGGGACTTCCCCGACCTCAGACAACACTAATAACGAGGGGTTTTCTGATTAATATACAAATTGGACCGTAGAGTCCAGGAGATGGTGGTAAAACCATCACATTTAAGACTATGTCATTACATTACTATGACTTGTAATACACGCGCGCTAGCGTGTAGTTGAAATAATGTTAAATATATCCGCTAGAGGCGCTGTGACATGTTTTTACATTATCTGAATATCATACAATCATATAAATACTCTTTGACATGATTGTCATAGTAAGTAGCAAGGTGTAGTTTATGACATTTCTTAGTGTTAAATTAAGATGTGTAAATAATTTCGAAGTTATACCTCCATGTATACGTACTTAGATATTTCGTTGTTAGAAATTCAATAAGTAGGTTAGAAATTATTATGATATTGAAACGTGGCGTAGGACGCTGTTTACCTGTAAATACTGAAATTAAATTTTAAAAAGTAGGTATTGTATCCATGTACTAATCTTAATATTAGGTACAAACGCGATTTGAAGATATTTGTATGTCTGGCTCAAGCTGAACGTATGTTGGTGAAACTTGGATAAGATCAATGTGTTGTACGGAATTGACTACAAAATATTACTTTATACGAGCCGAAAACAGTAGCATACATTAATTTTAATAAAGTTTAAAATGTCGATGGCATGCTACTCGTAATAGAATGTAAGAGTGATTTTTATGTATTAATCTTATGTATAAACTCTTAATACTCGATGAATTAATTAATTAATTAGTGTTCAATTGTTGTAGAAATTAGACATATTATATTTTAGTAGATGTAAATATTTTAATAAAACTAAGAATGTGTAATCTTCTAGAAGCTATAGGATTGTAAAATATTAGTATACAATAAATATTCGTGTTCAAAAATACTTAAATCTTTTTTTAATAACCACCAGAGATTTAATGGATTCAAATAACTTTTAAGCGATTGGCTCTTTAACTAGCAACATAGCATATAAATATATAGTCAAAAATTATAACATTTAAGTCTTATGCGCAGGCTGTGTCCCCATGCAGTAGGCAAACTGTTAGCGGCCGACTGAGTTTGCGGCGCATCGGTTGTAAGGATCCTGACGTGGTTAAGCTTGGGATGTAATTTAAATAAATAAAATTGTCTAGAGGTCGTGCACCTTAGTCGACGTTTATTGGTAGAAGACCGAATGAGCCACAAACCGACTCATTCTGTATAAAATTAAATTAATGTTTCCAACATATTCCACTACAAGAAATAAGACATGGTGGTAGGCCATTACATTTCAAGATCTTATAAATAAATCCTAAATAAACCAAGATTAGCATTTTATTTTATTTATAACCTACCTTGTTAGTAGCTCCTTAGTTCACATAATATGAGATAGCTAGTGAGTGGACTGTATATTTTAATTATATTATAGTAAAACAGAATAGGAACTATCTTAATTGTCCTAGATACATGAACCGCTGGTTTCATTCAGTAAACTTTAAACTTATGCACTTATTTAACTTGTTTAGTTACAACAACTAAAAGTACATGATTAGTCTAAAGTCTAAGACAACTATTTGAAATATATTCTTTAACATACATTGGTCTTATTTACTTTAAATGAAAATAAGAATATGAATGATGTAAAACTAACTTTACATGAATACATGGAAACCATAATATTCTAGCTTAAATTTAAAACTACTTTTAGCTAGAAGTACAAAATATCTTTGCTTTTTTAAATGCAATGCTAAAACTAATTAGTCTTAATTTTATTTATTCAATAGGAAGTATACATATTTTCGTAACAGAAGTTTTATGAACATTGCCATTGGCTTTCTTTACCTCTAAAGCTCGTACAAGACCGTCTGCACCTTCAAATACCCTGGTCACCCTAGCCATTGGCCAGGTCATAGGTGGAGTATCTAATTCTCTCAAGATGACCAGAGCACCTACTTTTACATTAGGTACACTATCCTTCCATTTAGGACGGTTTTGTAATACATTTAAATATTGTTTTGACCAATATCTCCAAAAATGTTGCTTCAAGGCTGTGCATCGGTGCCAAAATTTTAATCTATTGTCTGGCAGGTTAGTTATATCTTGCTCTGGAATACAATTCAGAGGAGCACCTGTCAAAAAATGGCCCGGCGTTAGGTAGGAAAGATCCTCTATATCAGATGACATTGGAGTTATTGGCCTTGAATTCAAAATTCCTTCAATTTGAACTAATACAGTGTTAAGTTCTTCATAAGTCAGTATGTGAGAGCCTAATACTCGTTTCAAATGATACTTTACACTTTTTACAGCAGATTCCCAGAGTCCAGCAAACACAGGTGAATAACTAGGAATGAAATTAAACCTTATACCTAACTTTGAGGTTACATTTTGAACCTGTGTTTGATGACTTTTGGAATTGTTTAGTTTATACAATTCTGATAGCTGGGTATTGGCTGCCTTGAAGGTACCTGCATTATCACAATAAACATCTGATGGGACGTTACGTCTTGCGATAAAGCGCTTAAAACTAGCTAGAAATGTTTCTGTTTCTAAATTGGAAACTAACTCAATATGTATAGCCTTAGTAACAAAGCATACATACACGCAAATGTAACCCTTTGATGTTATAACACTTCTAATTCTAGATTGCTTGATCATAATTGGCCCTGCAAAATCAATGCCTACTTTCATAAAACATCTATGAACATTGACTCTATCAGAGGGCAATGAACCCATCAGCTGTTTCGCAGTTATACCTTTGTGCCTAAAACATATTGTACATTTATATATAAACTTTTTTACTAATCTTAAACCATTGATAATCCAATAACGTTGCTGGAGGTTGCTTAAAACAAGTTTTTGACCAGCATGGAACAATTTCAAATGCTCACTTTGAATTATGAGCTGTGTTACAGTAGACTCTTTAGGTAGAACTATTTGGTGCCTTTGGCTGTACGGTAAGGATGAATGTTGCAACCTACCCCCTACTCTCAGCAAACCCTGAGCGTCAATGAAGGGATTCAGAGATTTTAAATAGGATGCTGCCTGTTTACCTGCCTGTAACAAAGCTAAATCATGGTGAAAGTATTTTTCTTGTTCATTTTTAATGAATAAATGCAATGCATGGCTTGCCTCTTCATACATAACAAAGTTTTCTTTTATCTTTTTTGAAAATGGCTTTACATTCTTACAAAATCTTAAAATGTAGGAAAGAACATTTACTGCCCTACCTAAATTAGAATATTTTTCCAATATGGAGCTAAGGAATGACAGTGGTTTATCATGTGATGCTGCACACACAATTTCGTCTTTCTTACAATTGACCTCAGGTAAGTCCTGAGGTATATTACAACTATATTCTTTAAAGTCATAATTTGCATAACATAAAAAGGATGGTCCAAACCACCACAGTTGGTTACATTGCAGATCAGTAGGAGGAATGCCTCTACTTAAACAATCAGCTGGATTTTGATCAGTTTTAATATATGACCATTGAAATGATTTTGAATATTCATTTATTATTTTAACCCTATTTGCAACATATGCATTTAACAATGCTGGATCAGTCTTTTGCCAAGCCAATACTACTTGTGAATCGCTAAACAGTTTCACACCCTGAATTGACACTCTTTTACTCAAGGTATCATGTACTCTTATGCTTAGTTTTGCAAGGAGCAGTGCAGCATTCAATTCAAGGCGAGGAACCGTCAATTTGTGGGATATTGGTGCAACTCTTGATTTTGAACAAAGTAGTGACATAGTGACGTTTTCTTGTTTATCAATTACTCTTAAATAAATTGCACAACCATAGGCTGTGATAGAAGCGTCTGCAAACCCTACGATTTGAATTGAACTACTATTCTCTGGACATACATTTCTCGAAATTGTTATTGGCGCCATCTGTTGCAAACCATTGTAAAACTGCATCCATTCTTTTTGTAAAATGGGTGCAGGTATCGAATCCCAATTCACATTTGATTGCCACAGTTTTTGCATTATTATTTTGGCTTGAACAAAGACCGGCCCAGCAATGCCTAATGGGTCATAAAACTGGCTAATATAGCTTAATATTTGCCTTTTAGTTTTAGGAATATCATTAGAGGGCGGACATGAGATTCTGAAGGAATCTGTTTGAATATCAAACTTTAAACCTAAGGTTTTTATGTCCCTTCTAAGCTCTAAATCTACAATGCTGTGTCTCTGTTCTGGAATGTCTATCAAGATTGACTTGTGATTAGCTGACCATTTGTGCAACTCAAAACTTCCTTTACTAAGTAAATCTATAAGCTGTGACTTTGTCTCAATAAGATTGGATAAGCTATCATCTGTGTATAGTACATCATCCACATAGGTAGAATTTAAAAGAACAGGAACAGCTAATGGATATTGATTCCTAAATCTGTTGACTAGCTCCAGCAAACATCTAGTTGCCAGCCAAGATGAGCTCTTTAGACCATAGCTAACGGTTGACAGTTGAATACATTTGATTTCTTCATCTGGGCTGTTCCTCCAGAGAATATTTTGCAAGGACCTCTGTTCTTTAGCTATACTAATATTGCGGAACATGCGCCTGATATCGCAGACAAAGAAATATTTGTGAAGCCTAAATAACAATAGGATGTCAAACAAGTCTTGTTGGACTAAGGGTCCATTTAACATCAAATCATTCAAAGAAACTTTGTTACTAGTCTTCATTGAACCATCAAACACAGTTCGTAGTTTGGTGGTTACTGCATCTTGCTTTATAACTGCATGATGTGCAAAAAAATAGATTGGATCTATAGAAAGATCATAGAGAGTAATGTCTACATAGGAGGCATGACCTAATTCAACATATTCTTGAATAAAGCTTTTGTACTCACTACTTAATTGTTTATCTTTTTGCAATTTTTTCTCAAGATTTAAGAATCTTTTTAATGCTAGACCTAAAGAATCTCCTAATACATTGTTCATATCACTAAGTGGCAGCTTTAAGGGCATTGACACCTCAAATTGGTTGTTTTCTAACTTTACTGTTTCTGAGAAATATTTCTCACAGTACTGCTGTTCAGACGTATGTTCCGCAAATATTTCAGGTACTTTTTCGGTTTGCCAGAAGTTGGATATTGTACTATTGATATTAGTTTCACATTCCTGACAGAACAGAGCAACAGCAGAGTTTTGTGTGGAAGAGCTGGGGACACTACCTGCTACTATGTAACCAAACTGTGTGTGTACGAATTTTGGCTGCGCAGCATCACATTCTTCCACGTCTCGTAACTGTTCATCCCGCGGCAACAGCGTCTGGAAAAACACATCGGCACCGAGTAAGATATCTATCTTACTTGTGATATGAAAGGAGTCATCGGCTAACTTAATATTTTTTGGCATTTTTATTTTAGTGAAATCTATAGGGCATTGAGGTAACTTAGATGTTATCTGATCCACTACCAAAAGATTGGCCTTCACTTTGTATGGGTAAACACATGAAAAGACATCCAACTGCATTGCATGTCGAATTGTCTTTTCTGTATTGGCTATGCCTACTATTTCAGTATAATTAGGCAGTAGCTGTTTACCTATCACTCTTGCAATGCCAGAGGTGATAAATGAAGACTGGCTAGCGGAGTCTAGCAATGCTTTCACTATAATTTCTTGGCCATTGTTGGAGATGAGTTTGACCTTTGCCGTAGGCAAAAGAACTTGGGTCTTGCATCTCCAATTGTCCACACCTACATTGGCCACTGTAGAAACTACTTGTCCCTCATTATGTACTTGTTCACTTGGGTGAAGAAGGGTGTTATGATCTAGTTTGCATATTTGACATTTAAAATGGAATTTACATTTATTTGTATGCAAGTTTAGACAGATCCTACACAGTTTTTTTTCTTTTATAAAATCTAATCTTTCTATTACTGTAGATAGCATGAATTTTGGGCAAGCAAATATTTTATGGTTTGACTTACCACAGAAGAGGCATCTTACTTCCTTGACATTGACCACATTGGCCACCTTCCCCGTTGAGCCTATCGGCTTGCTGTAGTAGGCAGCCTCCTTGCCACCCTCACTATTCTCCAAGGCAAGGGCACGGCCCTCTAGAAATTGGATAAGCATGGTATAGGTTGGTTGCAAGCAGGGTTGACTATTATTTTGATTAAGGGCAAGGTGGTATGCATTGGCAGTGGTTGGATCTAGCTTTCTTACAAGCAGGCACACCAGAATACTGTCCCATGTGTGGACAGACTCACCTAAATTCTTTAGCGCAGCAATGTGTTGTTTTGTGTTTGATATAAGAGATCTCAGAGATGTAACATTAGCTTTGCTGATAGAAGGCAAGTCGAACAAGGCGCACATATGTTCTTGTGTAATTTTAAACTTATTGTCATACCGCTCTGAGAGAATACTCAGAGCCTCTTTGTAGCTAGATCCTAAAATTGGAAGATTTTTAACTAGATCAAAGGCTTCTGCTTTCAGAAACCCTCTTAAATAGAAAAATTTCTGTATATCTGTGAGGTTATTGTCATTGTCTATAAATGCATTAAATAGTTCTATAAACGGTCTATATTCGACATATTTCCCTTCAAAGGGTTGTATGTTTACCTGGGGTAGCTTAAGCTTAGTGCTTGAGGAAGATGCAGTGCAAATAGAAGCCTTTGTGGCCTTAGCAAGCTCGGTGATGCGCAGGCGCAGTGCGGAAAGACACTCATAGTAGCAAGACTCAATCGAGTCGGGATCTTCCCCTTCGTCACCTAACTTTAAATTAATGGCTTCGTACTCACCAAAGGCACCTATAGCTCTTTCCTCAAGTAACTCGAGCATTTGCATCGAGGCGTCGGCGATGCCGCCGCTTTCAATTCTATTTTTAATTCGTGTTAGTGAGCCTTTGAATGCTCCTCGTCGTGTAATAAGCTCTTTTGCACTATCTTCTTTTGCCGCTGGCTCCATCGTAGGTTCTTATTCTATAATAATTAGTTACAATACAGGGTTAGAATTTTATGGATAATACAATGGAAACCTATATCGCCAAGCAATGAACGATGTGAACTTACAACAAACACTATTCAAATTAAAAGAATTGTTCTTGATTGTCCCAGTATTAAAATTTACGTTTTTTATAAAGTAAGACCGCACTGTTGAACTTTTGTCACAATTTCGTGTAAATGTAATTTTCTGCAAACAAAATGGCGATTGGCGTTGGCGTGGAAATTTTTGCTCTCGTATCAAATCGAAACGTGAAGATATACGCAGGTCGGCGAATGAGTAGTGACGTCACGCAGTTTTCTGACAGTTTGTCAGACTCGTCGTTCTTTCGGCTCGTTGTTGGACGCGGTGATTGGTGGAATTTGACGTGATCAGTCAGGAACGTACGCCAACTGTCAGTTTGACGTTGACGCTGATTGACGTACCCGATGTTGGCAGCGCCTTTGGCTCTTCGTGGGATATTGACCACGAGCGAACTTCACGGCGCATGCGATCAACGTACCACGCACCACGACGACTTTTTTGAACCCGAACAAAATGGCGTCTAAAAACCTCGGCCTAGCGAGGAACAAACCTGACCGCAAAGTGATCTTCTTGTAGGTAGCACACTAGAAACACTTCCCAACGAACCCCCGTTCCGCTGAAGGACCATATGTAAGGATCCTGACGTGGTTAAGCTTGGGATGTAATTTAAATAAATAAAATTGTCTAGAGGTCGTGCACCTTAGTCGACGTTTATTGGTAGAAGACCGAATGAGCCACAAACCGACTCATTCTGTATAAAATTAAATTAATGTTTCCAACAAGTACGCCCTTCCATATATTTGAAATGGAGTGTCCACAGTTTGCTAGTTTGCGCTCACTTTACGCAGTTTGCAGCGTTATGCGTACCGACCGACTGTCTCAGGTAGCGGCCGACTCACAGCAATACCGGTTCCAGTCGGCGGCGGGTTGGTTGATATGACGAAACTTGATCTAAGTTTGCAGCCAACTCAAATTTCAGTACGCCACAAATTTGCGGCTCACTCAGTCGGCCGCTAACAGTTTGCCTAAAAGGGACACAGCCTTAAGCGTAGAACAAGCCAGTTACCAAAGCCCTCAAGGCCCGCCAATCAAAGTGACCGTGCAGTGCCCTCAGGCAGCCAATTATATCAATCAGACAATCTTGACGTCGTGCTTTGTGCGACAACGTGCATTCCGACGTCGAGTGACGTTCCCGCATCGAGAGGCAGCGAAGTACGACGTTGATAGAACGTTTGTGATAATATAAGGTGGTGTTACAATTGTGTGAAGAACGAACTGAATCAATTTTAGGAGATATCTATTTTAGTAGGGCTTCTCGATTTTTGATAAGGTTTCAAATTAAAATTCTTTATTTACAAAAATGAACTACAACATCACAGAACAATTCCAAATCATTAAATAAATTATAAATATAAATATCCTTTGGACATTCCACACGGCGTCATCTAGTCCCAAGCTAAGCAACTTAATGCTTGTGTTATGGTAACCAGATGACTGATATACTACATAGATTTTTTTTTGTAAATACATACATATTATAGATAGAAAAACATCCAGACCCGGAACAAATATCTGTAGAACATACAAACATTTCGACACTCCCTACGTACAGTTGTGTATCTGCAAAACACACATTTTACAGGAGAGCGTTTTTAAGATTTGAAAAAGTTGAAATGCCTATAACTGTAGCCCTTTTTGAGATATTGCTGTGAAAATTGGTGAGACGCTCTTACTGTAGATCACGTTTAAGATGGATACTATGTTTTATTTTAATATTTATTGGTTTAGATTTTATTACACGTACATATTTTTACGTGGTGCTTACGATGATGTATGTGGCACATACATACTTTTTCGTCGATGCTTAATAGAACGGCAATATTGTAACTGCCTGTTACACGGATATACTTAGAGAATTTTTCTGTTTAATTGGTACTTACATGGTTTAACGTTAGAAAGTATGATCTAATAATATGTTTTGTACATGTGTTTTGACCCTAATTGACGAATTGTCACTTGCGTAACTAAGCTTATTCTAAGGTAGTTAGTTTTTTGTAGAATATAACAGAACTTAATAATATTCTTATCCATTCCGCGTAGGCCATCCTCCATATTTTTACTGAGATATTAATTATATCTGAAATACAATAAAATAATTGTTTATTTTATTAAAATAACATGAAAAAACAAACGCAGAACTATGTAAGTGCATGGGTCCATACATTTAATTAAATAACTTTCCGATGTAAAGTTATGTAAAGGTAAGTTACCGAATTATGATTTAACATCTTTCCGAAGCATAAATATGTAAGTGCCTAGATACACTTTATGATCATACTGAACCCCGATGCATAAATATGTAAGTGCGTAGATACACTTATGATCATACTGAACCCCGATGCATAAATATGTAAGTGGCGTAGATACACTTATGATCATACTGAACCCCGATGCATAAATATGTAAGTGCGTAGATACACTTATGATCATTACTGAACCCCGATGCATAAATATGTAAGTGCGTAGATACACTTATGATCATACTGAACCCCGATGCATAAATATGTAAGTGCGTAGTTACATATTTGTACGTAGGTAATACAAAAAATTATGAAAGTAACAAAATTTACTAATAATATCCATAATAGTTAAGATAACCATGAAGGCAATAAAACACAACTGACTAAAAAAGCCCAATAACTATGATTGGACATCAAAAAGTACAAAACATTGGTAAATAATTAATTATAATTTACTTATCTGGTCTTAAGGTAGATATATCAGGGTCTGATATATCTATTTTTCTTTTTTTAATAGCGTTAGCTTTCAAGTTGTTTAAGAATGGAAACGTTCACATGTCATAGTTGCGGCAATAAAATATTTACAAATCGCACACGCATTGTACTCGCTGTCCGCGCAAGAACTAAGTAAGTGGCAGTTACCCGCCACCTGGACCTCATTCCCCCCGCGTCAAAGTGTGTATGAGGAAGATAGAACATTGTACGGCGGGCAAATAATAAAGTTAGACAGTTACACGATTGAGAAAAAAGTACTTAGAGTAGACTTTTTTATTTTTTTGTAAGTTATAATGATAGATTGACATGTGTAGATGCCAAAAATGCAATAAACGTATAAGTGTGTATCCGGCAGTTACACAAGTGTACGTAGGGAGTGTCGATTTGTCCCATGGCGGGAATCGAATCCGCAACCTCCGCGTCTCAGGCGAGCCTTCGCCCACTGCGCCACAGAGGTTGTAATAATCATTATGTAATAAATAAAATGTACTTACACATAAAGCAAATATTAATAAAAACAAAGAACTAAATTAATATAACAAGTTACGACTAAGAATATGGGTGAAAGTTTCGAATAGCGGCCGTCAAACTCAAACTCGAAATTTCTTTATTCAATACCATTAGACCACTTTGAAACATGAAGTCCTTAAAACTAGAGAATTCTACTGCCTGTTCCAAACGCGACATAGAGTGCGTTGTACACCTTATTTTCTATACAACAAATGCCTTACCTTGTGTGTTCTTGCCTGATTCTCTTCGAATAATGTGCAGGCACCCTTTGCCATGACATCTAGTAAACTCAACAATTCAACTTGATCTCTACATCATTCTTCGGTCAATCAATACACAAAGTGCCCACATCGGCCCAGGACGCAGTGCAAACAAAGCTATCTGCCTCTCGCCGGACATGAGAACTATAAATGCAATGGACAGTTGATATTGGACGCTAGGAACAAGAGTATTTGTTAGATAGAAACCAGATCTGAAAAGGCTCTGACGTAAGACCAGCGCTGGTTATCCTAACCAGCATAATGCTGAGTTAGAGGCTCCTTTTTGTAGCAACTATATTGTAAGTTTTCTTTTATTTCATATTCATATTCATTTATTGCTTCAAGTTGGTAAATAATGGTCTTAAAATTTAGGGTTGGCCGCAACAAGAGCCCCGTTGGGACACCACAATGTTTGAGAAAATAGTAGTATGTAGTAGGTACCTAGACTAGATACTAAAATGAGAGTACCTTCATTTTACCTAACTTATAATAATCAATAACAATAATGCAATTACCTATCGATTACTTAGTATTTTCTTAAACCATTTTCATTTGTAAAGTACGAAATTGTTGTTGTTTCAAAAATAAAACATTATTTTATTCTATTAATCTATTTAGTTGGTGGAATCGTATTATATCTATCTGTACTATTATTTCAGACCCCATAAACCGACAAAGAAACTGGATTTACTTGGATTCAACTGTTTATCTGAAAGCTACATGCTCTCAAAAATCAATCCTTCAAAGCTTAAAATGCTTTCTCAAATAAACTATTGATATGAGTATTTTTACATTCGTGAATTTTTGTGTCAACACTTCGAGCACGCACTTACTTTGAACTTTATGTCAAGTGTCAGTGTGTCCCTGTCCATTTGATGAACGATCAGTCTCAATAACCATCTATCAGTCGTTTTGCTTACTTACGGCCGGTTTCAATATTAAACTTACGAATGATTTGCTATGGCGATGAATCGTAGATTGATCGCCATAGCAACTTTGTTCAGACAACAAAAAATGTAGGACACTTTTTGACAGATAACAATATTACTATGGCGACAGATCCACGGTTATTAGTAAGTTGAATATTGCAACCCGGCATTATTTTTTTATTGAAATTACTTCCATCTTCGATCAACATTGTCGATCGAACACTTCCGTACTAAAAACGACAAATATCTAACAACAAGAAGCAAAATCAGGGAATAATTGAAACTGGCCGTAAGTTGTTTTAAAACATATGCAAATCGTAATAAAATACCAAACAAATTAATTCCCACGCGACAATTCCATTCCCATTACTATAATCCGTTGAAAAGTTTGAATCAAACAATGCATAAAACGTACTATCTGACGCGTGCCGCTAATCTGATCGCGGTGAGTTGATGTACTGATCTTAATGCGCTGTGGCTTAACGTTTAGTTATTGTTAGTGTTGCAATTAATCAAATTCAGTATGAACTCTAGGTACGATTTGAAACTTCTTACGAGCTTGGTTATTTTTTACACCTTTCACATTGAAGAACTCAATAAATGTTGAACTCCAAAATGTTTCATTTCTTCTTCTCCATTCCTTCAGATCTTTAGATTTTTTTTAGGAAGTCAGAGACCGTCTAATAAATATTGGTTTATCATTATTTTAAAGAAAAATTTATTAAAAAAACAGTAAATTATATTGGAGATAGATGCTTGTGTCTAATAATAAAATAAAAATAAGTGGTTTGTTTATAAAATAAATGATTTAAACGAAATTAGGAATGAGTAAAACTTCAAACAATGAATGGGTACAATCTGCGCGTGCCGGTAATCTGATCATTGTAAGTTGATGTACTGGTTTAAATACGCTGTGGCGGGTGACGTTTGGGTATTGTTCTGTGGTCTGTGTTGCAATTATTTAAAAGATTCAAAAATGTTGAAAACGGAGGGGCTATTTTAAATTAGGCAATTTGAAATTGGAATATTACAACTCTGAAAATTATACTTAATTTATACTTTTTTACTTATAAAAACTCCTAATCGATTCAACTGAACGCAACAACATAAATATAAATTGAA
Organism: Xanthorhoe designata; assembly: GCA_963582015.1. NCBI lineage: Eukaryota > Metazoa > Arthropoda > Insecta > Lepidoptera > Geometridae > Xanthorhoe > Xanthorhoe designata. Next base: position 17,410,531 of record OY757029.1, on the reverse strand, counting down.
CTATGCTAGTATAATCCTCGTGCAAGTTATAGTTGTTCTATCTCACGAAGTCCGTTCAGCCCCAACTTTGCGCTAGTTGTCATGCTGACGGTACTCGCTACTAAAGTCTGACGTGAACACAATAGACACTAATAGTGACCCAGACCGCGTCTTGGGCGAGACTGATTGCTTCTGAGCTTAATGCGCACACTAAAACTGTGGACATGCATTCACTTTCACATTTAGGCTGTGTCCTCAGTAGGCAAACTGTTAGCGGCCGACTGAGTTTGCGGCGTATCGGTTTAGTACGTCCTTCCATATATTTGAAATGGAGTGTCCACAGTTTGCTAGTTTTGCGCTCACTTTACGCAGTTTGCAGCGTTACGCGAGCCGACTGTCTACGTTAGTGGCCGACTCACAGCAACACCGGTTCCAGTCGGCGGCGGCGATATGGTTGATATGGCGAAAATTGATCTGAGTTTGCAGCCAACTCAAATTTTAGTTCGCCACAAATTTGCGGCTCACTCAGTCGGCCGCTAACAGTTTGGCCTACTGTGGTCACAGCCTAAAAACTCAACGGAATTCATGAAATAGAATATCTATACCTGTGAAACTGTACAGCTAGGTACAGTCGGGAACAGTGAACAAAAGGCGAGTGTACGTAATTGTACAAGTTCGCGAGTTACTCACCGGACCGCTCTGTTTCGGATTCAGGACGGTTCTATGCGAGATGTCACCATGCACAAATGTTAAATTTAATTTAACAAATAAATAATAAGGGTAGAAAGTAATTTATCTGTTTTTTTTATTTAAATAAATAATAATAAATATCCTTGGACATTTTACACAGCGTCATCTAGTCCCAAGCTAAGCAACTTAATGCTTGTGTAATGGTAAACAGATGACATAGTACATATTTTAATTTTTTTTAAATACATAGGTAGGTACATATTATTATAGTAAGAAAAACACCGAATTTAGAACAACTATCTGCAGAATATACAAACATTTGACCTGTGGCGGGGATCGAATCCGAAACCTCTGAGTCTCAGGCAGGCCTTCACCCACTATGCCACAGAGGTAAGAGTTAATCGTTAAGTTTATCTACCATTGTAGAGTAAGAAACTAATCTTAACTTTACTTGGATATGCAAGAGAAAATGTAGCGTAATTCTCCATTCAGTATGGAATTATTTGAATATGGAATGAAATAATTTTCTTGTTTTCACTATTTCAGTGCAGCATAATGCCGTTCTCAACCCGCCATAATTCAATACTTTCTTCACAGCTTCCACTATTACAATCGCCGTGAGAACGGGACAGAGATAGCTCGAACGCAGCTGTTAGAAAGAGAAGAAATATCTATTGTGCCAAGTTTCAGTTGAAAGGAATACGGATTGGAAATTTTCAGTTCCAATTTCAATTTATTGGAGGAATAAAATAAGGTGTGGTTTAGACAGAATAGCTTATTATTATAAACAAAATTGTATAATTAATTTTATAAAAAAAATTACTCTTCGTATATTAAGGCCGGTATTCAGAGACCTGACTCAAGCGTCGATTTGAACTCGGTTCAGCGGAACTCTGCTTAAGCATTGATTCGTTGCTTAAGTATCGTTTGTATTCAAGAACGTTGCTTGAGTAAATGCTCAGCTAAATCGAGTCTCAAGTGTCGATTCCTTTTTGTTTATGAATGCAGTCTGTTCTCATTTACATTTTTAATTTATTTTGTACTTCCATTCCGTTATACGCAGAAATTCAAAATGCCTGAATGAAAAATTAATGGCGACTCTCGAAAGTGAAGTAAAAGTAACGTGTAACGGAACGACTTTAGAAAACTGACAAATTCATTCATTCATACGTCAGTCGTCAAGCAAGTCAATCAAATTTCAACAATCGCCAAATCGCGGGATGAAAATGTGAAATCAATGAATTTATTTTTACGCTTTGACCAAAGACAGGTAATACTGCTTGGTTATCGGCGGTAGTGCTTCTTGCCCTGGTCTGATGCATCATGTAGTGTTTGTAGACACAAACGTTGTGGAAGATAGCACCAGCACTCGTTGAAGATGACGAAACACGAAGGATCTCTCTCAACAAGCTTAGCCTGGACATGATCTAACGATTAGCTGTTTCCCGTGACTCCTATAAACTTTATTTAATACGTTTTAAATAAGTGTGTGTAAAATATTAAATAAAAACATTATGGTAGTTTTGTCAATATATTTTTTATTTTACCCCAGCCAAACCAAATGTGTTTAGGTTATGTACGTAGGTAGAATTTTCGACATAAATAAAGTAGGTAAGTAATCCTTATGAGTACCTACCTACCAAGACTAAACTAATAGTACCTATTCTTTTATCTGTGCTAATACTAACTATAAATTCACAAGTCCTTATAACATTTGTCTGTATGAAACAGAAACAAGGTCCCCATGCATATTTTGAAGTCTTGTCTTGTGTGTCCGTTATTCTAGCATGCTTAGATGACCTCGAAAATACAACGAATCGAATATAATAATATTATCCATTTTTACTGAAAACAAAACAAAAATGCTATCTGAGTAAATGCTCAAGCGTGGTCCAGACCACTCTCAAGCATTTACTCAGATTCCTTTGAAAAATGTCAAACTCAAGCATCGATTTCATTTGATTGAGGTTTTTGAATAAGGAATTACTCAGGTGAACTCGACTCAGCTGAACTCGACTCAGCTGAACTCTGATCAGCAAAACTACTCTCAAGTAACGTTCTTGAATAAGAAACGATACTTAAATCGACGCTCAAGCACAGATCGACGCTTGAGTCAGGTCTCTGAATACCGGCCTTAGTCAGATAGGCTAATAATTAAGTTATTACTTTCAGTAAGAAACTCAGTATTTGAACCAACGACCTTTCTATAGTCCCACTAAGCCACTGTCCAGCGCAGAGATAAATACAATAAAATGAAAATAATAAACAAATACAAGCGGTGCGGGGTGAGGGGGTGAAGAGACGGGGGGGGAGGTCAATAATAAAAATAATTACTGCGAGTGTGGCCCTGACAGCGGGGATATAGGAGTGTGGAGAGGACTTTATTTTATTACTAGCTGAGCCCCACGGTGTCCGCGGCGTTCACGTGGGAATACCGGGATCGAAAGTTGCCTAATTTTTAATCCAGGGTATAAGCAATTCTGGTACCAAATTTCATACAAATCCGTCCAGCCGTTTGAGTGTGAAAGAGTAACAAACACACTTAAGTACATATTAACACACACAAACTTTCACCTTTATAATATTAGTGTGATTTGGTTGTGGTGTGGTTGGTGTTGGTTGGTTGCGGCCACCCATTGTTCATTTTTGAAAATAATTGAAATGTTGTTTCGTTTTTTAATTATTACTTATTTTAATTTACCATAAACTGATTATGTAAGTACAATAATGTACATAACCTATTAACCTATTAAGTTTCAATGAAAAGGTCATCAAATGAATCACAAAACACATTAAAACAGGCAGATAGCAATAAGCTCACTCCATACCCTCACTAGAGTATAATAACCGGGCGCGAGGTCGCACAAGTATTGCGAATTAATCGAAACACTACCCTCCCCCCCCTCCCCCCTCCCCCCACTACCCACTACCCCGCACAACCCCCTCGAGGGTTTATAGAGGCTATTGATGCGCAAAGAGTTTATCGGATATGCATCCTGCTAATTACTTTGATTTAATTATGACTGGCGATGTTTGAAAAGGGTAGTTTCACAGCGCTCCTAAAATGCATTCCTCCTAGCTCCAAGTTTTGATTAGATTATTTAAAAAATCGGTCTTTTTCATAAAGATTTGTCAATGTAATAATGGCAATTTGGAGTATCGCAACAACTAAAAATGTTGCCGTCCCTTTCAATGCGACGGGAATAAAAAGGATGGCATTAATTTTAGTTAGTTTAGTTTAGCTTTTGCGACACTACGAATTGCCACTAATATCGATTTAAAGAATGTTTTTATCTTGTTACTCTCATGCCAAAGAAAAGAGATAGCAACAGATTTAATAGCCGTTTTAGCTAAAGTAGATTCTACACCAATATGTATAAGGGGTCTATAATATTCGTGTGACGTTTGTAACCAAGATAACTTTACTCACAAACCGCATACAATAGAATCTTTACCTAAAACACACACCACCTGCGACCTTTACAAACAAACAGACAATACTGCCGCAGGACATCCCACCTGACTACCCACGCGTGGGAGCGATCGCGATATGACTACAAGGCGTATTCAGGCGTATTCGAGTGATATTGATACGGGGTGGCAATTTGTGGAGAAAGGGTAACAAAGTGGGTATTTTTTTTTAGATTTAAATCAACAATCTTGGAATGAAGATACTACATCTAAATATATCTACCTTTTTAGTTTGCTTGCACTAAGGCTTAATATATTTATGAATTTGAAAAGTAAATTGTCATACTAGTGTAGGAAAATGTAAGTGAATTCTGTAATTCTTGTTGAGAATAAAGCTTCTATAAACATACTAAATGTTACTTAGGATGTCGATAAGTGATATTTGATTTGTTTCATTTATGAACTTGATGTAAGAATTTATCGTAGTATAAATTACAGTTTCATTACACTAAAAGCATAATTAGCTAAATCATAGCTGTTTTTATTGTTATCATTGAAAGAAAACATTTATGTAGGACCTCAAAGATCACTTCGGATCGTCTTACATGGTAATATTGCCTGTTCCAACACAACACACCAAGAACAAGAATCAGGCAAGAACACAAGTTTAACTTTTTTAAAAGTGATTCCTGAACAATCTAAATAGTCCTATGCGTTAAACTAACATTTTAAATTAAAACCCTTGTGTTTCAGCTCTATCATAATTTTACGAAAAAATTTAGAAATTGGCAGCTATGTCTGCTCGAGGCCTATCCGTGGATAACTAATAGTCAACAATTACAAGATCACAGGTGCACAATGTATATTGTGTTTGTAACTTATAATGCCGTGCCCAGCTCAATTAAGGTACTCCCGCTCAACAAATTTAGGCTTATGTTAAAATTGTGGCTGCAGGAGAAATGTTTTTATAATTTAAATGAATTTTTTGACGAGTAATTTTATCACTTTTTTAATTATATAAACTCTAATTATTGTATACCAACACAAATGGTAACATAGTGGAACACCAACTTAAATAATGTATTTCATCTTAATCTGTACCTATGTTTTACAATAAATGACAATTCTATTCTATTCTATTCTATTCTAACTTATCTCCTTATCTTAGCGAAAAGTAACAAAGGCAAAGGATTTGTTACCAAACACAAAAACTAACAAACGCAACAAGTGGCTACATTCTGTGGGAACATCGCTTGTTTTCTTTAACCGATGTTTATTTTATGAGATACAATCTTGTAGGTTTTGTGGGTGGTTCTACTTTTACTGAAGGATAGTTGGAAAGAGTTCACACGACATAATAGGGTAGTTTTTTGCGTGTAAAACTCAGGCCTTTACATATTTTACTAGATGATTTATACAGAGCCAGGAGGCAAGCTTTGCCTACACTTAACGGGACACTGTCTGTAGTGCCTGGGACATTGTTGAGATGGAATAGGCTTGTAGCACCTAGACCATAACCTAAACCATCCTCTCAGCTGCCGGCCATATCCACAGGAAAGACAATGGTCAATACGTGTGGGACTGATTAGCCGCGGGTTTCCTCACGAATGTTTTCCTTCACCGTTAAAAGCTCGTGTTAAAGCACATATATTTCGACGCTAAAAGTCCATTGATGCACAGCCGGATTCGAACCAACGACCTTCATTCATTTTTAAGTCATTCAACTTATCTTCCGATTCTTGTTCGTGTCATGCGATGAATGTAGGTTTATAAACATTTCGCCAGAAGCCAGTTCCGTATTAATTCAACATAATATAATTATTTCTACCGAAGCCTAAAAAATGTTTTTTAGGCTAAATAAACTCGGCCAAGCCTCCTTAATCGGATACTCAGTAACTCAATATATTTTGACACTTCGAAAAAACTCCATTGAGTGGCGGCTGTTTGCACAATTTGCAATTTTATGCTCCGATTGGCGCGTGTGGTTCGCCTTAATAGGACATTAGATTTTGTAGACCACCGGGCTTTGCTATGGCACATTGTAGTGTTTTCGCTCAAAGAAGTTGAGTAGACAGTCGCAAAAATATTTTTATCTGTATAAAGCATTATAGTGGACTCATTTGTCATGTCATGACATAATAATATGTATAATTTGCTGCCAAAATTCGTTATTTCTTATGTGGGTGTAATATTTCGGTTTAACTTGTATTAAAACCAGATTTTTAAGTCTTCGTTTTATAATAAAGCAGTTTATTTTTTGTGATTCATAAAATCGTCTTATTCCTATATCAGAATACCTACACAAATAAATGAAAGCAAAGCGATTATATTCTTCTTTATTATTATAGAAATTTAAACAGTTAAATAGTATAGTCTACATCTATTTACGCCACAGCCGTATCCGCGGAGTGTAGCGATTTTTTGTTCGCGAATGTGTTTAGTTCGCGTGAATGCGCGCCTGATCTGTTACAGTGTGTAGCGACGTGACGGGTGGCGGGACGGAAGCCGATTCCAAAAAATATAGTCTATCGATTTAAAAATGAATAGTCAATGGAACATTTACTTTTTTTTTTTACATTAAACTATAATGAAACATGATCACGATTTTGTTAGTCTGTGGTAAAAATTCGCCTGTTCTTAAAGCATTTTAAATTCTTTGAAGATGTCTAAGGGGGTAGTCAGAGGTATGATCAAATACATTATATTATTTATTTCATGCCTAGATCTTTCAAGAATATCGCAATAATAAAAAGCCACCTGGTGAACTCAATATGTTTTCCATCTCGCGTTGATGTGCAATTTATTGACATGGGTTTCGATTCGACGACATTCGGACGAAAAGTGAAGACTTTATCCCACTCGGCCAACAAGGATCTTCTTATAACTTAAAAAAAGAACAAGTGATCGTAAATTATATCGTATCGTTTTATAATGGTATTTTTTTCCGAATTCACTATTATTTTAACAGAAAGACATGCAAAAAACTCTTCTATTTCCTTGAGTTCTGATACTATCTTAAACTCTTTTATTTTTTCAAAGAGTTGATGTTTTAAAACACAAAGCAACTGTGATCCAATCCTTAAACGCCCAGATGTGGATTCAACCACAATTTGCTTTTAATTGTACAAAAAATGATTCAATAATCAAAAGAATTCAATGAAAAGCAGGTAACGTTAAAAACCAATGTGATCAGACCTCTGATGTGGTATATAATGTTCTAGAATAGAGATCAGGTTAGTTTAGAACGGTTACTCAAAACCAACGATTGAGTATCAATTACCTATTGTTAAATGATCGTCGATCAATTGAGTTTTTTTATATTATTGCAAACATTTTCAACCAAGTTATTATGGACTTTAATAAAAAGGATTTTGGTTGGAATTTGTTTGAACTTGTAAAAGAAACTTTGTGGTTTAAGTTGTGAACAAAATGTTTGTTAAAGTTTTTTTGTTTCTTATAGAAATGTTAGGTTTGATTGACAGACTGTTTTGCTTATAAATAAAAGAAGAGAAATAGTCTTCGTTCAATTCCTTGTATAAATTGGGATTATAATAATCACACTAATAAATGTAATACTTTTTGACTGTACCATAATATTAAATACCTAAATATACTTGGACATTTTACACGCGTGTGGTGTATGGTAACCAGATGACTGATATATAGATATTATACATACATATTTTTTTAAATTCATACATATTATAGATAGAAGAACACCCAGACCCGCAACAAATATCTGCAGAAAATACAAACATAATAAGTGCCGTGGCGGGGATCGAACCCGCAACCTCCTAATTATTTTAGGTCTAACATTTTCTTTTACCCAACATAGTTGGAGCCACATTTTGAGTAAAATATGGGCTTTAAAATACGGAAATGAATATTATAATATCATCTATATCTATATTACGAGTATGTATATACCTCCCTAGGCTAGTCAGAGGCTAGTCCAAACATCGCCTCAACCGGCAACCACAAACAACGGCCACGAACTCAAAGCATCATTTTAAAAAGGGTAGCTTTTTACTAAACTAACATTAAAAAATCAACAGTTAAAAAGCCTAGAACGAAAAATGTCAAGTGTACAAATAAAAGCATTGTAGCCAATAAGTGATCAAATATTGTGTCACTGGACTTGCAGTGTGCCGTGACCGGTGCTCCGTCTCGCTCCAACATGCGGCGAGTGAGGGAGACGGAGGAGAGGAGACAACTGCCACAAAGCGACCGACTAACAAAATACTGGCACGGTGGTATTTCAGAGATGGAGGCAGGATTTGTTATAAGAATCGAATTTATGATAGTTATCACAAATTGCATACATTTTATGAAAACGATTTAAATTTCGTAAGAAAAAAGCAAATTCCTGAACGATCTAGGTGCATAGGTATCTAACTCATTCATAACTCCAAAATTCCTCTTCTATCCTCAAATTTTTTATGGGTCCACCTCGGTATCTGTGGTACCTAACCGACATGGTTAAAAAGGAAAAGAAGAAATATTTTGTATTGCACGAAGCACGGAAGCGCTCAATTGCTAATACCACTTGTGATAACCTGATAACTGTTTTAGTCTAAGATTATTATTATAACTTTATTAGTATCAATCTATTATACTCGTACATACCTAACTGACTAAAGTTTTTGTGCTGTGCTGAATAAACATGTTTTCTTTCTTTCTTTTTTTATAACCCATCCAAGTTGTGACCGCTCAGTCAACGATACAGCCGACGAACGATCGCAGATCTATCTCCATAGCAACTTTGTTATACAACACAATTTGTATGGCACTTTTTGACAGATAACAGCGTTGCTATAGCAACAGATCTGCGATAGCCCGTCGGATTGAATATTAATTTGGCCGGTAGCAAGCTTCGCCGAGCGATTAAATTTTAAGTCATCTAGTTATCTTAGTCCGTCCCCGTCAGTCAGCGCGGCTAGTCGCCTCCACGCACTCTTGTCCTTCTGTGCTCGCCGACAACACTCACTGTTCTGGCACAACTATTGCTGACTAAACTATGGGTATAGGTCGCGCCACGTAAAAAGAGCGCTGGCTGTCAAACGCAGTGGTCGATGATTGTTGGAGAGGTAACGCGGCGCACTTCATACCATTGAACAAAGCGCAAACATACGCCCTCTACTTCCCCTCAGCGCTCTTTTTACGTGACGCGACCTATAATATAGATCAAAAACACTCACAATAATAGGCATCTTAAACTATAGCTTAGACGTTTTTGATAGATCGTTGAAGTAGGGCGACGTTCTGAGCGGTCGCAATTTTGTTGGTATGACCGCTGGCATTAACATGCCATGTTTGTTAACAAACTGTCACTTGTAAATACTTCCATACTGTATAATTATTCCAAGTTTAAGCCAAATTTGTCCAATAGTTTTTGCGTGAAAGAGTAACAAACATCGACACAAACTCTCGCGTTTATAATACTCGTCGAGATCGCTTTTAGCGATTAGGCCGCCCATTGTATATTTTATTATTGTTTATAATAATAATAATAATATATTAAGGATCCAGAAGTGAAAATCATTAAAAAAAATAACAACTTTATTACAACAAAATAATCAACTAATCAAAACAAAATTAACTTTACACACAAATAATTTGAGGCTATCAGATTAACAAAGAAAACACCAATTTACTCAATCAAAACAACAGTACTTACTCAGAATACAATTTAACGCAAAAACGCACTTTATAACCTAATTACAAGTCACGCCGATTACGACCACACCGTTCGAAAGTCAAGAAGCAAATGCCCGGCTGTTGCTCGGGCGCCGCTTTATATAGGCACGTTGGTAGAGGGTAGGGGAGTCTCCTAACTCGGCCTTTCCTGACACGAAGACGTCCTCGTCGTGCAGTTCTGCCAACCCGTCCCGGAAGGTCCAGCAACGGACTCCTGGAGTGCAGATGATGAGCCTGCCTCGGAATCAAGTTCATCGTCATCTGAAATATTATCACACATAAGGAAATGCCTCAACCATCTCAAAATCATGGACATCACTAGGTAGGTTAGGTAGGTTAGCACAATAAGCGATGCAACAGAACATTCCAAAAATAAAGTAATCGAGAGCTCTCATTTCTACTATGTTACCACACGCAACGGAGATGATGATGATGGTAAACTCATACCACCAGGCGCCCGATGGCGCGAACAAAATCTGTGAACACACCAGCAGACAACAGGCGTCCCCATTGTCTGCGAGGACCACACGTCCTCCAGGGCCACACGCCCACAGAACCACATGTTCTGTATCAATGACCATGTTACCATGCGTCATTACAGTGCGAGACCAAACGTCTCTCAGGGGTCAAACACCCACAGGACCAAGCGTCCACAGGACCAAACGTCCACAGGACCAGGCGTCCACAGGACCAAACGTCCACAGGACCAAGCGTCCACAGGACCAAGCGTCCACAGGACCAAACGTCCACAGGACCAGGCGTCCACAGGACCAAGCGTCCACAGGTTCACGGCATCCACAGGACCAGGCGTCCAGGATCAGGTGTCAACTGGACCAGGCGTCCAGGACCAGGTGTCCAGGACCAAACGTCCAGGATCAGGTGTCAACTGGACCAGGCGTCCAGGACCAGGTGTCCAGGACCAAACGTCCAGGATCAGGTGTCAACTGGACCAGGCGTCCAGGACCAGGTGTCCAGGACCAAACGTCCACAGGAACAAGCGCCCTATGCAAAAACAAACGCACACAAGACCAGGGCCACAAGGCAGTGGTTAGAGCTTGGTAGTGAAATGACCTGTCATGACCTAATGGGAAGTGATTTATTAATGGTTTTTGTATTGAAACTATCCTAACTACTTTTGTATGTCTATGAATGGCTATTTGTAATAATGAAGTCTACTATTTTACTTTATAAAAAGAAAAGAAAGAAAATAAAAATTAAACAATGGACAATAATAATAGGCACATGACAGAGCAAGTCACCACACAAAGCTATACAACAACACTGCACTTACTCTCAAAGAAATCAGCGCATGATTCAGGACACCACTCTCCGACCCAAGGCACCATATACTCGCGGCTGCCCGGTAGTGTTTTTTTTTTTTCATAAGAGCCGCTTAACAGCTTCAACTGATATCGATCACTGGGTAGGACCTTGGTGACTCCGTAGGGTCTTCTCATTCCTGGGTCTATCTTGCTTGTCGACTGCGTGTATTAAATGACAAAAACCAGATCGCCAAGTTTAAATTTTCGGGGCGGGTGTCATCGCTGATTGACATGTGCATCTTGATTGGCTTGATTACGCGCTATGAGACCACTAGCTCTGGATCTGCACAGTTCCTTCCAGCTTCAACGATTCTGGGACAAGTATATCGTTCGGTACGCACGAGTTAAAGCCCAAACGATAAGTCTAGTAGTATTAGTGGCGACTGACAACCAGTTCAGCTGATGTAAACATAAGTCCACGGTCGGTGTTTGGTAATCGTAGCGTATTTGATACGTTACAAGGAAATCACATTTGTAAATATGAGTCTTAGTTCTGTAAATATCTTTCTTAAAAATTAAATACAGCAGAAATAACTTTAATTAATTATTATTTTTCGATTATCAGTAAAACAACAACAATCTTATATCAATTCTATTCCGGTAACAGCCTAAAACATCGAGATGAAATGTTTAACAAAACAAAGTAAGCTTGCTGATTCACCGGTTCTATAATGAAATTTTGAAGAAGGGTTTGTGTCTCTGTGTCTACTGACTAAGCGACTCTATTAACTACGAGGCTTAAAGATTCAAATTACATGTGTGGCGAGTTCGAGTAACGACACGTACCTACCTATACTGTGTACGATATTGGACAACCTTTCCTGTGTAGGTATTTCTGTAAAATCTAGATCCCGTAAATAGATCCACCAGTGATTGAATCAAGTTTGTTCCCTGAATGTGTAGGTACCTGTTATGACCATACTGAACGAAAAGTTTTATCGAATATTCAATCATTAGAACGACATTTGTTTCATAATATTGAAACGAAAATGGATACCTATCTCCATAGTAAGCATGTTGAACACGGATACTCATAAAATCATCCCCAATAGATATCTCGCCAGGTTACATCACAAGCTTTACGTAGAAGTCTACCTCTATAATAAAATTACTAATTTCCTTTAATTAGCAACGCACGGGCTTTCTCTCGCTTAATAATTATTTTAAAACGTCAGATGATACCAGAGAAACAATTAATGTGCCGATTTCAATGAGTGGGTACATAAGTGGTGCGGATTACTAAAGATTGTTCACGTTGCGGGTATTACAAGACGACTTGTTCTTAGCGAAACATGAAATTTCAATGTGACCTGGCTTCTTACAAAAATCGCATACAACCTTACTCCTATCAGCGTTATTGAATTTAGAACTTTGATGATCTGTTAACACAATTTTCTTAGAACACTGTACCGATTTATGCCCAATCTGCCCGCACGTGTAACATCTGGATTTATGGGAAACATTATTTAATCGGTTTGGCGCCTGATTACGGTTGTCTTGACGAGTACGGGCAGGTTTCACATAAATCGATAAGAACGAAACTAAATCTTCACAGGTGAGATTAGCGTTCGCTGCCGCCGCCCTAACCTGCGAGTCTGTAATGCCACGTATTATAGTCAAGACCCTAAGCTCGTCACTCAATCCCTTAACTATTCTGAGACGTAACAAAGTCCTACGTGCGTATTCGGCATACGTGCTGAACTTATCAGAATTTGTTTGCATCGTCTCATATAAAATATTTGCGTAGTCAAGTTTACGCGGACAAAGCGGTTTAAACTCGCGGCAAAAGTTCGACCACGTTCGATCATTGGTTACCCACTCGTGGAGCCACGAACGCGCATCACCTTTAAGACAAACAGACACACGAGATAGACATTCGGAATCCTGCCAGTTATTGGAGATCTTAGCCCGTTCTACTTCTTCACACCACACATCAATGTCATGAATTTTTGGGTCAAAGTTGGAAACAAAATAGTTTTGTTTGTTGGCGGAATTTAGAGATTTAATGGCTTCGGCTAAAATTCGTCCTGAATCGACTATTAATGTTTCGGGGTGTGATTGAACGGATGCGTCACTAGCTACAGGAATATTAGTTGTACTAGGGCCGGAGAGGAGCGTAGATGTCTGATTGTCGTTCGTTTTCGTCTTTTCGAAACTACCCTCAATAGCAGTGGAGTGAGTTTGTGGTGTCGGAGTGTAAGGTATCGCGGCTAAACTGGTTTCGTCTACCTTGCCATCGCGCTGGTCAGTGGAACGGTTATTTTCGAGTGATTCTAGACGTGTTAGTATTGTGTCGAGAGTATGTTGCAATGGGACACCTTGATCGCGAGAGCTACTGTTTGTCACGGAAGATCTATTTCGTGAACGCGACCTAATACGAGACCGAGATCTAACACGCAACCTAGAACGCGAGCGAGGCCTACCATGGCGACGTGAACGAGACCTATGCCGACGAGAACCCGACCTACTTCGAGATGGGGTCACGTTTCGTGACCTGCGTTCGCATCGACGTGACTTGTTCACAGTCTTATGTTGGTTATCAGACATAGTGATTTATAGAACAGAAATATTACCTTCACAAATAAAGAAATTGGTGTTTACTTCGATATTATTCTTGTACCCTCATAAAACTAATTTTCATTTATTTCTGCGTAAAAATAGCAAAGTGGGCTTGGAAAGGAATCCCACTTCTGAATTAAGGATCCAGAAGTGAAAATCATTAAAAAAAATAACAACTTTATTACAACAAAATAATCAACTAATCAAAACAAAATTAACTTTACACACAAATAATTTGAGGCTATCAGATTAACAAAGAAAACACCAATTTACTCAATCAAAACAACAGTACTTACTCAGAATACAATTTAACGCAAAAACGCACTTTATAACCTAATTACAAGTCACGCCGATTACGACCACACCGTTCGAAAGTCAAGAAGCAAATGCCCGGCTGTTGCTCGGGCGCCGCTTTATATAGGCACGTTGGTAGAGGGTAGGGGAGTCTCCTAACTATATAATCTTTATTTCAGGCAACTAAAGATAAGTAACAAGATGTTAAATAGGTACTTAATCTAAGGCCCATATAATAAATACCTTACAGACTAACATACATATAATATTTTATTAACTAAGCACACGTTTGTCCGGTGACGTGAGACGCAATTGCAGAGTCAGCACGACGGTTCTGGGTCAGGCGACCGACAAATCGGACAAATTTGAATTTGTTTATGTTCTGTTTCATGTTAATTTGGTGTGCAATAAATAATTTTCATTCATTCATTCATACTAATATGAAGAATATAATTATTTATTTTAAAGTCTTTTTAATGATTGAGTTCCCTGCAATCCATATCCCACTGTGCAACAACCACACCCGTTAATTTAGACCAATTTTATTTAAGTGTGTCCGCCCATTAATCTACAATAGGCTTCATTGGAAAATTATTTGAAAGCTGATTTACCTATACAAACAGAAAATATATAATTAATTGTGAGCTTAAATGTAGTCTCGAGTAAACGTTTTTTATTGCAGTATTTTTATGAGAGAAATCATTTGAATGTATTTGTTTAATTTTTGAGGTCTTATTAATAAAATCAAAACATTTACTTAGACTTTCAGACTTTGAAACCTTTGAATTCGAGGGGATTATTCGGGGGGTATTTGTTAATTAAAAACATTAAAAAAGGGATAATTAACATGAGCCTTTGATTTATGAGTTTCCCAATATTTTGGCACAGTTGCATGCATGATCAAGGAGAACTCTCAGCTCAGGCGCATACTTTCTAGAAACCATGATAGATGCATGATAGTCTAAAAAGTTGTATTTGTTGATGTTTAAAATATCTTCACGTCACTAAAGACGATGATAATGATAACCAATAATCTTTGACGTCACGTTTGAAATACAATCATTTCAAATATGGGTGTCAAATAACATGTGTGTTTGATTATGCCTCCAACTACCTCATAGACATTTTCAAAGCAACTTAAAATCCAACGCCTTAAATGTGTAAAGGCCCGAATTGTCTACCGCGCCTTGGAAATACTATCGGTCCTGCCGTTTTTTTAATATGGCAACTAAAAGAACCTTTCACCTTTTGAAGTGCAAGTACTTACCTACTTAATTCCAATAAACCGTAAAGCATTCCATTAACAATTGCAAAGTACCCTCAAGTTCAGAAAACAATCAGAACAATTATAATAGTCCTTAACTACTATTGTATATAAGTAGGGCGCGTGTGGCGTGTTTACCCGACTGCAAGACAATTGTTCTATGTTCTTTGTAGTTGATATGATTCGGAATGAAGTTTCTCAGTAGTAGGGTAGTATTGTTTTATAATGTCCTACTGTTCTTAAGATGTTATTGTATTCCGAGGTATTAAGTTACGTCGGTATTATACACTATCGCGTTCACTGCCCATGACGCACGTGGGCTAGTTGCCGGTCGGCTGGACTGAGAATGGGTTAATGAGTTGAACGAGCGGTGTGGCTACAACTTTAGATGCGAAGTGTTCGATTTCTGCCGCGAATCAAAAGAGTTTATTTCAGGAATATTATATAAGCATAACAGGAGCTCTGCTAGGTGATTGACTAACTTGTCGCAAGACGAAATTTGTCGGTATCAAGACTAAACTGTCAATTATTACAGTAAAATGCAACCAATCGTGACTTTCAGATGTGTCAGGAAAATGGTTTTAGATAACTTAAAGACTTTACTGTCAAATCGGACAGTTTTAGTTGCTTCTTAATTGTCAGTTTAGTTGCGATGACTACAAATTTCGATCTCGCGACAAGATCTAACATAAACCAAACACCTAGCTTATCGCAATTCTTATTTTTTTCAAAATTAACGTGCACCTTAATTTGTACCTTTGCCTAATGATCTGGAAGAAATGTCTACCGCTCCCGGGATACAGTCGTGATCATATTTTTTTTTTTTTTTTTCATTTCACCTTTGTACCTACTTACGTTTATACGAGGTAGCGTGTAACTCTGGTGACAGAAGATTTAGGCCAACTGAAGGTCATTATGGTCATATTATGGTAAACGACTTAAAATGACTGCCTTTGAAATGAAATGGCTAAAAAGATAACCAACGAAAAAAAAACGAACAAATCCAAAAGATACCTGGTTCTTCATTTAATTTGAAAAGAGAACCAGCCGCTTGAATAGGCAAACATGACAGATCAAAAAATTAAACAGGTTGTCGACAGGATTATAGTTAAATTGTAAAACAAACGCGAGGTGATCAGCTACTATTGACTCATAATTAAAACAACGACGGTCACGTACTTGCTATCAAGGCCGCTATTTTGGTTTGTTTGCTTTCAAAGCTTTCAAAAGAACGGTCGGCAAAAGGATTCATAATTTTCTAGAGATTTGTAAAATTATACAGAGTTAATAAGACCAAAAACCTCTGATTTTTTCAAAATTTTGAGCTTTCTGGTGATTTAAAATGTACCCTGTATTTTTTTAATGATTTAGAATAAAGAAAATTATAGAAGAATGTAATGTCGATCCCACGTAATGTGGGATAAGGGTAGGCAGATGATGATGGTTTTGTTACTTAATTTAAAATTTGGCTCAAAAGATCCACTAGCAGCATTGCCATCCAGCGCGGCAATGCTGCTAGTGTCTTGGGCACGCTTCCGTCTGGCAGTGGTTTGGATCAGTTGAGCTACCTATAGATAGTTTGTAACGATCCTTAGGTGGCTCAACTGGTTCTAATTGTATTTTGTACAGTTATGTTAATATGTAGTATTTAAAATAAATATTATGGCAACGAAAAATTACTCTATTTTTACGTGTTCAGTGTTTAAAACAAAACTATTAAAGACAGTGGAAATTGTCTTGATTTTTCAGAAGCATTTCATACGTGGCAAAAATCTTTTTAAGCTATCATGGTTTGAACATAATAACGTGATTATGGCGCACGCAACTCTGCCAAAATATCGGGAAACTCATAATTCCTCGACTCATAGTAAATATCTCGTTTTAAGTGTTACTAACATGGACCTAGTACCTGGACGAACAGTGAGCGTGCCGTCGAGAGGGACAAAAATTGCAATGAATCCATAGTTTCGTAGTACAAAATTCGGCGCATCAAGTTGCCGGCCATACAAAAAAACGGCACGCGATGAGGGACAAAAGATCTAATGCTTTGTCTCTTTTACTCACAAGAATGTTGTATATATTCTTCTGAGTAAAAGAAATAAACAGCGCTCTATTTCTTACTTTATCTAAGGTTAGTAATGTTTTTACGTGGCAGTTAACGTCTATTAAAAAACAAATTAGTATAAAGAATTGTTTTGCAATCTGTACCACTTGAAGAAAAACATTTAATCTCACTAAAAACTGGAAATTACATTACGATGTCACACGCACACATGCAGAGACACACATACATGTTACCTTATGGACACACACATGGACATTTTTATATAGAGTGTGCTTATAAAAAGTCACAACAATTTCTAAAATAATTTTATTATTATTTGTCAGATAATCATATTTGGAAAGATATTTAAAACTTAAAGGGCTTACATATAAGAGTCGATGCATCTAGATAAATTATATCAAAAGTAGTATTGTATTTGTGAACTATCAAAGTATAAATAGTAAATAATTTTAGCCTGTGTCGTTACTATGAAATTTTTAGGACACACTGTATACACAGACAGACACACATACAAGCGAGTTGTGTTATTTCAACTTGTGACGCAATTATAATCACGTGTTTGCTTAATTAGTTTGTTTGCGCACAATTAACCCGTTTCATAGACACCATATAAGAATACAATCATGAGGAAAACATTTATTATTTATGGTTTAATAATTAACTCTACGGTCGCATTGCCATTTACCGCGGCTGTCAAAGTCTTGGGCGATTTTGTCTGGCATTGGCTTGGATCAGCTAAGCTTCCTAAAGATCGTTTACATTGCAACTTTGATGGTACAAATAGTATTGTAAAGTAATTTTTCAGTCTTGAAAATAAATGTATATTTTTACCGAATTTAGTGTATGTGTGTTCAATTTATATTCAAAAATGAGAATATGACTACGAATATATTCCCAGACATAGTAGATAATTTATTAGCCTTTGAAATGAAGATTGTCTTAGCATAGTGTTTAGTTAATTCGTATTTATTCGTAGCTGCTACGCCGTAGCACCATTGCTACGAAGAAGCTAACATTTTATTGTAACAAAATTAGCCAACCAATCGAACATTATTCTAAACGGAGAATAAAAAACGTCTTTGAAAATCCAGCTACGGTAGCCCTAGTACTGCAAAATGTGGGCGTATACCTACCAAACAATATTTAGACATATCTGACTACCCCTTTAAACATCTTCAAATTATGTAAATTGCCAAAACATAAAGCGTAACTTTGGGAATAAAGTCGTGATATTTTTTATACTAACTAAGAAATAAGTAACCTACTGTTTGACTTATTATGTACTAGCTGCGCCCCGCGGTGTTACCCGCGGTGAATACTTCCCGTTCCCGTGGGAATACCGGGATCAAAAGTAACCTATTCTTTAATTCAGGGTACAAGCAATTCTGGTACCAAATTTCATTCAAATCCGTCCAGCCGTGAAAGAGTAACTTACACACAAACTTTCACCTTTATAATATAAAATAAATAAATAAAATAAATATCCTTGGACATTTCATATAAGTGTGATTGTTAACTTCAACAGGTATTTTGTGCATATCTGTACAGCACAGGTAACATGATCGTCGCTTGATCGCCTAAATACCTGATATATTGACACGGACTTGTTGACTGACCGACTGTTTGGTTACTTTACAGATCTGACCAGTTCGTCCACTGACATACAGTTACAACACAAAAAATTCTTTAAAGACGAATAATTTTGGTTCAATATCGCTTGGTATCGTAACGTTTTTTCTATATTTATTTTCTACATTTTGTTCAAGCAGCAACGCATTATATTTTTAAAAACCAATTAATTATTAAAAGGCCCTCTTTCGTATGAGCAAGTGGCTAACTCTGATGACGGAGTGTCTAGGCCGCCTAATGGCCTCCGTCACAGCTTAACGACTTTCAAAGCCGGGACAGACAATTTAACGTGGCCTCCGAAGCACGGAAGCGCTCAACTGATAATGTCCAAGTTTTGAACGCTCAGAACGTAACTTCGACGATCTATCAAGAACGTCTTGCTTCGCCACGAGAGTTTCTCTCAAAAAGGCTCTCATGGAAAAACACAACGTAACTTTTAGTATTGTAATAAATAATATTGGCTGTATTCAAATTGATAGATAGAGTTTTAGTTAAAGATTATTATTATTAGTTTATTAGTATCAATCTATTATACATACCTAACTGTCTAAAGTTTTTGTGCTGTGTTCATGTTTTTTTTCTTTCTTTCTTTAATACTAACATCCTTTAAGATATTTCATGGGCAAATATTTAAACAAAAACTTTTGACCACCTTTCTAGGCATTTTGAATCTATAATTTTTAAGCCCTAATTAAATGCCTACTATACCTACATCGGCATACAGTCAAGACGTTATTTTTCTATTAAAAATATCACATTTACTTCAAAAAGAGTGACCATTCAGTAACAATAACTATTAACTATTCCATTACTTCGATTTCCATTTTTTAGAAGTTTGCTTAAACAGTTATAACAGAGACTATTAACTTTAAATCTATTGTTTTGGTAATAAAGGTGACATTCCCTTGTCATTTTAAGTTAAATTAGTATGCGTCACGCTAAAATGGATGAAATATTATAATGGTTTCTTTAAATTCTGTTTATTTAAGAATTTTGAGTTGTTTCTAAAGAAGCTAATAGCTTTTAAGTTACGTAGTTTGAGGACACTATCCACATACCTAAGGTTTTCGGTCATGGCCGGAATTCTTAATGAAAATGTATTATGATCACGACTGGATTTCCAAGAAGCGGTAGCCATATTCCTTAGGATCTTTTTTAGATCTTTTGAAGATGTCTAATAGGGTAGTCAGAAGCATATCCAAATATATATATTTGGTACATGCCCATTATATTTCAGAAGTTATCATTCCACATGTGCAAGACAGGGTTGCAAGCCCATCGACGCTACTAGAAGCTCACTTTTCTCCTCACGATGTTTTCCTTGAACGTTTAAAAGCTCGTGATAAAGCGCATATACATTTTTGTTACGGAAAATCCATTGATGCACGGCCGGATTCGAACACACGACCTTTGGATCGAAATTCGAGGCACTAACTCATTCAGCCATCAACAATCGTTATCAATTATTACAAAAAAAGTGACAATTTATAGGAACTTGAGACTAGGAAACGAAATAATGAAGAGTCCAAATACTTTCCTAATTTATTGAGACGTGTCTCGATAAAGGATAATATCTGCAAGTAATATCTTCTATTGCATTCTTGGTCACTGTGCGTGACAGATGACCGTGGCTGTCAGGGTTGTCACGTGTTTGAAAACAAAGTCATAACCTTCGAATTAAATTCAAATTTTTAAATAATACCTAATGATGTCTTGATTGAGTACCTACATTCTCGAACAAATTATGTATCCAAAAAATCTTAATCAACATTATTTATCTACGAGTACCTACCTAAGTGCCTGTATTTTTCATTACTATCATCAACTTCGATTTATTTAAAATTCCTTAGTTCAACGTAATAATAAAATAAAATAGGCGACGCTTTGACGCATACAACCACCTTAAAATATCTGGTCAGAAATACGAACGAATACGACAAATTACTCACTAAAGTCCCGTATTAGTAACTAAATATCATTCGCCAATAAACTACCAAAACCACATTCACAAAAACATTTAAAATATCCGACATCCCCTAAGCTTCACCCCTGCTTCATAATAATATCAATAACTGACCCTAATGCCGTTAAAAAGAAATAAAAAAGTAATAAAACGCAGGATAAAAACCATAATAAGGAAGGGTTTGTGGAACCCTAATTTTGAGCAGCACTTTATGTCAAAAGAAGGTTTTCTTTTGAGAAAAACTACACTTTTCCCCTTTTGTTGCATTTTTATGTTGGAATTATTCAAGGTTAATCATTTGTCTGGTTAGAATTGCTTTTTGGCTAAGATTTTATAAGATTTTAAGAAAAAAAAATTAAACATTACTTAGAAGCTTTTCATTAGGTACTATGAAATCAGAAATTAATAGCGTAAGTTTAGTTTCTTGAATACCTACTAATTTTTCTCTATAATTTTACCCACAAGATAATAGGTAGGTAAGTAATTCCTTTACTATCACGTGCATTTAGTTTTTTACAAGAAATTAAAGATCACGTAGAATAAAACTCACCACAATGCGATAAAAAATCTTTAGTAACAGAACAATTGGGAATTTAATACTTTTGTATTGAATAGACTATTTTATTTGTTTACTATTGTATTGTTTGGTATTTTTTGTAGAATGTTGTGCAAATACGAAGTAGCAGTGCGTGAGTAGTTAGGGATGAATAATTAAATTATAAGGTCGTGAAAATATATCGTATACTTTACGGCTGATTTAAAAATTGTGAAACACGGAGAAAAATGTTTTTAAAAAGTTGAAGTAGGTCCCTATAAAATCCCTTTCACAGGGGATCATAGCAGAGCATTTCTAAGCCCTGTGGTTGGTCTTAAAATGTAGGTTATTAGTGGCAATTCGGAGTGTCGCAAAAGCTAAACTAAACTAACTAAAAATAATGCCATCCTTTTTATTCCAATCGCTATGAAAGGGACGGCAAACTTTTTGGTTAGTTAAGTTTAGCTTTTGCGATGCTCCGAATTGCCACTAATATTCACCTAATTTTATCCAGAGCTATGCCTTGAAGTAACATGGCAACTAACATTTATGTTTTTACCAAGTTTCCGTAGAATCGATCCGAAAACATGGCCCGAAGCTTGGAATTAGGGAGTAGTCCCATTACTTTTCCACAAAACCAACACAAAACCAAAGCTAAGAACTATTTCAAATGCGGGAAACATCTTGACACAAACTGTTCAGTTATCAAACGTTTTAAAAACCACGCTAACGCGACCTCTCATCTTTTGTACCTGCTTTACAAATAGAGATCACATCTTTCTGGTTTAAAATTATACTTTGACAAACCTATTTTCACGGTAGACATACGTTCAAGTCCTTACAAACTTAAGATCTGAGCTGATGATTTGAAAAACAAGCTATTTTGAGACGTAATGTTGAGAGATAGGAGTGTAGGATAAAATAAGGGTGTTCAGATAAGTTTGTTTAAGTCCTAAGGCAAAATACTGATAGAAATCTTGTTAAGAGATGTCTTTTTCAGTTCCATTGTCTACAATTACTTGGTCTTTGTGGCTTGTGATGTGTTTGTCTCTTTCCATCATGCTGTAAGTGATGCTGTCTCTGTCATGCTCTTAGGAAATTCAATTTGAGGGATTTCCGCTTGCTGTGATATTCTTTTAATTTGTTTTTTAAAGGAAATTGTTTTGCGTTTTCTTTTCCGCGAAGATTACTCTAGCTGTTTCTAAAAAAAGCGAGTTATAAATAGAGTCGTGGGGTTTGGATGAGTACCTATTGCGAATTGCAAAACTTGTAAATTAAAGAGAGGATTTCTTAAAAAAGCGAAGGTTTGAGGTTAATCAAATTAATTGTAATTCATAAATGCTTGAGACTGAGTAGGTACCTAATGCTCCAACTTCGTTTATTAATTTGTTTCTTTAGCTTAATAAATTATTTTGATTTTAGATCCAAAGCGATAGACAACTGAAAACAAGCTAAGCCTTCAAATAATCATGTTACAATTGTCTTCAAGGTTGAAAATCTTATACTTAGGTCGTATGAGTGGAGAATTGTAATCGCGAAGGTATTAAAAGTATTGTTGAATAAGTAAATGTATATTAGAAATAAATACCCATTTCTATGTAGGTACCTATAAAATCAAATGCATTTGGCACGTCATGTTCAGTTAGTTGTGACTTTCTACTTGACAGATTGCAAACCCATCGTCGACTTATATAAATAGAGGATACTTATCATATTCTTGTTTCAACCTCAACATCTCAAAAGGAAAAATCCATTGCACTACCATAATTTGAACCTACAATCTTCGATTGAAAGATAAATGTTGTCAAACCGAGGTACCTATAATAATCAATTTCCGTTTACAAAGTATAATAGGTCCAATTAATTCTAAAAGTTACCCCTACTGCGATATTTGAAATTACTTTTAACAATAAATCAATCAACATAACAATTTGAATGGAATTAACACTCGCGCCCGCCCCCAAACGTCATTTGCAAGAACCAAGTTTAAAAATCAACCCTTACAGATATTGCGAGAGAGTCTCAATGAGCTATAGAGCGTAAGTATGAACACATCTAATATACTTACTTAATATCTTCACTAAGAAGGTATACCACAAAATTATCAATTCAATTAAAAATATAAAAATCTCGATATACCTATCGCTTTATCTTGGAACATAGTTAAGAACACTCTTGATGAAGACACCTTTAAACAAATACTTATCAAAATCGGTTCATCCGTTCAGGCTACGTTGCCCAGACACACAGGTCACACAGAGACACTGCAAACTTAAAACATCCTTCTTTTTGTGAGGGGTTAAAAAGGTATCAAAAATACAAAAACCTTATAGTGAAACAAAAGTACTTACTTACTTACCTCAAAAGCTGAGAATCTCATTTTCTACTAGGTATTGCAAGAGACGCTATTGAATATAAACCCTATCTCAGGCGTCAATAAGATGCGATGTGATATTAATCAACCAAATTCGTTTATTCATTTTTGTGTAAGAGCACAGATAAAATAATACTAGGTAAGGTAAGAGTAACATACCTGCATCCATTTATCCTCACAAACTTTTGCATTTACTTAAGTATATTTTAACAGTACCTACCTATTAGGCTAGTAGGATTAGAATTATAATTCTAGGTATGAACAGTAACGTACCTACCCAAGCCACCATCTCGTATATTTATCTTCACTCTCCGTCTGTCGCCGATAGGTATTGGAATAAAATCTAATTGTTCTGTAACGACACGCGTGCTGCGGATTTGCCGCGCAAAGGGTAGTCAGTGGCCAGATTAATTTAGCGAGGAGATTAAAAGGTGAACTTGATTGGGTTCATTTTGTTTGTAGGTAAGGACAAAATGGGTAGAATACATCACTGGTATTGTATTGTAGGTACCTATGTGTCTATAGGTTTAGGATAGCAATATTTTATTTAAGGCCTTACGTAGGTCTCCACTTGGGTACCCAGATAGGTACCTACCTACCTGACCAAAGTAGGTACCTACCTACTTTGGTCAAATCGTTGTTGTCCTAAGTATTTTAAATATGGATCCAAACGTAGGAACCTATTCGTTTTCATCTGAAATGGGATAATACAGTACCTACCTACCAACTTTGAACGGAAACACATACCTAGCGATTCACAATAAAACTTCGGAATATCTGAAGATTTTCTCTAAATAAGTTCAGCGAAAAAACTAAGATCTTCGAATCAAATGCATTTCGAGTAGTGCAAGTCGCACCACACGTGAAAATAAGATGAATTCTGCAGGATCATGTAATTATTGATTACTGTAACTTTACCTGAGATGGTTATTGATTATTCATCAAACATGACGGTGTTTTGATCAACTTACCTTACACTGCGTTGGGAAAGACGAATTGAGTTCAGTTGCAATTCACTTAAGCTTTGAATTGTCACATTTTAAACTAATAATTCACAACCTCACTTTTAGTCGTTATTCCGTAAAATTGTATTTTTTTTTGTACCCACACCGCACAAAACAGAAAAGATTTTGACTGGGCGTTAAAAAGTACTAACGCCATCTAGCGGGAAGTAGTCAGTGAGTTTTACCCAGAGCCATCTATTTTCGAGTAGTTTAACTACAAACCAAAGTTGGAAATTTGATTATCTTTTATGGCAATTATCTTTTATCTTTTATGTTCCCAAAGGTTAATTTAAAAAAAAGGCAGGCATTTGGTTTGTTTATAATAATATTTTATTTAGTAAGGCACCACAATAATTGCGACTGACTACCATGTAATTTTTTCGTCTATCTACTTACATAAAACTTATGCAATCTTACAACAACATAGCATACAATTTCTATAGCATCTTTTCATAAAACTTAAAATACAATAAACGGTCTATTTTTTATTACAGTAAAATATTATTTCTTAACTTCTAAATACTATCAACAGATGGCGCTTCTCAAAGCTTCAAAGCACTGCTAAGAGATGGCGCGCCTCAAAGCTTCAAAACGCCACTAACAGATGGCGCTGTTCTTAGCTTTTCGTCAAATACTCGTTGGCAATTGTCTTCCAATCAGTAGGATCGTCTCCATTTTCGTCAGGTCTGGCATTTCTGATGCGACGAAGCATGTCCCAGCCGTGAGCTTTCTCCGTGGAGTTCACGTACGTGTTCTGAGGGTCCTGGGCGATGGTGTAAGCTCCTAGGATGAGGCTTTGGACAAGACGCGCTGAGATTAGGGTCTGAAAGGAGAAGTTTTGCTTAGTAGCTTTTGTTATATTTATTTACTAACCTTACGAATCTATCGTACTAATTGGTGATGATCCTACTAATTGATATGATCTAAAAGATAAGTAAGTTCGTATGAGCAAGTGGCCAACTCTGGTGACGGAGTTTTTAGGCCGCCTAAAGGCCTCCGTCATCTGCTTATATCGAAACTAATTGTTTAGCTTAGGATAGGATAGTAAAAAATGAATGTCTGGGAACAGATTTCCAAACCGTACCGAATAAAAGTACCTATAGTAAAAAAATCTTAATTTCTATTTTATATGGACCACGGGCCGTTAGGCATTATTACTTAGGTTTCGGTCCATATAAATTTGGCCGTAACGTGCCGTAACATTTGTATTTCTTAAGAAAACATATAGTCATTAGATACTATTCACTACAAACCATTTAAAATGTTCTATTAGATGTTTATAAATGACCAAGTTTACCTTCAGCAGCCTATATTCATTGTCGGGCAGCCGTCTGTTCACGCTATACCCCGCCAGCACCACGCCAGCAGCCCGCGTGTCCTGGGCTAGTAGGATAGCGTAAGCCATGGCGATGGCTAGCTCAAACACGTAGCAGGAGCACTGTATGTCTCCGAAGTCTATGATACCTTCGATGCGGTACTCGGATTTACTGGAAAAGGAAATTGTAATTTAGTAAGTTCGTATAGCAAGTGGCCAACTCTGGTGACGGAGCTTTAGGCCGCCTTAAGGCCTCCGTCATGGCTTAACGAATTTAAAAGTCAAGATAAATTAACGTGCCCTCCGAAGCACGGAAGAAAGAAAGAAAGAAAAGAAAGAAAAAACATTTATTCTGGTAGGACCTCAAGGATCGCATCAGTATCGTTTTACATGCTAGGTGATTCTAAGGCCTGTATTCAGAGACCTTACTCAAGCGTCGATCTGTGCTTGAGCGTCGATTTAAGTATCGTTTCTTATTCAAGAACGTTACTTGAGAGTAGTTTTGCTGATCAGAGTTCAGCTGAGTCGAGTTCAGCTGAGTCGAGTTCACCTGAGTAATTCCTTATTCAAAAACCTCAATCAAATGAAATCGATGCTTGAGTTTGACATTTTTCAAAGGAATCTGAGTAAATGCTTGAGAGTGGTCTGGACCACGCTTGAGCATTTACTCAGATAGCATTTTTGTTTTGTTTTCAGTAAAAATGGATAGTATATTCGATTCGTTGTATTTTCGAAGTCATCTAAGCATGCTAGAATAACGGACACACAAGACAAGACTTCAAAATATGCATGGGGACCTTGTTTCTGTTTCATACAGACAAATGTTATAAGGACTTGTGAATTTATAGTTAGTATTAGCACAGATAAAATAATACTATTAGTTTAGTCTTGGTAGGTAGGTAGGATAAGGATCACTTACCTACTTTATTTATGTCGAAAATTCTACCTACGTACATAACCTAAACACTTGGTTTGGCTGGGGTAAAATAAAAAATATATTGACAAAACTACCATAATGTTTTTATTTAATATTTTACACACATTTATTTAAAACGTATTAATAAATAAAGTTTATAGGAGTCACGGGAAACAGCTAATCGTTAGATCATGTCCAGGCTAAGCTTGTTGAGAGAGATCCTTCGTGTCTCGTCATCTTCAACGAGTGCTGGTGCTATCTTCCACAACGTTTGTGTCTACAAACACTACATAATGCATCAGACCAGGGCAAGAAGCACTACCGCCGATAACCAAGCAGTATTACCTGTCTTTGGTCAAAGCGTAAAAATAAATTCATTGATTTCACATTTTCACTTCACTTCACTTCTTATATTTGGCTTTCGCATGGCTTGTGCCACGCATTTAGCCACTACCATGTGTTTAAATTTTTAGTCAGTTTAGTCAAGGTCAAGTCAAAGTCATAGTCAGCGTCAGTAAAGATGTGGGTTCTTTACTGCAGCTTTTTACATGGACTTCTTGAGAGAACTCGAAATGCAATGATATACAGTTTTGTTTCATTTGCCTACATTTATGTACGTTCACAAACACTTAACAGTTAATAATCCACCATTATTACATATTAACATTCGCCAAAACACAAATTTCGGAAAATAAAACAAAAGAGACAACATGCCATCTTGAATTCCCGTCAAAAAGCCTTTCACATTTTCATCCCGCGATTTGGCGATTGTTGAAATTTGATTGACTTGCTTGACGACTGACGTATGAATGAATGAATTTGTCAGTTTTCTAAAGTCGTTCCGTTACACGTTATTTTTACTTCACTTTCGAGAGTCGCCATTAATTTTTCATCCAGGCATTTTGAATTTCTGCGTATAACGGAATGGAAGTACAAAATAAATTAAAAATGTAAATGAGAACAGACTGAATTCATAAACAAAAAGGAATCGACACTTGAGACTCGATTTAGCTGAGCATTTACTCAAGCAACGTTCTTGAATACAAACGATACTTAAGCAACGAATCAATGCTTAAGCAGAGTTCCGCTGAACCGAGTTCAAATCGACGCTTGAGTCAGGTCTCTGAATATAATTTATTATTTATTTATTTAAGCTTCGCCACGAGCGCTTCTATAAAAATGATAATTTTGCCACTTGTTCATTTTGCTAAGTACTTGTTTGATTTGAAATTGTGACACTTGCTAAGATAAATATTATGGCATAGATATTATTTCGGTTGACTATCGTGATGTAATCTTATCGCCAGATTTGTTTGTTAGTGCGAGATAACATTGATAACGTGGGCGTCGCTAATAGATCACATTTTTAAACATCTATCTTATTTAGAACATTTAACATCTCAGTAGTGGCAATTCTGAGTGTCGCAAAAGCTAAACTAAGCTAACTAAAATTGTTGCCGTCCCTTTCATAGCGATGGGAATAAAAAGGATGGCAATAATTTTAGTTAGCTTAGTTTAGCTTTTGCGACACTCCGAATTGCCCCCAATACCTACTATGTTTTAAAAGACAATTTAGGCACTTCATATATTCTGTGAGATCTTTTAGGGAGTAGTCAGAGATACGTCCTTGTTTAAGTGTGCAAGTGGAATCCTCTAGTTATAAGTGGTCTCTTTCAATCGTATGAATAAATATTTTTTGACTTTAAAATCAGAAGTATGGAATTCTATCGGAAAAAGACGTACTTAGGTACTTAATACAAGAATCACACAATCACACTGATATTATAAAGGTGAAAGTTTGTGTGTAAGTGTGTTTGTTACTCTTTCACGCTCAAACAGCTGAACGGATTTGAATGAAATTCGGTACCAGAATTGCTTATACTTACCCTAAATAAAAAAATAGGCTTCTTTTGATCCCGGTATTCCCACGGGAACTATTCACCGCGGGTAACACCTAAAAATCTATCATTTGTGAACGATGCCTGGAAGAGATCGCTTTTAGCGATAAGGCCGCCCATAGCAGTTGAGTCCTTACCTATATCGTCCTTGGTAATAGGGTTCCGTTTTTACCCTTTGGGTATTGAACCCTATAAATACCTAACTAAAGTACTAAAGAGCCGTGTTGGTCAAGTGGATTAGTACCTTGACTTTCGATCCGAAAGCCGTGGGTTCGAATCCGGCCGTGCATCAATGAACTTTTCGCATCGAAAAATTTATATGCACTTTGACACGAGCTTATAACGGCGAAGGAAAACATCGTGAGGAAACCAGTTAGCTCTCTAATAGCGTCGATGGGCTTGCAACCTGTCACGTATGGAAAGTTAACTTCTGCAAAAAGTGGGCATGTACCAAATATGTATGTATTTGGACATACCTCTGACTACCCCCTTAGACATCATCATAAAGATCTAAAAATTGCCTAATGATCTGAAAGAAATGTCTACCGCTCCCGGGATACAGTCGTGATCATTATTTCATTTTTTTTTTCATTTCAAAGTAACTACTAAAGTACAACCTACCTGCCTCCCGGCTTCAGTCCCACAAGTATGTTCATTTCGTTGACATCTCCGTGTATCACTCCCGACTCCAGCTCAGATAGTTTGGGAACTATCGCGTATCTGTATTCCTCTATCACCTGGAAAATATAGGTGTAGTTTGAACCACGTCCGAGCTAGATGGTGAAATTAAATATTAGGATGACTGTAGAATTTTTTTGATCTTTTAGGCAGTTTAATTAAAGACGTTCTTTATAGAATGTTGAAGTTAAGCAACGTTCTGAGCGGTCACATGTTGGATGGGTGACCGCAAGTGGCATTTTCATCTGAGCGCTTCCGTGCTTCGGGCACGTTAAATTGTCGGTCCCGGCTTTTAAAGTCGTTAAGCCATGACGGAGGCCTTTAGGCGGCCTAAAAACTTCGTCATCAGAGTTGGCCACTTGCTCATACGAACTTACTTACTTTTTTTTTATTTTTTTATTTTTCTTTTAAAATCTAAGTAGGTAGGTAAGTTATCAGTAAGTCACCTCTTCAGCCAGTTCCAGTTTTTCAGCGTCCTTGATGGCGAACTTGAACTTGTCCAGTTCAGGAACAGAAGACAACATCCAGATGTGTTGACGAGACAGCAAGCCAGAGTGGTTGAAGTTCTGCAAAATACACGAACACAAAGCCATTTTACCGTAGTATTGGATACTGTCTGATACCGAGTCAAGTATTACAAATGTATGAAAATCCAGTGCAGCGCCTCCCCCGGTAACTTGCATGAACTAAACATTCCATACATTTGCTTAGCTTGGGACTATATGACGCTGTGTGGAATGTCCAACCAAGGATATTTATTTATTATTTATTTTATTTGACACGTGAGCGAGGATAGATAAAAATAATGAATAATGACAATGTAGAATAATAAATGTCAAAGTAGGAAATAAAAACCACGATACAATAAAATTCAATTACAAAATTGTCAATATTTATCACATAAATAATAAAGGTACTGAAAACAGAGTTTGGTGGCCGCCAAGTGCAACTTCGCTATTCCTCAATGCAACTATTACAAAGGTATTAAAAAAAAGTTTATGATAGGTTTCACAAACTGTACATTTAATTTTTTTTTATTCTTTTTTCAACGTAATAATAAAATAATATAGGCGGCGGCGCTAGTTTCACCCATACAGGCACCTTAATAGAACCACATACCTAATAGTATAACACACAAAATACTAAACCATTTAGAATTCTGTGTTACAACCAACATTTTAATACTTACACGCATGAGTCGTCGACAACAATGCATTACATAGCATTATCTATACTGACTGTATACTGGGTGTTCAATGAGTACTCGCAAATACTCAAACGAGAGCTTCAGATACTTGATACGTGATGCAAATTAGTTTTGTTATTCATAGAAGAAAAAAATAAAAATTGAAATATGACTTCTTCGTTCGAACTTGGTTCCAACACTGGCTACGAATAGAATGGTTATTGACAATGCACCGTTTGTGTCCAATAACCGTCCAAGATCGATCCACATTTAGAGTGTTGGAACCAACACGTTCTAACACTCCAATTTGTGGTGCCCGTATAAGGTTTTAAAATGTTGATTTTTTGACAAGCCTTTACCTAGATTTAGTTTAGTTTACCTAGATTTACATTTAGTTTGGTCCCATACGATTTTAGATGTTTCACTCGACTCGCATTATTATAATAATACTAGCTGCACCCCGCGATGTTACCCGCGGTGAATTATTCCCGTTCTCGCGGGAAAATTGGGATCAAAAATAGCCTATTCTTTAATCCAGGGTATAAGCAATACTGGTACCAAATTTGATTCAAATCTGTCCAGCCGATTGAGCGTAAACACAAACAAACTTTCACCTTTATAATATTAGTGTAAAAATAATTTAAAATTTCATATTTTTGTCTCCGCATCGGCGGTGTCACAAAATCATTAACTTGGCACATACACACATCAGTTTTTAAGAGATATTCTTTCACGCCCTGTACACTCAAGGTCTCTTGTAATACAACAAAAACACGTAATGTTTATTACAATGCCGTTCTAGCTCTGAATTACAGATTTTCATAAAGTCATAGGTTTCAGAGATTTTTAAATGCCCAAATCTGACCAGCCCCTGGATTGTGTAACTTGTCTCGAATTGTATCAAAGTTGTATCAAAGCGAAAAACGCTTAAATCGCGAGAACAACTAGTTATTTTCGCGATTTACTGTGATTATTGCTTTGATACAACTTGGATACAATCCGAGACAAGTGTACACAATCACCCCGGACACAATCAGGGGGCAGTAGGTACATATTTTGTGTATAATGTTTCGTGTTGTTTGACATTTCACTGTTTAAGCAATCGTTTATTGTAAACTGGCCTCCCGCGCTACAGGCTTGCCTCGTGAACACCAGCAAATATTGTATAACCGTATGTTTTGGTAATAAATAAATTTGTATTTGTATTTGTACTAACGATCTATAGTTAGCTCAACTGATCCAAACCACTGCCAGACGGAAGCGTGCCCAAGACACTGGCAGCATTGCCGCGCTGGATGGCAATGCTGATCTTTTGAGCCAAATAAGTGCCAAAAAGGTGTATTATTTGTACTTGTACTAATTGTACCTACTTGTACTTGTATTAGTATTAGTGTTAGTATTAGTATTAGTATTAGTATTAGTATTAGTATTAGTATTAGTATTAGTATTAGTATTAGTATTAGTATTAGTATTAGTATTAGTATTAGTATTAGTATTAGTATTAGTATTAGTATTAGTATTAGTATTAGTATTAGTATTAGTATTAGTATTAGTATTAGTATTAGTATTAGTATTAGTATTAGTATTAGTATTAGTATTAGTATTAGTATTAGTATTAGTACCTATTAGTATTAGTAGTAGTACCTAGTTGTATTTGAATTCTGGCAATCTTAATAAAACAGTGCTCACCTGCAGCTTATTATCGAGATTAGCAACAAACTCCCCCAGCTGGTACAGTAGCGGCTCTGCACAGGGCACGTCGCTGAGCCGTGCTCCGGGCACGTACTCCAGCAGACGGACGGCATGTTGCTTGCCGCTGATGGTCTCCGTGGAGTAGAGGTGGCCGTACACGTTGCGAATTGGCTTCGGACATACGATTTTACGGGCATCTGTTTGATATATTTTTAGTGTTATGTGATGACAAAAAAACTTGGTAAAACATATACATTTACGGGTATTTATCGCTATTTACCTTTCTATACTAATATTATAAAGAGGTAAAGTTTGTTTGTTTGTTTGGGGTAATCTCCGAAACTGCTCATCCGATTTCAAATTCTTTCACCAATTTGTAGCTTAGACTTTCCGAATGAATATAGGCTATAATTTATCAAGGTAGGTACCGCGTGAGCGAAGCCACGGGCAAGTTAGCTAGTTTATTTATATTTATTGAAAATAGGTTAATCGATACTATCTTAGTATCAGATCGTTCATCAGTCCCCCCGCTAATAAGATCGATCTCAACTCGAACAAGATGTAGGGCCAGACAATTGGGAGTTTCCTGTCTCACGATGCCTTCGACTTACATGATGGATATGATATAAGATAAAATGCACCGGTAACATTATTAAAAAAATATTTAAAAGTAACTGCGCCCGCAGTAAATAATTTCGTGTTCCGTGATTAAGTAGCCTATGTGTTAATACAGGATATAAGTTATCCTGGTACCAAATTTCATTCAAATCCGTCCAGCCGTTTGAGCGTGAAGGAGTAACAAACATTCATACAAACTTTTACCTGTATAAATTACGTGTGTTAAATAAACAAGAAAGGGCCTAACATCGATCCCTGTGGCACACCCCACACTTTTAAACCTAGTTTTCTTGAACTATGTTAGTAACTTACTAAGATAGTTCATGATCTCGTTCTGCGCCTCCACGACGGCCGGGTTCTGCGTGTCCATGGAGTTCATGATCTTCAGCACGTAGCCGTGAGGGGAGTGCTTCGTGATCAGAGGGTTCTTCACGTTCGGGTCCTGGAGGGAGAGATTACTACTTGAAGTTAAAAGTAACGTTTGATTAAACATACATTTACGGGTATTTATCGCTATTTACCTTTATTTAATTTTAATTTTATCCCGACGTTTCGACTGGATTGCACCAGCCGTGGTCGCGGCGGGCTAAAATTAAAATTAAATAAAGGTAAATAGCGATAAATACCCGTAAATGTATGTTTAATCATGTGTTTTGATCGCGAAAGTTTAAAAAAGACTAAAACTATAACGTCAAAACGAAAATCAAAATATGATTTGTACCATTTTTGTGTGTTGTCAATAAACTTTTTCTTTCTTTCTTACTCAGACCTTTACATCTTTACTAGGTGATTTTATACAGCGTCAGGAGGCATGTTTTGCCTACACTTAACGGGACACTGTAGTGCCTGGGACATTGTTGAGGTGGAATAGGCTTGCCCAGCACCTAAACCAGCCAACCAGCTAAGCCGGCCATATGCAAAAGAAAGACAATGATCAATATGTATGGGAATGAGTAAGCCGCTGGTTTCCTCACGATGTTTTCCTTCACCGTTTAAAGCAGTGCATAATATAAATTTTTCAACACGAAAAGTCCATTGATGCACGGCCGGATTAGAACCGACGACCTTCGGATCGAAAGTGAAGTACCTACTAATCCACTTGACCAACACGGCTTTTTTGACGGGGGCCTTTAGGCGGCCTAAAAACTCCGTCACCAAAGTTGGCCACTTGCTCATACGAGCCACTTAGCCAGCCATATCCAAATAATAAGCCATATTTTGATAAGAAACTGTACGTTATCTTTCTACCTCGAAGTAAATTTATGTTTAGAACTCTGAAGATCCTCGTCAGATCCTCAATTATTTTATAAGACCATCTCAGTAGTACACTCTTTCAAATAAAAACATAATTTTCAATCAATCCACTATTGACGGAATAATCGAAACACATAAACAAACAGTGGAACAAAGAACCTCCTATTTTAAAGATTAAAACTGCTCACCTCAATAATCTTATAGTTCTTATCATCGTATCCATTGAGCTCTTGCAGCTCCAGCACCGAGATGCCGTACAGTCGCTCGACTAGTAGCTTCACCCCGTCCTGGTCGATCACCGGCTTTATCACCCGCCCCGGCTCTAATGCTGACTCTGTCATTCTTACTGAGAAATAATTATACAATATCTACAAATAAAACACTAGCTGCGTCCGCGGGACCAATTACACGTGAACATTCTAACTGACTGACTTCTGAGAAATAATGCAACTTAACCATTATTTTATTAGCCTTCTACTTTTTTTATTTATAACTAAGTTATTGAAGATTTTAATCATGAAGTTAAAAACATCAACCATCTAACAGCATGTCTGCCATTTAAAAGTATTCTAAACATGAAAAATATATGAATTTTAGTAGGTAAATCTCATTTAAAATTTTCTTTTAACTTTACCATGCAATTTTGTAACAATCATAGGTATTGCATAAAAGTAAGGAAAAGCTTGTTCGAAGGAAGTGTCGCCGCCTGCCGGTAGCTTGGTGACACTATCATCACATGATTTGAACCGGCAGAATGTTGATTCTTTCATAAACTTGACTATTTATTACCAAAGTGAAGAATAAATCTTCACCGTCGTTCAGATAAATTATTTATTGTCATGTTTTGATTACTGTTCTACATTATAGGTATAGGTACTTATTTACTTAGTAACTAATATAAGTTCACAAAATGTACTTAGGTACTGAACCTATACCTAATGTTTTCTCTGAAAATGTCAAGCGAAAAACTCTGTAAGTGTAAGTACCTACCTACTAATTGATATATTATGTACAAAAAATATAGATTTTTAATTAAACAGTCATCTTTAAATCTACAATTGTCATAACTAACAAATTTTAGTTTTTGCAATATAAAGTAAAAAACAATGAGGTAAGTACTTAGGTACTTTACCTATTTTTGAAAAAAAAAGCTAATTTTACTTAAACAGAAAAACATACCTGAAAATGAAATTAACGTCGATCCTAGTGTCACCTAAGACAATCACATAACAACTGATGCATGATGGAGCTAAACAAACAGACTCGCTGATAATAGAGATGGAAGGCCTATCACGTGTGCCGATGGCAACTGTCACTTGCTATCAGGACTACATGGCAATCGAAGTATTACCATAAATCGTGCCAATTTTCGTAGTTCAGCTTCTGTTGCTGAATTGGTCATGATCAAAGTTCAACTTACACCAATAAAATAAACGCTCGTGGCGAAGTTTGCTAAGACGTTCTTGATAGATCGTCGAAGTTAAGCAACGTTCTGAGCGGTCACAACTTGGATGGGTGACCGCAAGCGGAATTTTTAACTGAGCGCTTCCGTGCTTCGGAGGGCACGTTAAATTGTCGGTCCCGGCTTTTAAAGTCGTTTAGTCATGACGGAGGCCCCTAAAAACTCCGTCACCAGAGTTGGCCACTTGCTCATACGAACTTACTTTACCAATAAATAAGAGCGGAGCCGCCGATAACGCGCCCAATACATCGATTGTCGATTTGTAGAGCAGAAAACGTCTTTCTGCAGCGTCTAAGAGCCCGATGTGCACATCATCTTTTTTGCGGCGTTATTTTCATTCGATAAACCAGCTAAAATATATTTTATTTATTTATTTATTTATTTATTTAGAAGACAATATAACATCATAACAGGTTTTTTTTTTTAACCCTAAGGCGATGGTATATGTAAGTAGATATATAATACAATAAGCTAGGTACTAATCTAGACAATTAGTTTCTATTACTACCTGTGCAATTTGTAGGAGTTTTGGTAGGTTATTGAAGAAGATATCCACGCTGTTTGCAGACAAGTTATTGAGCAGATGGATAGCGAGTGACATGGGGGCAAACTTAAGTAGATTAGTCCTACAGTGGAGCACCTCCAGCATGGCGGGGCGGCGGCGCGCGCCCAAGTAGTTATTGGGCGCGCGCAGCCGCAGCGCCGCCAGCACCTCAAGTATGAAATTTATATATATATCAGTTGAAAGATATATATATATCAGTAGGTAGGTAATTAGGTAGAACCACTAACTAATTATTACTAAGATAAATAATAAATTACTCATATTTTGCTATATAAATTATGAGTAATAGCAAAGACGATTAATATCTAGAAGACAGACAAAGGCCATACACAAAATCGTAACCCTAAAAAATAGCCTGAAAACTCTAAAACATCAATTTTATCCAAGAAATTTCAATTACTTTCTAGTTAAAAATGTTTAAATATTGAATATTGTTGCTACCTACTACTAAGTATTGAATTTTCTTGGATAAAATTGATGTTTTAAAGTTTTCAGGCTATCTGGTACTGCGGGATCGGGTTACGATTTTGTGTATGGCCTTTGTCTGTCTTCTAGATATTAATCGTCTTTGGTAATAGGTTTTTGTCGATTTGGCAAAAAAGGTTAAATAATTTAAAATATCAATGTTGCTATGATACCTACTTTAAGAACTGAAGTCTTTTTGTCGTACCGGTCATATCGACGGCCCCACCGAATAAGCGTGTAAAGTTCCTTACCGTATTTTTTTTTTATTGAATTTTTACACTTTTGGGGGTAAAGTGCACCTCCTAAATTTTTTTCAGACATTTTTTTTAATTAATTTTAAAATAATCGTAAATCGAATGTTTATTCTACGGAAAGAAAAAGCACAAGTTTCACACGAATATTGCAGAAATGGATCTTGCTCACTGTCAACTCTTACACGTGTAATGTAATGTTACTTTGTAATATTATTCGCGGGATTTTAAAAAACAAACAATAACCGTAAAGTGTTTTGCTGATTTTTTTAGTTTACAGTGATTAGTAACCATATTGAATAATTGTATTCTTCGAAACTTTTGAATTCTAGTTTTCGTAAAGAATTTAATAATATTACAAAAACTAAAAATATAATACTTATGATTTAAAACACATATTTTTCAGTAACTTGTTTTAGCTAAAATGCTTTTATTTAGTAAAAAATGGATTGGTACACGGTAGAAAAAGGCGCGGGGAGGGAACTATTTTGAGAAATTATTATGTAGATCGAGTTAGTCAAGCAGTGTGTGTGTGTGGATGTGCATGTCGTCGTCCGTGGGGTTAATTTACTTCTATGAGAAATACAATTTAGTTTTGTTTGAATGAACTCATCTCGCTGCAGAAGGATCTTGAAACACTTGTTACATGAAAGTGATAAAAGTAATTGTCTTTTTTAAACTTTCGCGATCATAACACATTATAAAAGTATGTGGACACTGTTAGTGTAGTGTGTTGTCCTAGTGTGAACCGACCCTAATTGACATTTATGAAGATCAAGTGAGGGTAGTTGAATAAACGCTTTCGCTTTGCTGTGGCGGGACCTCCAATGCTTCAGTTTTCCCGCGACCACGACTGGTGCAATCCGGTCGAAACGTCGGGTGCATATTAAAGGTAAAATTCGTGATAAATACCCGTTTGCATATGTTTTATAATGTGATAAAAGTAAATGTGTACCTACGTACTATTTTATTTATTACCTACCTACTATGTACTGGTTAGTAGTTTAGTTTAAGTTGCGGAATTTTTAATTTATATTTGTATAAAATTATTAAACAAACATGTACAAATGCACCAACCTCGTTACATCCAGATGAAGAATGGTCTATGTACCTATGAGGACATTTAGGCGGGTCATACATACTCATAAAACAGTGTCGTTATGGGGAAGTGCAATGTGAAGCAAGAGAAGCGATAATGAGTTGAAAGTAGGGGGGACAGAGGGAACTCCAGTTATGGACACGAAACCTCAAGGCTCCGATCTACTCGCACTCAGATTAAAAACCCCGAGATCTTTCAACTCATTTTGACTGTCTGGAATCACCTGAATTCAGTGGATGAGATCAATAACAGGTTTGTGGAAACTGTCCATACGGTAGGCTCTCAGTTCTTTAAGACACGCTATACCAGTAGGTAGAACTTAAGTAGCTAAACGCTTGCTGAGACTGCAGTCTCCTAACGATGCTGCGTCACACTGAGAAGTCGAAAAGTTACAAGATTCTCTTACGAACCCAAGAGCCAAACTGAACCGACACTATACTTTACCGAAAATAACCCGTACATCAGCCTGTACGAGTTAAGGATGGCCCTGAAAGGTTCCACGCCTGAAGCACGAAACAGAAGCGTGGTGGTGCTGCTCTTTTTCAAGTAGGATAAGGATAACACCTTATCAAAGAACTATAGTTCCATCTCGCTTTTGAGTCTATGTTTATAAGCTGTTTTCCAGGATCATCGCGAATCGTCTCGTGTTTGATGACTTCCAGGCTCCCGAACAAGCCGTATAACATACATACGCTGCGGCAAGGCATACAGAAGACCGAAGAGTAACACTTGCCGCTATTTCTAGCGTTTGTGGACTATGAGAAAGTCTTTGATTCGTTTGAAACATGGTTGGTGTTAGTCTCTCCAGCAATGCCGTATTGACTGTTGGTGCATCAAAGTATTGAAGTGTTTGTATAGAGACGCCACTATGTCAGTCCGAGTAAAGGAACAGAATTCCCTTGAAAAAAGGTGCATAACATAAAGATGTCAATCTCCAAAACTGCTTACTGACCCTTTGAAAGCCGCCTTTAAACTTCTAGAATAGAAAGTACAGGGCATCAATATCAATGGCGAATATATCACTCACCTTCGGTTAGACGAAGATATCGGGGTCATAGCAAAGTCTATGGAGGAACTTAGCACGGTAAATTAGGTCTAAATTCTAAAGAAGATGTTCAACCAGTATGTGCGCCAGCCAGTGATGACTTACCTAAGTTAAGGATCCGGAACGTAGCGTTTCATCTCTATAGGGCTTATGCATAGGCTCAGAGTCGCTCAACGAGCTATGGAGATGGCTATGCTCCTTGGAAACCCAGAAATGAGAAGATACGTAGAAGAATTACTAGTGTCACCGAAATAGCCAAGCGTATGAACTATGATCTCGTTAAAATGGCAATAGGAACCCCATATAGTACGCAGAACAGATGGCCGTTAGGGTCGAAAAGTTTTTCAATGAAGACCGCGGATCGGCAAGCGTAGCGTAGGGCGTCCGTCCACATACAAAATAAACGGATGAAGCCGCAGGTTCACGGTAGATGCAAACCGCTTCCAAACATAACAACTGGAGATCTATGAGGGAGGCCTATGTCTGTGTAAGTGGACGTAACATGGCTAAGGTGATGATGATGATGATGAGGAAAGGAAAAGTTCTAATTTTTGTATTAGTTAGTAAATACTTGTAGTTTTTAATTTATCCAGATTATTGTTTAGTACTTTTTAGTTCAAAATACCACAATTTACGAATTTTAGGGAAATAAAATTGATATGAATAACGTTACAATACATTTTTACACGTAAACATTTTTTTAGCAATTACGTAAATAACCATGTAACTATCTAGTAAACGTATTGACAAATATCATTTGCACCCAGTATAATACGGCGGTACTAGGTTACACTCTTAGAAAACTACATTTTTTCCCCCGAAGAATAGTGTAAACATTCGAAACGAATACCTGCATAAGTTTTTGTACTAGAATAAAAAACTAAAAGGGTTTTTTATTTATATCTTTTAAACTATCAATAATTTCATATTATTTATTTAAATAAACTATAGTGTATTTTTTTATCTACATATTGTTCATACATTGCATACACGTATGTCTAACCAATATTAAGTAATAATTTTTTTAACGTTTTTTAGCTCTCCTGAAAACTTACCGTTTTTACTTTACACGTTTATTCGGTGGGGCCGTCGATATAAGGCAACTGTTGCTAACAAAGTGGTTATAATATTTACATTCTATTCTATTCTTATGATCACACGTATTGACCCGCCACTTACGTCTAAAGTCGTGCATGATCACTTGACAGCAATCTATCAAATAAAAGTAATTTTAGAGTTATGATGCTTTTCCATTCTCACGAAAACATAAGCCTGTTCTCTCACTATGTCCGACTGGTTCAACAGCAGCTTGATTATGTAGGTATTTAGATTTTATTTTATTTTATTGGGAAGATAAACAGTCATACATTATATATTTTTACATATTAAGCAAATATAGACATAAGTAAACGTCCACAATCGTCCACAGATTTAGGCCGAGGGATCACTAAAAACATGAATGTATGTAATTATCTTAAAAAATTACTTTCATTTTTGCATTCCACTCACCATTTCCTTTCATTTGATACCAAACTTGCGTAAGTATTGGAAACATTTAATTTTTTATCCCCACTTTCACCCCCCATATCTTGTAAACGACTACCCATTTTGATAAAACATGTTTAACCACCGCCAAAAAACCGGCTTTTAAATAAAAAAACTGCATTCAAATCGGTCCACTCGTTTAAGGGTCCACTCGTATGGGTGAAACTAGCGCCACCGCCTTTATTATTACGTTGAACAAAGGAATTTTAAAAAACTGAATGTACCTACAGTTTGTGAAATCTTTCATAAGATTTTTTTAAAGCCTATGTAATAGTTTCATTTTGTATAGTTTAGG
The DNA here is from genome assembly GCA_963582015.1 of Xanthorhoe designata. NCBI lineage: Eukaryota > Metazoa > Arthropoda > Insecta > Lepidoptera > Geometridae > Xanthorhoe > Xanthorhoe designata. The sequence goes on along the minus strand of OY757029.1, from coordinate 17,369,461 downwards.
AGGAAAAGCGAAAACAGAGTTTGGTGGCCACCAAGTGCAACTTCGCTATATCTCTGATGATAATGGCACAAGTTGATGCTTAGGTAGGTAGGTACATAATTTTGGAGCATTTGGATGTGTACAATTTGAATAAATTTTTTTAGCGCAGGCGACTGTACCTTAGCGAAAAATAACAAAGGTAGGTCTATGCTATTTTCTAAGTACCTAATTTCTGTTTACACTTCATATTCGATCACTCTCTGACAGGATATCGCTATCTTTAGTGTCAATGACATCTCAACATTGTCCTGACAGATGATAAGTACAGTAGGTAAGCGCACTAAAACGTGAAAGGGCCGAACTTAGGCCGTTTGTCCACCGCCGCCCCGTCACCGGGACGTCAACGAGAACGAGATGACGCCGCCGAAGTACTGATACAAAGACTAACTATAGCCGCGTGTCCACCGCAAGGCCGTTCACGTCATCTTTAACTTAGCCCGAAATAATCTCGTTCTCGTTGACGTCCCGGTGCCGGAGGCGGTGGACAAACGGCCTAACCGAGCGGTCGCGCATTATGAACAGTCGGTTCCAGCATCTAACTAAGCCATTGCTATTGCATATTTGTAAGAAAGAAAGAAAAAACATTTATTTCAGTAGGACCTCAAGGATCACTTTCAATCATCTTACATGCTAGGTGATTCTATCTATATCCTGTGAAATAATGTAGGTACAGTCAAGTAGAAAATGTACAGTCTAAAAATTTGTAGGTACCTAGTCTGAAAATCAACGCTGTCTCCCACGGGAGTGACAATTAAGCTGAGACTGGACCCATTTGGCACCACCATGCACAATGTTGGAGTTTTGGAGTACTTAATAGGTACAAAAAGCAAAATAAAGAAAATGAATTTCTTTATTTTGCTTTTTGTTTGTTTAATTTTAACTTTATCTTATCCTTTTTATTTGTAATTTTTTAACTGTTTTTTCCTTTGTTTTTTTTTGTGAGTGTGTGTCTAATAAACTTATTTTAGTTGTTGTATTGTTACTTACCTGGGAGGCTATGGTGAAGTCCTCGCTTTCCTCATTATCCATGATCTGCATTTGTCTCCGGTCTTTTTCTCATACCATGTGGCATTGCTGGCTGTCTCTTGAGATGCATCTTTCTGGAATTAAGTATATTATATATATTGTAGGTATTCAAATAATCTTGGGAGCAGGATTACATTATTCAGTCTTCCTAAATACAGATTGAATATCAAACCACCTCTGTAGTGCGAAGCCAAAAAAATTCAAAAAAAAACCACCTCAATAATTAGGTAGGTAGGTAGGTACTTACTTACTATGAAAGCATTCTGTTATCTCTGTACAAATTGCTATTAGGTTAGTACCTAAGCATAAATCTAGATGTTCTTGTAGTTATTCCTCAATGTTCTTTTAGCAAGGGGAATACGGTAGGATTTGCAATGACAAAATCAGTTGTAAAAAAATGCAAAAATGTCTCTTAGATATGAGCTCATTCTACTTTATGCTCTCATTAATTAAGAACTAGGTAGGTACCTACAGTACCTAATTGGTTATAAATAAGTAGTTACTTATGTCACGAACTTCACAAACATACCTACCTCATTACCTACAGAAGAGTTTACCTATTACTTCCTGGTTCCTGGCATATTTGTAGGTAAACCAAATAAATAAGTAGGTACTTACATTAAACATACCTACATTTAACTACACTAAATATCAAAGGTCACGTTTTTAAAGGAGCACTTTTGATTAACAACAACATTTAATTCTCGCCGCGATACAAACAAAAACAAAACAAAACAAGTGAAGTTGACAAGGCTTTAATCTAAATCAGCTGAGAGTGACAGTGGTGCCAGCTATTTACTTGAATTATTGTTACTTTCGATGCTAAGCTTACTGGCTCACTGCTGCAGGACTGCAGGCAGGCAGGAAGGACAGTACCTACCCATAAACGTGTCTCTCAAGTTTGTTGCTCTGGGGTTTTTTTCTATTTAGGTATTATAATAACTTCAATGATAAATTCTGGAAATGGTTTCACATTGATTGATTTTACAGTTAGTTGTGCATCGTGCGTGATCGTACGTTACATAATGATAGGGTGATAAAAAAATTTGATCCGGTTCTCTAATGTAGGTACCTACACAAAACAAACACATTACGAGTCTTCACCAATTATAATATTGTCATTCATTAATGATCCTCCCTTTGTGCTGTGGGATGCACAGCACAAGGTCAATTCTTTTTTTTTTATAACTTAAACAAATTACATTTATGAAATAAAGATAAACTCTAAAATAATCACATTTCTCAATAGTTTAAATTACTTTCACAACAAAATCATTGAAATAATGGCTTGCTGCGCTCGCTGGATCAACCGCCACGCCAAATCTAACATAAAATTGTTTTAGCTGGCAGCACAACTGGACTGACATTGACATTGAACGACTGTTGATAGATGACACTGACACTGAGTTTTAGAAAATGAAGTAGAATAAATAGTAGGCAGTTGTTGTTGCCAGCCAATTTGAAATGAATGGAGGGAAATTTGAAATCCTCCGGCTATTGAAAATATAATCACAGGTATTTTTTTAATTTGAATCCTTCACGAAATTGAAAGTTCTTGTCTCGCAAAACTAATACCCAAATCTGTCTAATTACGCTTGTAACTTCTTGTGATTTGCATTTTGAAATGGTAACTGAACTGAACTGGGTATTGGTAACTCATGTAATCCTTTGTAAACAGAATACATTTGCATACAATGGCGACAGGCGACGGTCAGCGGACACGATGTTATGTACCTACCTACCTACCTACCTATAATTCATTACTTACATTACAATTAGGTAGGTACCTACATTATCTAGCTAGTGCATTCTATTTCTACTGCCCTAATTACCTAAGTAGGTACCTAACTACGTACTAATTTAAAAATATTTAGGTAAGTACCTACCTACTTATTTGTACTTAGATACAATTGATTGCTTATTTTCATTAAGTACTTACTTATTTTGTACCTACTTAAACCTTTTGTATTCTGTACTTAGGTAGGTACTTAGGTACATACCTACTTATGGATAAAGTTACTAATTATTGTAATAATCTGCGATATTATGTAAAGTCGTGAACATGGGCTCACGAGTAATTATGAGTAGGTAGGTAGGTACAGCTAGCTAGGTATGAAGGTAATAAAATATTGTACCTACCTTAATCTAGACTAGGCATTACACCTACAACTTTAGGTACAACTAGCACATAGTAAAAGTATTATATAGATTAGTACCTAGGTAACCTAACCACTACCTATTTTCATAATTTCGTCTAGCCGTGTTGGGCGAGGGGATAAGTTCCTTTCTTTTAATCAGAAGGTCGTGGGATCGAATCCGGCCGTCCATCACCGTTCAATGTTCTCCTGAATATCGTGAGAAAACCAGTTAGTTTTCCAACAGCGTCAATTGGCTTGAAGTTGTGGCCTGTCGTATGGAATGTTTGGCATGGTAGATTCCTCTGACTACCCCTTTAGATATCAAAGGATTTAAATATTCTAAAAAGATCTGTAAGAATATGTCGCAGCTTGGGAATGCCAGTGTCGTGATTAAGGTATATATTTTTTTATATTTCTGGTCTAATTTTAGAAAAAAAATTTTTTTAGGTTTTTTATTATTAGATAATTTTACTAAACATTGCTAAATGTACCTACCACGGCATGTAGGTAAATCCATCTCGATCAGTCAGTCGCCGCCTATCACGATCCACTAATTAATTACAGATTATCTTATTACCCATCAGAGCTTTATCTTACCTACTTACCTAATTTTTACCTACCAACATCATTTAACTTCCTATCTACCTAATAAGTACCTACTACGAGTAAATACGTTCGGGCCATTTGATGGTACTATTGACCCGTGCTACTATTGCCTCCGGTCTACCCTACCTACTTACGATGAGATGTAGTAAGTAATATTCAATAAAACAGTTTTCAAGAGCAATTTTAAACCGACTTAAAAAAAGGGAAGGTTCTAAATTCTAGGTACTTAAGTACATACTTAGATACCTACCTACTAAGTATATTTTTCTATGTTTGTTACCTCAGAACTTTTCACTTGGTGAACCGATTTTGATGATTATTTTTTATTTGAAATATTGTGCTTACCGTGTGGCCCCATAAAAACGTTTTTAGGATATTCAGAGTAGGTAATGAACGCTTCCGTGCTTCGGAGGGCACGGTCCCGGCTTTTAAGTCGTTTGGCCATGACGGAGGCCTTTGGGCGGCCTAAAAACTCCGTCACCAGAGTTGGCCACTTGCTCATACGAACGAACGAGCGGACAATCTAAATTATTCTCCATAATCATTAGTGGCAATTCTGAGTGTCGCAAAAGCTAAACTAAGCTAACTAAAATTGTTGCCGTCCCTTTTATAGCGATGGGAATAAAAAGGATGGCAATAGTTTTAGCAAAGACGATTAATATCTAGAAGACAGACAAAGGCCATACACAAAATCGTAACCCTAAAAAATAGCCTGAAAACTCTAAAACATCAATTTTATCCAAGAAATTTCAATTACTTTCTAGTTAAAAATGTTTAAATATTGAATATTGTTGCTACCTACTACTTAGTATTGAAATTTCTTGGATAAAATTGATGTTTTAAAGTTTTCAGGCTATCTGGTACTGCGGGATCGGGTTACGATTTTGTGTATGGCCTTTGTCTGTCTTCTATATATTAATCGTCTTTGGTTTTAGTTAGGTTAGTTTAGCTTTTGCGACACTCCGAATTGCCCCCAGTCACTTCGAGTTTAAAGATAAACAAGATCCAATGAGACGTATAAGGGAATTCCGTACATAAAACGCACAATACGGCTGTTTGTACGAATATGAGAATCCGTTTCACGATCGTAATAAAAAAACTAAAGTCTTTTATTTCGCCGTTACTGTAAGTGCAGTAACATGGAACAATATTATAAGGAAGAGACAACAAAGTGTCTATTTAGCGCCGCCGCCTATTTTATTTTATTATTACGTTGAACAAAGGAACGTGTCATCTCATCTAGCTTGCGTAGCAATTATTATTGTTCCTTTATTCAGATACTTATTTCATTTAACCATTATGTTACCTTGCATATCTTTGGCAAACGTCAAAATAATACCTACAGTTTACTACAGTGTTATGTTTCATCTATGTTACGTAGGCCAATTGCCTCGTGCCCTATGTTGTGTAGACTTACGTTAGATTTTAAATTATTATTTTATATTGATATAATATAGATGATAATGCGTAGAGAATGTTACGTAGGCAATTGCAACATCAATAAATTGTAATAGGTTTCGTAGAAAATCGTTGTCACACCTCTGTCGTATGATAATTTTAATACGTTGCCATGTAACGTCATTTCTTTCAACCATTTATTGTAAAAAAAATATACCTACTTATAAATATTATGTACTTACACGGGGTTTTATCGCGTTATTTACCTTATTTCTTTACGTCCCGACGTTTCGGCTATGTTGCAATAGCCATGGTCGCGGGTGGACTAAAAAAATATACGTCTTTTTACTAAGAGATTGTGATAGCCACATCTAGTAAATCTGTGCTTTCATTATATCTGTAAGACCTTCATTTGCATGCCATACTTTGATGCCATCGAAAGCAATTATAATCGAAAGGATAGGTAAGAGTCAATGTTATTTAAATCGAATATTTTGTTAATAACCTTAAAAGAGGTTTATAAAAAATTTAACATTTAGGTACGTTAAAAATAATTTAATAAATTTTCGGACATCATGGAACAGAACAGATGCACTTTTGTGCCATTGGCCCTAATATTATATTGTTGTGAATCAGGTACCTAGGTAGGTACTTAGGTGTTAGTACTAAAAAAAGAAGAAAGTAAAAAAATAAATAAAATTAAACTACTTACTTATATTCCTAGAGAGCGGTAGACATTTATTTTCAGAGCAATTTTAGATCCTTTCAAGTTGTCCTATGGGGTAGTCAGAGGTAGGTAGGTAAGTACCTATGTCCAAATACATATTTCGTACATGCCCACATTTTGCACCTAAAAACTCCGTCACCAGAGTTGACCACTTCCTCATACAAACTTACTTTTTTTACTGACTGTACCTAACAAGCTCATTCTTTTGTCTGTGCTATAAGAGCGAAGCCGTATGCAAAAGCTAGTCTAATCTACATTCGTCGAAGTGGATCGAAATGGTGCTTCAGGCGACGTAAAGAATAATTATTTACTTATAGAAATCTTTCCAAATTCGTAATTATAATTTCATCACGTAATTACGAGTGGCGCTGGCGGCGACGGTTAGTATTAAGTACATTGTCAAAACACTTAACCTCCTTGTTGGGTAATATTTACTTGAAGTTGGGTAAATGGTACTCAAGGCTAAATGTACGTTAAAGAAGATTCTTTCTAAATTATGGCACTTGCCCGCAAGTGGTATTAACAGCTGAGAACTCCGAGGATTCGGAGGTCACACAGGTTACTATGACCGCCTCTAATTTATGCACTACCTACCCTTTATGTACCACATCAATTTATCTTACTTTTATTTTGTTAAAAGAAAGAACTTTAGTTTTGTGACTTTTTTTCCTTAATACCTACTTAGCTATATTTAGTTACATACTTACCTACTTTTTATTTATGTATAATTTATCTATACATTTTTGATTTATAAGTTTTATATTTCTCTGTAAGTGAATTTGTAATTATTTTTTTTAGAAAATAAATATCTTAAACACACACAATGATGGTCCCGGCCACGTCCCGGCTTTTAAATAATTAAGCCAGGAGGCATTTCATCATCATTATCAAGTGCAGACCATCAAATATGCTCTTGTGCCAACCTCCCCTATCTTGCGCCAGTTAGACTCAGTACGACCCGCTGTTTTGACAATGAAAGAAAAAACCATTTAAATTTCAGTAGGACCTCAAGGATCACTTTGAAACGTCTTACGAATTACATGATAGGTGATTATTATTGCATGTTCCGACGCGACAAACCAAGATAAAGAATCAGACAAGAACACAAGGTGTGGGCCCAGCTTTTTTTTACAATTTAAACCTACAGCTTAAAATCTCCGTAACCAGAGTTGGCCACTAGCTCATACGAACTTAGGTACTTTTATTTTCAAATCATTAGATGAAAATACTTATAGTTTTTCTTAAACTTTCGCGAATCCTGTGATTAGTAGATGCAATGCACGTCGTAATATGACTTCTCGGTGTGAAGATACTGTTAGTGTGGTGTGTTGCGGTGTAAATGCAGCTGATCCGAATTCTGAAGATCTGTGAGGGTAGTTTTACCAGTGATACAAAACTACCCACCCGCTACACAACGAAACTCAAATTGAAGCATACTCCAGTCCACCCGCGACCATGGCTATTGCAACATAGCCGAAACGTCGGGAAGTAAAGAAATAAGGTAAATAACGCGATAAAACCCCGTGTACATGTACTTATAAATATGAAAATAAGTACTTATTTCAGAAGCTTATAATAATAGGTAAGACATGTTAGTTAATGTTACCAAAAACATGGCAACATAGCTTTCTTTTCACTGTTCCATCATAATATTATATCTAAATAGACAAGCTCCAGTGGGGTGCAAAACTAAATCACACTACTCGTAATTTGTCACACATGAGGTGTGTCTGAGTAAGCTTTGAGAAGCTCTCTAGTTGCGCTTGCGCATACAAACTGATCACCCGTGTCGCGATTATGTGTAGACTCTAAGTTGTTGGAATAAGGTGCAGTTTCGAGTGGAAAAGTGAGAGTGAATTGGGGAAAATAAAAGTGAAAATTTTGAATAATTAAATAGTTATTCCGATATCGGAAATATTTTTATGAATTCAAAAATTTGAAATTTACTAAATCTAAAAAATAATCGTAACAAAACTTTGATAGACTACCTACATTTAGAAACTTTGCATAAAAATAAGTATTTCTACAAAAACGTCAAAAACGATAGAGACAAAATAAAGTTTTGATTAGACGAATAGTTGAAGAAATTGCCTAAAGTTTGCGCAGTTTTATGATATATTATGGCATTATTTAAAATAACAATATACCTAAATAAAATTATTTTCTAGAAGAATAGATGGGTTATTCCCTAAGTACCCCGATCCCGGAATAGACACGTCCCGGAAACCCCCGATGTCGAAATACTTATGTCAATAAAGTCAATTAAAAGTCATCGAGTATTTTAAAACAAAAAGTAGGTACCTATCTGATTCTTGTAATTTTGTAGCAGTTAATATTTGATGCAAATTATTATTAATTTTAAAAGACGCAGCTTATGAACTAGTTTTTTTGAGTGGGTGTAATTTCCAGTTACGAGTATTAATTTAATGTTTATATTTTTTTCCTGCTTTAGAACAAGCTATTTTTAAAAAGTTGAAGAACAGTTGCACCTTTTTCACGAATTGATAAGAATAAGATAAATAATAAAAAAAGAAAAGTTAAATTATCACTTTTTTAACACAATACATAGGTACTTAGGTAGTTACACGGATAAAAAATTAGAATGTATTTAAATAGAAAAAAACTATATTCATAGCCATATTTAAGTGAAGATAGCTTTTTCTGAAACTTTGATAAATTTTTCGAACTCTGTATTTGAGAATGAATTAAGTACTTATTTATTTTTTCCCGCCTAAGTATACCTACCCAATCTAGATTTTTAAAATTAGTTACCTAAGTAGTATAATCGTAGCTTAAAATTATATCCCACTAATTACCAAAATTACATAAGCATTAATTATATTTTATTAAGACACCTCATGATTGGCTTAAGCACAGGCAATGTATCATTAACATCCGCAGAAACTCAGTTTTAACTTTTGCAGTTGTTAAACTTTTTTAGTGTTGGAACAACCTGTGTGTTTTGTACCAATAAAATAAAATAAAAATTTAGGAGTTAGGTATGTTTTAGGTTAGGTACAGGTTGCACCTATACAACGTGATTTATAATTGGTATGTTATCCCGGAAGGGGGATTTTGTGACAATGAAAATGAACAGTTGTGTAGGTGCAAATCTTGTGAATTCCAATTTTAAGTTTTTCATACTTACAAAAACTTTTTTGTTAAATCTTTTGGCAAAAAATGTTGAATATTTTCATCGCCCGCCCCCTAATACGTCACACGGGCCACTCACTGGCCAGTGGTTAGGGTCAACGGCAAAGTTCAGGGATCAGCTGATTTTTATAGGGTTGCTCTGTATTTAGTGAATATTTTCAAATAATGACGTGGAACAAGATTCTATACCTCGGACTCGGACGCAACTCGGTTTGTGACATTCGATCAAATTATTATTTGATTGAAGGTGGCAACCCATACCTAATCCGAACGCACTCGGATGACGGCTTCCGACTCGGATCGTACTTTTCCGAGCTAGCTCATAAACGAGTATGAAAACAAAATGGCGTCTTATAACAATCCGCACAAAATCCGTCATTTTTCGACGTTGACATTTATCAAAAGAAAAACTGTAAATTGAATACGAACAATAAAAAACTGATTGGGTCTGAATAAAAGAACGAAAATAGTTTTCAAATCCATAATAAAATAGCCAAACACAGTCGCTTATAACTTACCTACTTAAATATTAAAACTTAACACCGTTAATGTTACTAATTAATTAAAATTCCGTTACAACTTAATCAAATTAATAATGCCTGGGTTAACTTAACCAATGATTGACAGTGGTGTAACCGGCTACATTATCATAACTAGAATGAAATGATGAGCTGAATATCTTTACATAAATCAATATGATTTTATACATAAAGTTGATAGAGTAGGTACCTATTTGATATAAGTATCAATCTTAGGTACGGTTAATTTGTCCGCTTGAAACATTAATCAAAAATATCCCATGGTTTAAGATTTATTGCTAGCGTCTAAATTTGTGTGTCTAATTTTTTTACAACAAACTGTAAAAAAAAAAATAATATAAAAAGGAGGAGTAGCGCGTAACCACAGTTTGGTGGCCACCAAGTGCAACTTCGCTACTCCTCATATGCTTACTATACAAAACGAAACTATTAAAGAGGTATTAAAAAAAGCTTATGATAGGTTGCACAAAATGTATATTCAGTTTTTTTTAATTCCTTTGTTCAACGTAATAGGTAATAAAATAAAATAGGCTAGTTTCACCCATACAGGCACCTTAATGAACACTTTCGTTCGTGGCTAAAGAGTCCTTTTGATGCGCCTTGAGTAAGCTTCGTTAAGAAAATAAACAAATATTAGAGGTTGGTCCAAATTACGTAACTGTAGGTACCTATTAGATTACACAGAAATTATAGTTCATGCAATAAAAACGATTTGGAAAGTCCGTACATAAATAACGAAAAACATGTTTCAAACATTCAATTTTATTGGGAGCGGATAAAATTTACACTTTCACCAAATGCAAGTATAAAGATCTAATTTATTACCATTAGTTACCTTTTGAAATATTTGTAATTGGGGTTCAGTGCAAGTAACAAGATGTTTTTTTTTTATTATAAAAAAAAGAGTTTGGCTTAGAACCTCCTTACTTTAAAGTCGGTTGAAGACTAAAAGTACACTAGGTAGGTGAGTATCTAAAATAAGTAAATACATTTCAAAAATGAATATAAAGCTCGTTATGCTTTTTTGTATTCTTTAGTTTATGATTTACAAAAAAAAAAAACGTCGTAGACATAGGTTATACCTACATTATTTAATATTCATTTTGTTAGGCGTGCGCGTTGAAGTCTTTTGTATGGATATGAAGAGTAAAGACATTAAGTAGGTAGGTAGGTACTTATAAATTTTAACTTCTGAGATTTAAAATACCTAATGCAAAAAAATGATATTCTGAAAGTTATACAGAACCCGTTATCATAATTTTCATTAGAAATCTAGTCCACACCCACGTTGAATAGGTAGGTAGGTACATTGGATACTTTGATCACCTTTATCAAACAGAAATCAATCAAGATTACAAGTATTTTGAATGCACACGCAATTATTTCGGACGAAATGGCGTAATTTTATTTTATAACTGTTTGCTAATGTTTTATGGACTCACGAAATTATTAAGTTGTTAGAATAATTTGGTAAGTATTAGTTTAGTGATCGGGTTAGTTTTATTATAATTAGGCAAGAGTTTGTTTTAGGAATTCCTAAAAGTCCCAGACTAAAAACCTGATATCTAAAAGACAATAAAAAGTATAAATACCTAGCTACATTTCGTGTCTGTTCTTATGTTACGTAGGTATTAACTTATAGACTCTCACAGATAGGTATTTGGCAAAACAAGAACAAAATTGCGAAGAGTGACAAATAAAATGACAAATGGAAAACAAGTGAGTTGACAATTAAAATGGCTACGAAAAACGACTTAAATTCTATACCAGAAAACAGAATCACAAATGACGTAACCCCAAACGAGAACATCATCATCACCGTTGACAATGACAAGCATGACAGCTGTCAAAATGGAAACATCGGGAAGAAAGAAAATGGCGGATTGGCGGAAAGTATGGCGCCAATTCTGGAAGTTTCGAATGCACTTCTAACGGTACCTTTGCCAAAGAACCGACATAGAATGTCGTTTATGGAAGAGGAGAGTGCTAAAGATAAGCTAAGATTGGCATTACTAAAACAATGTGCGGCCATTTTGAAACAAGGGGACCAGCGGTACACGAAGGAGTCCTTACATCGAACTTTTCAGGATGTGGTAAGTAAAATTGTGTGCTCAAGAGCTAAAGCTAAAGATTGCATTTTATAAAATAATGTAGGTAGGTACCTACCTAGTGTCTGAGATGTTGTTTAATAAAAAAAAACACATAATTGTAAATTATAAAAAATACATACCTACCTACTTAATGAAACTAAACTTGTTTTGCTGTTTTAATAAATTATTTAGCTTATAACTTATCATGCATTCGACGAACTAAGTAACAACTTGTATGAAAATCAACCAACACAAATGAAGAAAACTCTTTTTAGGGTTAAGCTCGCCTTCTTAGGTACATGCCCTTACTATCTGTATTTTTTAATGTATTATTTTATTGTGTACAATAAAGAATAAAGAACGGAGAATCCCTATAAACAGCACCTAACTAATAAATTATGTGTTCAGCAATTTATTAATTGCATTTTTAAGATCATAATCGTATTATTTTTTATTGTTGTTTGTAAATTGATAATGCCTAAAAACATAAGTACTTAGGTAGGTACCTAAGAATTTCAAATACTTACGCCGAGAAAATAGTTTTTAGTTCAGTCAGTTTATCTGTATTATTTAATGTAAAAGTTATCTTTTCGTAATACAGCAATAGTTTTTATATTCTAACAAAATTATAATTACCTACTTGTCTTGTTAAAACCTCGATACAACCATTATCTAATTATACTGGAATCGTTTAACCTGTATCATATTTCGCGCATGCGCTGTGTGACCTCTTCGTAATGAAAGCTCACGATTGGATGCGCGATTCGAAAACCTTGAATTATCTGACTTTGTCTTATAAAGAATACAGAACGATACTTTGATATTGATACTACCTATATTACCTATTTTAAAAGTCTGCGCTAATTTCATCAAGCTTTGATCGATTTCTTGCAATCTGGCGAATGGAATTTAAACCTCTAAACTTCTAAAGTACCTACCTATGGACAAACCTAGGTGTTAAAATTTTATTTGGACTTGCTTTTGACTACGATCTTAGATATTTTCAAAGGATATAATTTTCTCACGATATAAACCATTTCAAACTTCAATCGGTGCGCTTACAAATTTTCTAAGACTTAAGTACTTACCTAAAAATATAGACAAACTTTCAAGTACTTACCTATTGCATTTTCTTCTTCTTGAATTGCAAGAAACCGCCATATTTTCTAAGCTTAGCAGGTACCTAGTTTAAATCGTACTTATTTCATGAATAAATAAATAGCCAAGAATAATCTAGGGCAGTTATTTCATTGGCTATTTTCCAAACCCCAGTAGCCAATAGGCGTACTTCTTCAATGGCAGTTGTCAGTTTTTATAGATTGACATTAGCTGTCAGTATGTAGTCTAAGGTCACTGTGCTTAAGGTCAAATGAGTACTAGATACCTAGACTTACTGATACCTAGTTTATAAAGTGGTTATATTTGTAGGTTTATTATATTAGAATTAGGTACCTAGGTACTTTTTGTTCTGATTTTTTTAAATCTAATTCCATGATGCCCTACGTATTTAGAACACTGTGTACCTACGAAAACTGTGCTTAAAATAAAAATACACTTTCTTGGAATCACGAAACTATACTTAGACAAATTAAGCGCTCGAGGCATAGCTAGTTAAGAGATTTTAGTTTTAGGCCGCCCAAAAGCCTCCAAAAAAGGTCATGGTGTAATGACTTTATAAGCCGGGACCGACAATTTAACATGCCCTCCGAAGCACGCGCACAGCTATTAATGCCACTAGCGTTCACCCATCCAAAATATGACCGCTCAGAACATGAAATATTGAAACCGACCGAAATAATAATTAATCTTCTTCTTCTAAGTAGGTACTTACTTACTAATAATCTGACAGTGATAATATTTATTTGTCAATTAAAAGAGTCTCTTATAACTATCGCAGCATGATCTATAACCACTTATCGGTGCTTTTTGTTGCTCAGAAATGGTCATAATAAACTATCGCGGTATCACTCAATCTAAAATAATGGGTTGTTTCTCTCTATCCTGTTAGGTTAGAAAGAGACGGAGGATTTGTATGAATTTATGTATGAAACGAGGCTGGTTTGCCGCCACTAATGATGTGGTGTCTTTCAATGATGAATGGTGTGAGGTTGGTGACCATGCGATTAGATTTTAACCTATTACAAAGAACGGTTTTCAATACTTTTTTACCAACGTTGGGTCAAACTACATCTTAGGTAGGTACCTACATATATTATGTAGGTAATTAAGTATTTACCTACCTACTAATTCTTATACAAATTTACCAGAGCAATAATTGGATGAAATTAATAAGCGCACCTAATTGACGTTCAATAATTGTAAGCAACTGTTGTTTAGACCGTGCAAGTCATGATGATAGTAAATTTAATCGTATGCAGCAGGCAAGAATCTTGCATCGTGTAAATGACACTTAAAACTTGCAGTAATAAAACAGGCGACTCTTTTATCGTAACATATTTTTTTGTTTTTTTTATATACCTATTACGACATTTACGACATTTAAGCTCATCATTACTTGTTTTTGAAAGACAATTTACTAAAATACCATGTCATCCTGCATAGGTACCGTTACTAGGGGTAAGCATAACTAAAAGTACGTTATTTCATGATTTTTTATCTCATACTCGTTACTTCAACGAATATTCGACTTATCTACTTTCTAGCTAAATGTATTTCAAAACTTTTAGCAGTTTTGGGCTACCCTACTCATAACCAAAGCTTTCTAAGGCTGCATTTTCAGCAAGTTTCCTCCACAAGGCGCGTGGAATAGAATCCGTTCATACATTATTACCGAGTGCCAAATGTAGACACCGCCTTATAAGTCTTTCTAGAATTTTAGTTGGATGAGAGATGGTTTTGTAAGGCGTATTTCCATTTAAAATAGGAAAAATCGCAGTTTACCTGGCGGAGATTGTGTAGGGCTAATAGACATTAATGATGAAGTTATGGATATCTTGGCAGGAGGTTTGTAGCAGTGATAGATGTTACCAGTTAAAAATTAATTAGTCAGTAGTTTTAAACCAAAGATTTAGAACTTGACTTACGCCGGATAGTCTCATTAATCTATCTTTGGTTTTGCTTAAATTTCTTAATTTGGATTGAAATATGAGGCACAATCTCAGACCTAACAGTGTTTTGTCTTTTTGAACGACTTGATAAAATATAGCCTATGTTCATTCGGAAAGTCTAAGCTACAAATTGGTGAAAGAATTTTTGAAATCGGATGAGCAGTTTCGAAGATTACCCCAAACATACAAACAAACAAACAATTATTAGGTATAGATTTGAAAATCGCGTTTAACTCAATATCTAGGATATATCTAGTTGTAGTTTACTTGTACCTACATAATACTGTTTGCCCCATAAATCAAAGTTCACACCTGTACCTTGCGCTTAATTAACGTCACCAAACGCTCTGTCCTGTCTGTTTGTCCTATAAATTGGCATTTGATGTAGATAGTGTTTCTGTGTGAATTTTCAAGCTGCACCTATTTGTTGATTTCAGTCACACACTTCGTTAGGCTTAAAACTTTGTTGTACTAGACATTATTATACTTAGAACGGGAAATAACCTACATACGTAAAAACGTCGTGTATTTAAATACTGACAAAGTTTCGATTCATACGAAGAATCTTCATCTGGGTATGAGTGCCCATCATGGTCAGTCGGTCGCGTCTCACACATTGAGTGTGTTACTCCGAGATTCTCCGGACGAATCGAATCATTTTTTATTCTAAACATTCAACAATTTTCACATGCAAATAAAAAAAATAAATAAAACAAATTGTCCAATATGTTCTATAAATGACTGTGGTCAGGTTTTTGGGACTATAAAAAATAAAATTTTAGTATTTTTTTTTTTGTATAAATAAGATAGCTAGCGCGTTTAAATCTTTTGTATAAGAAATTATCTACTGTTTATTTTACAGCGTTATCAGAAATAAGTCGATAATTAAATGGTAGATAAATTGAATATTAAGTGTAGGCAATTGCTTTCATTTTACGAAATTGAAGTCAGATTTATAATAATAATAAAATTAAAATATTTTTCAAAATAATACAGACATAATTATTTATTCATTTTGCCACTTGTTGTAGGTACTTATACAATGTAGTGATTCATCAGATAAAAAGAAGCAGAAACAATTTCTCAGTATGAAACATGCAAGTATGCAAACACCATCCCTAACCGTCTAATCAAGATATGAGAGCGATTATACCATAGACCATAGACGTTGCAAAACGTTGTGAATGTTTCTCTCGCTGCCATTTACAGAGGGTATTAACGTGCCGGACATTTGCATTGAAAGGGTCCGACGCATCATACCGACTGCTATTTTTTCAGAGTCAAAATCAAAGTAAAAAAGTCTTTATTTAATACCATTTAAAGACCACTTTGAAACGTCACGTCTTTAATAAGTAAATAAGTTCGTTGTGTTGTTACATTTTGTTGGTGAGAAGTGGCATGAATCTATAAAATGTAATTTTATGAATGATTTATCACGATCTGTTTCTCAAAATACTTTCTGTTCATCAAAATTCTTCCCAATCAAAACATTATATTCTGTCAAATCTTTACAACTTCTAACATAAACAAACGATAAAAAGGAAGTAAGTTTACTTAAGAGCGGTCAACCCGGCTCACTTTTCATACAAACGCTCGTACGGGATTATGCCGTTGTAACAGATCTTTCTTTTAAACTTTTGGACTAAAAGGTATCTTGTGCACTATATCTAGGTTTCTATCGAAACTAAAAATCAAAATTTTGAGAAACAAATTCAGTATAAGCTTCCAAAAACCTGCTTTTAGCATAAATTTTACCTGAACTTTGGCCGTTCATAATGTACTCATAAATTGTAAACGTAAAGAAAATATTGTCATAGAAACCTTCCAAATCTTATGGAGATTCTAAATGACTAATATTTATTTTACAAACTTGTAAGGCTTACTGAAAAAAACGTATTTCCTGGAACACTTTTTATGAAATTTCCGCACACTATTTTTCGAGTGAGCGAGTGAGCGGCGAAAGTACCTACTGAATGCCGAGCGCTGAGGTGTTATCTCTCTTTTTTCGCTTTGCTTCTTTTTCTAGCATTGCGCTGGATGAAACAACAAGCTTTTCAGCTATGCCCGCGTCGATGATAGACGCACCGGGAAGGGCCACCTTAAGTACTTTACTTAAACAAATGATTTGAACATTTGTAAACCCAGAAACAATAAACTTTTGACATTAACAGACAGAAAACAAGAATCAAACTTGTTTGAATGTACCTACTTATGTTTATTTTATTTTGTTTCTTTTAGGGTGTGCAATAAAGCTATACTTATTCGATTCTATTCTATTCAAAGTCAAATACCAACACCAAAATTTGGTTTGAATATCGATTAGAATTAAAAAAAAAGCTTGTACCTGCCAGTTTGTGTTGTCAAAACTGACGTAAACATTATAATAGTACCCCCAACTGTTATTCACTCTCAACTTGGCCGGTACAGTACTAATAGCAACATTAGCCCTCCAGGCGGTCCGTCCTTAAGCATTTAAAAAGAGTCTAAAGAAAACGGTAGCCAATTACGCGACCATAGTACGCGCGCGACTTTTTGTCGTGCGACTTAAAAGGCACTAATTACGGTTTCCTGTTGGTCGTGGTATGCCGCGCGACAAAAAGACGTGGAGGTGTGCGTGTCGCGAGCGAAGCGTGTTCAGTTAAATAGTTGGAGTATGGTTGTCTGTTTTGGTAGACCTTGTTTGTTTTTAGTGTAGTATTTTGGATCTATTAAATGGTTTTTGATGGGTGCTCAAATGGAAATAGCTTGGGTGCTCAATGCATAGGTGCTCAAATGGGAATACTTACTTCGTTTTTATGAATTAAGCTGATAGAATCGATAGATTTTAAAGCTATATTCCCAACCACCCCATTAACCTCCCCATCAATGGGGTGGTTGGGAAAAAAAATCCCATCCACTCCATGGAAAACTGACAGAAAATAGATACTTGAGCGAGCTTCAAGAATTAGTGCACAGTGCAGAGACTGAATATGAGCTGAGTGTCACGGAAACTATGACATATAAAATTTTTTGAACTGCACACTCAACGTCACGTTACTAGGAGAGTACCTACTAGATATTCATGTGGATGGATATAGGTGTAGAGGTAGACCAAAGAAAAGATGATGGACTGTGTGAGGGAAGACACATGAGTAAGAAAGTAGTGAATGCTGAATAGAGGGAAATGGAAGAAGAATAGGTACATGTTGTGCCGACCCCACATAGTGGGATAAGGGCAGGAAGAAGAAGAAGTAGAAGACGACAACAATTGCATACAATTTATATACAATTTTATTAAATACACTCATAACCAAATTCCGGGATGGTTCTGATGGGGAGCATGACACAGTAAAACGCCAATTTTGTTCTAAGTGACTCCTTCGTAATCAATTATTAAACTGCTCAGTGGTTGTATAAAAAAAAGGTTTTTATTCTATCATAATTACCATTAGGATGATGACAAGGATATATCCTTGTCATCATATTCCTTGTACCCTATTCATAGGAAAACAAAAAGTAAAGGCTTTTAAAGTCGTTAAGCCATGACGGAGGCCTTTAGGCGGCCTAAAAACTCCGTCACCAGAGTTGGCCACTTGCTCATACGAACGAACGAACGATAGGAAAACAAAACACAAAATAATTTTATTCGTTTTTATTTAACATAAGTACTTTGGTATTCGAATATTGATTCCATATTATAGGCAACTGTATTAACCCACGCAAATATTTAAATTGCCGTCATCATACAACCATCTAGTTTACCCAACTTGTCAGTTTTAATAGTAAAATTGCCTTTCGTCATCTAGATTGGCTAGCGGCAGCCCTGCCCATTCTGCCAATAAATAACATCTCATTGGCAGGCCGACCACGCATAATGTAATGTTGCAATGCATTTGAAGAGTACCTATTTTTACGATATTAGGTACAATCTTGTTTTAGATGTTAGATACTAACATTTTGAAGAAAATGTGGGTTTTAGAGTTGGAGCAAAGATTATTCAAGTTATTCAAATTAAAAAAATGTATCTAACATGATTGATTTGCTTCTGGTCCATTGAAATTGAATTCAACTCGATTTTTTTTTTCTAAAGAAAAATGTAAAAAAATATTTGGTCTAACTAAATGACAAGTAAATAAAATTAAATGAGTTTGAGTATTTTCTGTGTACATAAATGGAATTATAAATACGAGTACCTACTTATTTAAAAAAAATGTGTTTTTGTAATAGTGGGTACCTAAGTAGGTATATCTGGTTATCATAACACATTGCACACAGCATTGGGACTAGATAACACAGTTTGGAATGTCCAAGGAAATTTATTTATTTATTTTTAACCGACTTCAATAGAGGAGGTTCCATGTAACTAAAGTACCTAGTAGGTATACCTAAATAAGTAGATAGTAAGCAAATCAATGATAAATTGACTAATGAAAAGTACAAATATCCGTTTTAGTAACTTAATCAGAGCTAAACAATCGCATGCAAAACTTACCTTATTCTGCATACTTTAAGTTTCACTTTGCCTCTATCAATATGAATCGTAAGCTTATCATAAACATTCATAACTAATCGTGTACTTCTGAAGCAAATTGCAATTCTATTCATAGATGATAAGGTTAGTTTTAGCAAACAAGTGAATAAGTCCAGTTGGTATCGTAAGAAGATTTGTCTGTCAGTTCGAATTAAATCGATCTAAGACGGAAATTAGCTTCCGTTGTAATTGACATATTTATTAACGTTTTGTAGATCATTTTAAATTATTTAACATTAAGAAATATATTGCGAGTGAGAGCCAGTTTACCTTCGAAATATTCTTTCAATACATCATTAACTTCGCTAAGCGACGTTCTGAGCGGTCACTATTTGGATGGTTGACCGCAAATATCATTAACAACTTGTGCTTCGGAGGGCACGTTAAAATGACAAATTCGAGATTTACAATCATCAGAAAGCCTTTCCTTATAGACGTATGATACCTAAATGTATTATCCTGATAATTTTGTTTTATAATTTTTCCGATGTTCTAATAGTTATACATTATAAAATTATCGTCGATTTAGATACCGACAATGTTTTGATTCTTCCGGAGAATCTTCATCTGGGTATGAGTGTGGTCACTCCTCGCGGTCGCGTCTCACACTCCAATAGTTAGCTATTCGAAACTAAAGATTATATAAATCGATCCATCCGTTCTTGAGTTTCAAGTGTAGGTAACTCAATTATTTTATGTAGGTACTTTGCTTATTTAGGTTTTCAGAATAATACAAGAATAGTCAGTGAGAAAAACTGTTCTAAATCATGCCTGAACCAGTAACATTTTGCAGATTCTCCTTTAGAAATTCGAATTCATAAATGGAACGCTAGTGTTGTACCGCTGTCACAACACGTCAATCCGTCATATCGATCACCGAAAAGATAATCGATTATCTACACACCGAGTGTTATAATTACCGCACGAACCGATGATCGATTACTGAGGTTTAGTTAATAGGGCCGGCAGCATATCGATTATTTTAAATCGCTTTAAGGCGTAACAGATGATTTTAGATAGAATATTGAATGATTGAGGTTAATTCTTAGATAACTGAAGTATGAATGAATGAAAATTCTTTATTGTAGGTACACTCAAATACAATACAATTAACAACTTAAGAAAAAACTAAGTACTTACCTAACAATGTACAATGGGCAGCCTTATCGCTAAGAAGCGATCTCTTCCAGGCAACCGTACCTACTTACTTACAAATTTTTTAGACTGACTGAAGCAAAATACAAAAAAAATACTTGTGTAGATATTCTTTATCTATCGTGGTTCTAGTTTAATGATCTTGACACCTATCAGGAGGACTAGTGGGACATGGCAATGGATTAGAAGCAACTTAGGGAGACCTTTGGGCTTTGATCAGCAATGCCAAAATATAGGTTAAAAAAAACATAAATTTGAAGTAGGAGATCCGGGTAGGTACCTATACCTACCTAATACTTGGATCAAATCAAAGAGAATTTGAACAACGAAAGAGCATGCATTATCAATTCGTTCGTTCGTTCGTATGAGCAAGTGGCCAACTCTGGTGACGGAGTTTTCAGACCGCCTAAAGGCAATACGATGATGAGAGAAGGTTACGTACCTTACTGGTAGCTATAATGCAAAGAAAATAGACCAAACTCGTGAGTACTTAATATCATTTACTATTTTAGGTATGTTACTAATTATATCAGAAAATCATCTTATTCCCCAGAAGGGAATAATTATTATTATTAAACTGGCTGTGTATTTTTATATCCAATATTTTACAGTATTTAAACAAAGTGCCAAAAACCATTTAATAGTAATTTAAGTACTATATACAGATGTAGGTAGATAATATCTTAAAAACATTAATTGTAATGTAATCGATTCAATGTCAGTAATCGAAAGTTGATCGATAAAAGTCTTGATTACAATCTTGTCTGTTGTGACACTAATTTATTTTATGTTACCTCTCTATTTTAGGGTTCTATGTACAAAAATTAATACGTCAATTAAAATTTTAGGATTACCTATTATTAATACTTAAGTCCTTTTATTAATTTAGTTGTTTAGGTTAAAAAGTGTCGGTTTTTTTGTTACTGTATTTAATTTTACTTACCTTTGTTGTTGTTTTCTTTTTGTCTTAGATGGAATATTATATTAAGTAGTTTAAAATTTAGATTATTTTCAAATACCAAGTTTTATTCGATACGTTTTTCAGAAGGACAATCTAGCTAATCACCCATACAGAATGAATGACAATTTACACAAAAATACTATTAAGTAAGTACATAACTTTACAAAATACAATAAGAACCAGTTTTGGAAATACAATATTTCCAAATTATTAATCAATCATTCTGCTAGTTCTACAGTAATTAAGCTTCTAGATAGTAGATACCTAGCCAGTTTCTAATCCGACATATCTAAATCATTAGTATTATTTACTAGTTCGCTTCATTAGCGCAATCTTTGTATAGTATCAGCGATGCCATGTTAAATTCATGAACGTACACCAGTTACAATATTTCTGATTTTGTTACATACACTAGCTGCTCCCCGCGGCTTTCCACGCGTGGGATCTGAACAAAATTGAAAGAAAGAAAGAAAAATCATTTATTCTTGTAGGACCTCAATATTACAAGCTAGGTGATTCTAATGTTCTAACGCGACTCCCTACACCAGGGAAAGAATCAGGAAGTCTAGCCTATGTCTTTTCCCAGTGTCCCAGGAAGTCTATCTCTGTGCCAAGTTTCATCAAAATCGGTCAAGTGGTTTAGGCTTGAAAGCGTAACATACTGACAAAGATACTTTCACATTTATAATATTGAGTAGGGATAGGGACCAGCTTGCTTATCCATCCGCTGCTCCGCTACCTACCTGAAAAGGTAGAGTATGTGTTATTCCAGGTCACAAACTATGCATAAATTTCAAGTTTTAGCCAAAACCGTTCAGGGTTTTTTGCGTGAAAGAGCAACAAACATACGTCCAGTTGAAATAATTAGAATAGAATAGAATATAGCTTTATTGCACACCATAAAAGAAACAAAATAAATAAACATAAGTACAGTCAAACAAGTGTAATAATGGGCGACCTTATCGCTGAAAGCGATCTCTTCCAGGATAATTAGTAGCTATTAAAATATCAACGGTTTCAGTGATACTTTTTTTTTTTTTTTTTTTTTTTCCCAGGAAAATCCTTTATGGATACCACCCGCCCCGGGGGGAGCGGGAGGTTATGTGGAAGTCTCCGCCAGAGTGGCGGCATACCCACTAAAAACCTGGGGTGTTCCTGCGTCTCGCTTGGGTAGGAGTTACGGGAACGCTTTCGCACACACATCCGCAATTCAGTGATACTTTAACTTAACTTAACATAACCTCAAAGTAAAATAGACATGCATGTTCAAGTTCGCTATCGTGCACTTGCATAAAGATTAATGGCTGCGCTGTTATTGATAATTACAGAGCACTCACGCAACGGGTAAGATAAACTACTTCTCAGATAGGTTACATACAAGTACATACATTAGGTATGTAGTTTTAGGTAAGCTGTCATTATAAACATTTTAAACTGTGTGTTCAAAGACTTGAAGTTTTATTTTTGGGGCTTGTCTTTCAGTTACACAAACTTATTTATATGATATTCTAATTAATAGTACCCGGATGAACGAGCTTTGATCGGTATTTTTTTCGGTAACTTTTTTTTGGAACTATAACATTTTCTAAAAATGAATCCTAGATAGATTGATTTCCCCCCCCGAAAACCCCTGCTTTTCATGAAATACGTCCATTCATCTAATCCAATATTTTTGCATTATAAGGTAAGGTATTAGTAGTGGTACATTGGGCCAAGAAAATGGTCTGCAAGTTTTGACAAAATCATCGATAAAGTTGACTTTTTCTTGCGAGAATTCGAACTTGACACTTCTTTATTTATTTTGTCTATGGTATGACGTTAATTTAGTAAAGAAAACAATTGTCACTTTATAATGTTATTGCAAGTGGAAATCGACTTTGTTGTTTCATGACGTGCAAATAAAACACGTAGGGTGGTAGACCACATTTTAGGCCGACCGTACCTATGATTTATAAGTACTTAATTTATAAGGTTAATTAACTTTCCAGTCAATGTACTTATTGATGTAATTTGATGGTCAAGTGGGAGGCACCACAACCTCATTATAGGTCATGGGTTCAAACCCCATTAGTATATTTGTAGGCACCTTCAATAAAACATAATTTCCGTCTAAGGTACAGTCGATAACAGATTAAAAACAAAGTTGTTTGAATATAAAATGTCAGATTCACGTACCTAAGCTTTACTTCAAAAGGTACAATATTAACAGTTTTTTTTTATTTTATTTATTTACTTAAGTATTTTTTATTTGACGCATGCAGTCACCTTAATATATTTTTATACTACCTGCTCGTCAATGGCATATTATGTGTCATGCAAACAAACCTTTCCTAAAGTACCTAAGTCATTACAGCTCCACGGTCTAGCCGGGTCATAATGTTGTACTGAATATCATTTTCCCCCATGGGAATAATGTGATTTGAATTTGGAATGCAATCTATATAGTCGTGCTTGATCGAGGTTGGTTTTAAAAATGTTTAGGTGCAATGAGATTTTATTCTGAGTTTTTTGTTACGCGCTCAAACGATTTAATTACGATTTGAATGAAATTTGGTACCATAATTATTGCTTATACCCCGGATTAAAAAATAGGCTACTTTTGATCCTGGTATTCCCACGGAAACGGGAACTATTCACCGCGGGGCGCAGCTAGTGAGTATCTGAAAACATCGATGAACTTTTGTAACCGACTGTTCCAATATTACTAAAGTGTATTTACTAAACTAATTTAAGCTCTGTTTACCAGAACAGGAAAATAATTATTAAGTGTTTTTATGGCTATCAAAGGCCTCCAAACAGTTTTAAGCGTGACCTTTTGAATCATGGGATTAGGGGAAAGGTGTACGAGTTGATCCTACGAGGTATGTCGATCCCTGGCCGTTGTGGCGAAACTAAGAACGCCATCTAGTTATTTTCTTTGGTAGATTGTAGCCCCCAACCCCCCTTCGCATCAGTCAAATCGTAATGGCGGTGTGAGTGGCGAGTGCGTGTGACACGTAAAAAATAAAAATCGTGTGCCTCTGATCTAAGGTTAGGTTGACTTTGAGACTATGGTATTTTTGTTGTATACAATCAATTGTAAAGATTGTTGTGTTCCTAGCTTTGTATAATGCTTAATTACGGTTTTTGCATGGCACCACAACGGTAGACGCATTAGAGGTGATGTTATATTACAAAGACTAAAAAGTTGTGATCGGGGTGAGATGATCCGTCGGTGGGTGTACTAGTTGATCCGGTGGATTTATGGAACAGTGTTAATTGTGTAACTTGTTAATTCATCTCATAATTAATAATTATGACTGATGTCTAAGAAAAATGGGATTTTTAAAGTGCCTGATGTTTAAGACCAAAGTTTAATCAAAAGGTAAAAAATAGTGTGAAATTATCCTTTAATTTTTGTTAATTTAGATTGTGTGATCTCATAGACTTGTTAAAACTATTTTTATACTTAAATGATTTAAATAAAGACCTTGTAAGCACCTCCAGAGTTTATTTTCAATGTAATTATAACATAACCTATAATTTTCGTTGAAAAAGGGTCGAGACGATCCCCGGATCATCTTGTCCATACCCCAAGGATCATCTTGGACACCGGGGTGTACAAGTTGATCCTTTGGTAGGGTTTAAAAAAAAGTGAAATCTAGCTATCAAAACAAATCAAATTAAACATTTTGAGTATGAGGAAAGTTAGATAGTTAAATTTGCTAACTACATAAGCTTAAACATCTAAAATAACTTGATTGCTCTTCAAATGCGAAGCCTTCTCCCTTAAGGGGATCAACTCGTACACCTTTCCCCTACTCGGTTGCGCCAGGGACCATCAATTTCGTAACCATGTAGGTTTTATATAAACTAAAGTTCTACCTTTTTACAAAACTTGAAAATAAATAAATGTTATAATAGCAAACGGGAAATTACTCACTTAAAATTATCGTCGATTTAGTGTGAGACGCGACCGTGAGGAGTGACCCCACTAATACCCAGATGAAGATTCTCCGGTAGAATCGAAACATTGTCGGTCTCTAAATCGACGATAATTTTACGTGAGTAATTTCCCGTGTGCTATTATAATGTCTAATACAACTCACGATAGTTTTGAAAGTGAAATAAATAAATGATACAGTAAGAACCAGTTGTTTTATCTAAGGTTCGATCGAACGATCTTTAGATAGCTCAACTAATCCAAGTCACAGTCGGAAGCGTGCCTTATATACTGGTAGAATTAATGCGCTAAAGGGCAAAATATAAGCCAGACCTTTATACAGCGTGAGTTTTTTTTCTGAGGGTCACTTATGTTTAGTGTGAAGGCATGAGAGTAATGTAAAAGTCATCTTATTTTTATTAAAATAAGATGACTTTTATTAACGTGACTTCTACATGCTCGATTTTAATAAAAATAAGATGTAACTCCCTCAAAAAAAAGTCACTCTGTATATTTACAATAATAATTATGTATCCTTTATTTTATATTTATCACCAACATAAATTCTAGTCCTAGATTAACTTGTCCAAGTGAATTTATATTTGTAGCCGTTTCTAGAAATCTGCCAATTACCCGCGGTAATCAATAACGCACTGGACTTTAACTGCTGGTTATAAATAACCTGTGGTTAGCGGTATACTTGAAAGGTGCAAAAAGCTTGATGCGGAGAAAAAATTAAATAGTTGAAGGATGACAATTTATACTCCGATAGCTTTGATATAAATTGGTCCAGAACTTAATTATAACACAAAAACAACCAGACTCTTGACGTGTGAAAAAAATGTTTGTGTGTCTGACTGTATGGATGTTTGTTCCCGCATCACGCAAAAACTACTGAATGAAATTGAATGCAGTTTTATTCGATGTATTGCCAAAGGTCTAACTTAAAAATGGGTGGCATTCAAAGTGTGTATAAGAACGTTTTAAAGGAAAGTGCAATTGGATAGATACTCCGGGTGTCAAAGTTTTTATTAAAAGTGGCGTGTACAACACGCAAGCGAAGCCTCGCTACTAGTACAAAATAAAACTAAGTATTACAGAGGTATTAAAAAAAAGCTTATGATAGGTACGTTTCACAAATGGAACAATAAATTTTTTTAAATGCCTTTGTTCAACGTATATGCACTTTAACACGAGCTTTAAACGGTGAAGGAAAACATCGTGAGGAAACCCGCGGCTAGTCAGCCCCACACGTATTGACCAATTATCTTTCGTGTAGATATGGCCGGCAGCTGAGAGGATGGTCTAGCTAGGTGCTACAAGCCTCCATCTCAACAATGTCCCAGGCACTACAGTGTCCCGTTAAGTGTAGGCAAAGCTTGCCTCCTGACTCTGTATAAATCATCTTGTAAATTCAAATTCTTTATTTACAAACTTAACTATAACATCACAGAACAATTCCAAATCATTACAGCTAATAAATAAAATGTACAAAAATTGTAAAATATATACGTAAATATTAAAAAAAATGTGTACCTATGTAAATAAATAAGCTACAGATATAAAGTGTTAAATATTAATATCACGTGAGCGAAGTCGTAAGCGAAAACTAGTATAAATAAGAACACATGTCATGTAATTCGGTTGTCTATTAACAATGGTTGCGAAATATTCAGCAATCCATCTTGCAATTACCATTTGAATGAGTGTTACGTGCTGATAAAGGTGACTGGATGACGGATGGGCTCGTGGGTGTAACTAACTGGTCATTTCTTTGTCAATAGGACAACAGCTAGTTTCGTTCGTTCCAGAGATTAGTTTTGTCTATGGTTCGTTCGTATGAGCAAGTGGCCAACTCTGTTTACGGAGTTTTTAGGCCGCCTAAAGGCCTCAGTCATGGCTTAACGACTTTAAAAGCCGGGAACGACAATTTAACGTGCCCTCCGAAGCACGGAAGCGCTCAGCTGGTAATGCTACTTGTGGTTACTTATCCAAGTAGTGACCGCTTAGAACAAATGTTGTACTGATTTGCAATAATTAATTGCCCAATTAAATCCCAACTTCAAGTCGGTCAATAATAGGCAATTTATCAAATACAATCAGTAAATACTTACTAATTATATAAAACAATAATTTTATATTATTCTCCTGAAAGTTTTTTAATAAAGCAATTATATTTTTTAGTCGAGCTATTTGATTTAAAGCTTTAAAAACTTTAATCTAAAAGTACAATATAATTATATTGTACTAGCTTACTCGCCCGAGGCTTCGCTCGCGTGGTACCTACCTTGATAAAATATAGCCTATGTTCATTCGGAAAGTCCATGCTACACATCGGTGGGAGAATTTTTAAAATCG
This sequence comes from Xanthorhoe designata, assembly GCA_963582015.1. Classification (NCBI taxonomy): domain Eukaryota; kingdom Metazoa; phylum Arthropoda; class Insecta; order Lepidoptera; family Geometridae; genus Xanthorhoe; species Xanthorhoe designata. The sequence continues at coordinate 17,341,771 of OY757029.1, read as the reverse complement.
GAAGAGTTATTACGGAGATAACCCCAAACATACAAACAAACCAACTTTACCTCTTTATAATATTAGTATTAGATTGTAGGTACCTACCAAAAATACTAGCATCTGCAAATTGAGGTTCCTGTATATTCAAAAAGATAATTATTGTGTGCAACAAAATAAATTTTCTCGTAAATTGTTTAAGTATATGATCTTGTATCGTAAATATAATATTGTAATACTTTCTATAAATATAATAACCATAGCATACTACACTCCCATTACACGACCCCATCAACTATAGGTACTAAACTTTTACAGCCGTTAATAAGCCTATTATGTCATGACTATAATTTCACACCATGCACCTTGATACGACCTCGGGATCTAGATCAATGTTGTAAGTGTCACATCTATCTATGTATCTATTTAATACGAGCTTCGTGACACACAGATTATACTCGTGGGTATTGTCTATTGGGTGGAGTGGACGGGCGATTTATGTCGTTGATTTTAAGGCGACACTAGTGGCAATTCGGAGTATCGCAAAAATTAAACTTAACTAACTTAAATTGTTGCCGTCCCTTTCAGCGATGGGAATAAAAAGGATGGCATTAATTTAAGTTTGTTTAGTTTAGCTTTTGCGACACTCCGAATTGCCACTACTGTTTGTTGTAAGAGTGTAAATCAAATATATCGGGATTATCTTAGACTGATAAATTACCTACACCTTTTTAAATGAACACAATGTGATACTATTAAGGCCATTTTATGTAGGTAAAACCACAATGACAATATTATAGACTGATTCAGTTACAATTCTTCGTCAAAGTTTATGTTATGTTAGAAAGATAAATAAACTAAATAAGTTAACAGGAAAATACAAAATATAAATAATTGTGAAAAAAACGTAATCTAATGATTTTTTTTAATTAACTCTTACAAGCTTTCTCAAAAATGTAGAATTAGTCAGAGGCACGTCCATGTTTTGCACTTTCAAATACTTATGTAGATAAGTACCTACCTAAACAGTGTTGCGCAATTAATAAATTGTACAAATGTCAGAGATTACTACCAAATCAATGAATTGTAACACAAACAGTCAAAACCGACATTTCTTGATTTACGATCATTAGACCTCTTTGAGTCTGTATCAAACCTCAGTGCTTTCAAACGCTCATCCTTAATCAGAGCAACATCAAGCGATATTTAGTCGCCCGTCTGCCGCGGCCCTATTAACTCCATGAGCACGTATCATGAGTAGCCGCAGTATCAGATCGACCTGACAAAAGCTAGTCCATAAATTGGTAATATTCCATATTTAGTTACTGCCTACATCGCTATGTCCTGAAGCGAAATAGCATTAACAATAGAATTGGTGCAATATTAGTGGCAATTCGGAGTGTCGCAAAAGCTAAACTAAACTAACTAAAATTAATGCCATCCTTTTTATTCCCATCGCTATGAAAGAGACGGCATTAATTTTAGTTAGTTTAGTTTAGGTTTTGCGATACTCCGAATTGCCACTATTATGATTGCTATTAAAAAGTCCATGTAACTCCATCACTAATGAACAGTTGAGTGGTGGTAACTTTGAAACACTTTAACAAAAAAACACAATTTTTTTCATTATTTTTAATTAATAGCTGAAGTTTTTAAAATAGCCTATCTCACACGCCCGCGACTGGATTCCATTTGCATAATTATTCTTCACGTTCCCGTTTGTTATAGAACAAAACCCCTGTGAGGTACGATATATACGTAATTTGGTTATATAAATGCAATAACGGTAGAAGACAAAATTATCCTAACCTACTCACATTTTGCATTCTATACGTGATAAGCTGCAAGCACATCGCCACCATTAAAACCATAATCTACAGTTTTTACCGAACAGCAAACAGTGAATGTATCTCGCAATCTGTCCATACATTTATGCAGATAGGATCCGTCTAATAATGATATTACACGCGTTTACGCCTGGCTTGCATTACAATATTTACATAAGGAATGGCATGTTATTCCGACACATAAGGTGGGCTTAATGGACATATATCATTTGTACAAGGCGGTGGCAGGTGGCTATTCAAAGTTATGGTTTGAAGAGGATGAACTATAATATATTTTTATACAAAAAGCAGAAAACCCACTTCAAAATTCCAATGTATAGGATAGGTTATGTTATGCCTCCGTCATGGCTTAACGACATAGCCGCCGGGACGGACAATTTAAAATGTGAAAACAGCGTAATGTGTACTAAGTATCTGTGGTACGTAACATAGGTTTAAAGAACTTTATTCTCATAAAAACACAATGGTTCACTTATAATGAGATACATGGAAATTTATATAAATAAGTTTTACCAACCTCTGGTACCTAAGTGGTACATAACTGTGTTTCTCTATACCGGCCGAAATTAATATTTAATCCGACGAACGATCGCAGATCTATTGCCATAGCAACGCTGTTATCTGACAAAAAGTGCCATACAAATTGGGTTGAATAACAAGTGGTTAAAAACTATCCAATTTCCGAGCCCAGCCCTTTCCTTTTCTACTAATTAACATAAATTTTTTTGTAGTTTTACAAGTTTTTGTGGTTCAACGGATATACGTGTCAATTACTTCACTTCCGTTCAAACGTGTTATTATTTTTTAATAAAACTTATACTTAGATTTAGTTCGGTTGTGTAGGAAAATTTAGAAAACATACTTAATTAGGAATACTTACTTATAACTAATAACTAAGGTAGCCCCGCCCGCTTCTTCGTCGCGCGGTGCTTGCCTGGGTAGATATTCTGTGTTATTCCAGTAGGCCTAACATGTGCATGCGTCGAGACGACAAATGCAATATCTCGATAATGTCGAACTGCTCTAACGTACTATGTTAGAGCAAGAGATAATATTTTGTCGACGACGAGATGATTTCTCGTGTTGCACATGCTAGGCCCGCAGGCCATAAATTATTATAATATTTCTCTTCGCGTGGTACTTTGTAGGATAAAAACTATACTGTGCTTACTTCATGTCATAAACGATTATCCAAGTTTCAGCCGAATCCGTTCAGCGAATGAGTAACAAACATCCATCCATCAATCCACACTTAACTTTCACATGTCTTCCAAAGCTAGGTCTGAGCTTTATCATAGAATGTGATTACTATAATATTTGTATTTATGAGATAAATTCTCACGCCCTGCGGCCAAACACACAAGTATTTGTAAGCAAGTTTCGAAATATAGATACCTACAGATTAGATAGATAGCTAGGATTTACTTCACACCACCAGGTTCTTGCCTGATTCTTTCCCTGGTGTAGGGAGTCGCGTTAGAACAGGCATTAGAATCACCTAGCATGTAAAACGAAACTTAAGTGATCCTTAAGGTCCAACAAGAATAAATTATTTTTCTCTTTCTTCATATAATCATAACGGAGTGCGTATAAAACCCAATCTACGAAAATTAAGTTATAGCTATATTTGCTTTAATTATGTAGGTACTTGTATTAAAACATAGTAAGTTCTTTAAAAAACCTGTTAAATCACAGTAAAATAAAACATATTTTAAACACAATGTCAAAAAATCCTATTTCAAACTGTTATTGTTTAATCGTTGTACAAAGCAAAACCAAATTACTTACATAAAAAATACATGACAGCTAAGGATTAATCTGTCCGTATGTCACCGGCACTATTACGTAAATGACTGATAGCGATTATGTTAATCGCAATTTCTTCGGCGGCCGCACGTAATTGAACCGCTTGTAATCGGACCATAGCTAATCGGACGACGGATTAATTATTGAAATCTATGCATGCTGATCAGTTATGGAAAGTTAGGTAGAGCCAGTGGTGACAGAGACGGTTTTTAGGCCGCCTGAAGACCTCTGATATACTTGTTTGATTGTCATACAAGATAGGAAAACTTCGTGAGGAAACCAGTTATCTTTCTAGCTAGTAGCGTCGATCAAAAAAATAAATTAAACAACATTGTATTGTATCTAAGCACTATTTCAACATGTCACCCCGAGGTAACTAGCTAGCTCTGATCAATTGAACTGCTCAGTGTCGCCACGCCCGTACATAGCCGTGGGTAGATTTATCACTTGTTAGCTTTGCCTACTAACATTACATACAGACAAATAAATTACTAGTTAGCACACGAGCTGACCTCCTACTTTTAACACTAAAACAAGCTTGTTCAACTTCAGTGGTAACTCAATTCAAAGCTAGAAATTAAATTTCTTAGATAAAATTGATGCTTTAAAGTTTCCAGGCTATCTGGTGCCGCCATCTATTTTAAACTCCAGTTTTGGGCCATTTTAAGGGTTACGATTTTGTCAAAAATCGTAACCCTTAAAATGGCCTTGAAACTTCTTGGTAATTATCGTCTTTGGTTAAACTAAACCAACTATAATGTTCCTCATATAACCCTAAAGTTAAAATGCATTGTTACAGGACCTATTGGAGCGGATATACCGACTGTTTGACACCGAGGGTGAAGGATATCTGGTGCAAGAAGACTGGTTCGAGTTCCTTAAACAAAGACTTACGTAAGTATATCATGCATACATAAGTTAGGTACTTACCTAATTTATGAATGAGATAAGTGTAAATATTTAATACTCTTTGAAAGATCCCAGAGCTCAACAGCAAGTAGGTACATACTCCCATTTGGCTATAAGATGAACGTCCGTCAACCTACATCAATTGAAAATATAAATTGCATGCGAACAAAACCATAATTAGAAGCCTATTTTTCTTAACACTTATCATCCCATTGATTATGTCAAGAGTATTACAGTTTTTCGTAGCGCGTTTATGTCTTTTGTATGAACGTTTTGCATGTGTTTTAGAGTGTATGGTTTCAGAGGCGACAAGCAGCTGGACTTTGTGGAGCAAGTGGAGAGTGTGGCGTATGTACTCTGTGGAAATGACGTCATCAACATCGCCGCCTTCCAGCACATTCTGCAGAACAGAGTTGTGAGTTGTAAACGTACAGAAAATAACTTAATATGTCTTTACATTGTTATAGATGATTTCATTGTGCTGATGCTTGAACGCTTGGAGCATAAACCAGCTCAGCTTGACCAGCCATATTCACAAGGAAGACATCCTCAAAACTTGTGGGGCCGATTGAGCTGGGGTTTTCCTCCACCGTTTCAAGGCTCATGTTAAAACTGTCATGGTAAAACTGACGAAAACTTTTAAAGTGAAATGGGTGTGATTGTTGATAATGAGAGCAAAATCCTTTATGAAGGTGTTTAAATTATTTTCAGGTCACGAACAAACTGTTCCGGGTACTGGACACGGATGGCGATGGGTTCACTACGGCTGATGAGGTCATGGAGTTTATATCAACTGTATCCAGTAGCAGGTAGACATTGTTATAGATCATTGCTAGAATAAAATTATATGTGTAACAAAGTTCGTCGAATGCGAAACTTTTTGATAAGGTTTTGATCATTTGAACAAATTAATTGGTAAAGCGCCTGGTAAAACACCGTGAGCAAACTGCAGATAGAGGTTTATCTCTCGTATTAGCTCAAGGTAACATTCCAAAATATACATTTTGGGTCTTCATTCTTTTATAACATTCTTACAGACCCAGGGTAGGCTTCGACAAAAGCAGCGTGGACCGTCTAGAACAACTCTTCATGAAGACAGTCGGAGACCAGAAGGAGATCACCAAGGAACAGTTCCGGAAGATCATGGAGTCCAAGAATGTTGGTAGCAATTTATTATTGAATACTAGCTGCGCCCCTCGGTGAATAGTTCCCGTTCCCGGGGAATACCGTTATCAAAAGTAGCTTTTTTAAATGTTTTCTTCCATAAGAACCTCTCCTGACAATAACGCTGTGACGTTCTAAGCGGCCTTAACTGACTTTGGTGCACTTTGTAGCACGGAAGCACTCAGCTTCAGTTGTTATATTTGTTGGGTGGCCCAACTACTTAGGTAGGTAGGTACATCAATTGTGACCGCTCAACTTCAACGATCTATGAAATTCTAAGCAAGCTTTGCCACGAGCGCTTCTTATCTTTATGTTTCGTTTATTAGTTGTGTTTTCCAGCCATTCTTCACGGAACGCGTCTTCCAAATCTTTGACGACGACAACAACGGCGCAATCTCTCTGTCCGAGTTCATCGCGGCCGTGCACCAGTTCGCCGGACACTCGCCAGATGACAAGATACGGTTCCTGTTCAAAGTTTACGATATGGACAGTGAGTACAACGTCCATTTGTACAGGTTTATGAATTAGGCCGAGTCTTCTTTACCCATTTCCTGCCATTTGTTGCTTTTCTGCCTTTTCTCAGCGTGCGCGGTGTCCAACGGAGATAATGATGATGGAACTTTATGATGCATGTGCCGTTAAACCACTGTTTAATGTTTTCGAAAGAAAGAAAGAAAAGAAAGAAAGAAAAATCATTTATTCTTGTAGGACCTCAAGGATCACTTAAGTTATGTTTTACATGCTAGGTGATTCTAATGCCTGTTCCAACGCTTTCTTTCAATTAGAGCTTTTGTGTTATGCTCACTCGTCTCTTGAACTGTCCTGATGGCTTATTTATTCATATTTTAACTTCGTCAAGTTTCCCTTTCTATCTACGCCTTTTCCAACAAACTATAGATAGTCACTTCTTTTAGAGCACCTAAGTAGGTAGGTACCTACTTATTTTTTTTTTTAACTACAATTTTCAAAAAATGGAAAACGACACATGAAAGGATGTATCCTTTCAAAAGATACATTAAACCAAGCAGACATTTTCACCATCAACTTTGTAGATGACGGCCTCATCCAGCACCGCGAGCTCCAGCACGTGATGCGGGTGTGCATGGAGGAGAACGGCATGCAGTTCAGCGAGCGGCAGCTGCTGGAGCTGACGGGCGCCATGTTCGAGGAGGCGGACACGCGCGGGCGCGGCGCGCTCACGTACGAGGCCTTCCGACACATGCTGGAGATGCACGGCGGACTGCTGCAGAATATCACCACTAGGTAAATTCATCTTCTTCATCTTCTATTCTTTATTTCTGTTTCGCACGGCTGGTGCCTCGTAAATTCATCAGTCCATCAGTCCATCAGTCCATCAGTCCATCAGTCCATCAGTCCATCAGTCCATCAGTCCATCAGTCCGTCAGTCCGTCAGTCCGTCAGTCCATCAGTCCGTCAGTCCATCAGTCCGTCAGTCCATCAGTCCGTCAGTCCATCAGTCCGTCAGTCCATCAGTCCGTCAGTCCGTCAGTCCGTCAGTCCGTCAGTCCGTCAGTCAGTCCGTCAGTCCGTCAGTCCGTCAGTCCGTCAGTCCGTCAGTCCGTCAGTCCGTCAGTCCATCAGTCCGTCAGTCCGTCAGTCCATCAGTCCATCAGTCCATCAGTCCATCAGTCCATCAGTCCATCCTGTCATCTGTCATCTGTCATCTGTCATCTGTCATCTGTCATCTGTCATCTGTCATCTGTCATCTGTCATCTGTCATCTGTCATCTGTCATCTGTCATCTGTCATCTGTCATCTGTCATCTGTCATCTGTCATCTGTCATCTGTCATCTGTCATCTGTCATCTGTCATCTGTCATCTGTCATCTGTCATCTGTCATCTGTCATCTGTCATCTGTCATCTGTCATCTGTCATCTGTCATCTGTCATCTGTCATCTGTCATCTGTCATCTGTCATCTGTCATCTGTCATCTGTCATCTGTCATCTGTCATCTGTCATCTGTCATCTGTCATCTGTCATCTGTCATCTGTCATCTGTCATCTGTCATCTGTCATCTGTCATCTGTCATCTGTCATCTGTCATCTGTCATCTGTCATCTGTCATCTGTCATCTGTCATCTGTCATCTGTCATCTGTCATCTGTCATCTGTCATCTGTCATCTGTCATCTGTCATCTGTCATCTGTCATCTGTCATCTGTCATCTGTCATCTGTCATCTGTCATCTGTCATCTGTCATCTGTCATCTGTCATCTGTCATCTGTCATCTGTCATCTGTCATCTGTCATCTGTCATCTGTCATCTGTCATCTGTCATCTGTCATCTGTCATCTGTCATCTGTCATCTGTCATCTGTCATCTGTCATCTGTCATCTGTCATCTGTCATCTGTCATCTGTCATCTGCCATCTGTCATCTGCCATCTGCCATCTGCCATCTGCCATCTGCCATCTGTCATCTGTCATCTGTCATCTGTCATCTGTCATCTGTCATCTGTCAGCCGTCATCTGTCATCTGTAAACTTCTAAAGAAGACTGACGCCAAGTGTGCGGAGTTTTGAACAAAATAATGAAAATTTTCGTCTAGTCGCATGTCGCCTATGTACGCTTGAGTTTCAGTCAACGAAAAAAACTACACCTTAAAAGCAATAATTAATACTTTAAAGATGTCTAAATACAATCCTCAAGGGAGATCCTAAACAAAAGATTTTGAATTTGACCTAACTTCATTCCAGCATAGACCGTTGGCTGGTTCCTCCAAAGGTCGCCTCGGAACCGCGCACCTTCCTCCAGAAGCTGAACAAGTTGAAGCCCTACCAGCTGTCCCTGCCCTACGTCAAGAACAACTACGCTCTGATCTCCTATCTGGGCGTGTTCTTCGCGATCAATGTGATTCTGTTCGCGACTCGCTGCTATGAGTATCGGGAGAGCAATGGCTTTGTGATCCTGGCTAGAGGATGTGGTAACAATTCTTTACAGTTTTTAGATTTTATGAGAATGGAAGCACTCCATCTTTACTAGATGTAAGATAAGTAACTTTCAGAGACATCACAACCACAAGAGTTAAAGACACTTTGGTTGACCATAATTGTACTATTACTTAAACAACTACCTACATTATTATGATCACGACTGTATTCCCCATTATGAGAGACGGTGGACAAATTCTTTCAGATCTTTTTAGTCAATGTATGGAATGTTAACTTCTGTAAAATTACGTGGGTATTTAGATTTACCAGATAATTATATATTTGGACATATTATCCCTAATGCGGGCACCACACGTTGGCTTCAACTTGGTTCCAACATTGGATACCGCCAAGATCGATCCGCACATTGGAGTGTTGGCATAACATTTTCCAACCCTTCAATGTGTGGTGCCAATTAGACATAAATCATCAACTAACTAAAATTCTTCTTCCAGGTCAATGCCTAAACTTCACCTGCACATGGATATTAGTCCTAATGCTTCGACATTGCATAACAGTACTTCGTGTCCGAGGACTTGGCTCCCTACTACCACTTGACCACCACATATACTTGCATAAGGTATGTACCTAGTATTTATGTTCGAATGAGCTAGCTATCGTAGCTTCAATATCGTGACCTCCGTAGCAAGGAAATGTTCAGCTGTTCATGCCTTTAATTTGATCTTCTTTGTTTCCTAAATTCTAATAAAATAGTGGATATTATTTTTGTAATTCAATGAGTAATGACTTTTTCAGGTCACTGGAGTGTTGATAGCAGGATACAGCTTTCTGCACACCATCATGCATCTTTGCAACTTTAGTAAGTTACAGTTTTTGTCTCTTAGCTTTGTCTAATTTCCTGATATATTTTGTTAGTTTTTAACTCTTTAAATTCTTTGTCATGCCTGAATAATTTCAGGATTATCTTATATCCCGTTCTTTATAAACTGGTCGGGGAAAGTTATGAAAATAAACACTGTAGGTACCTACTTCTTCTTCTTCTTCTTCTTTATTTTGGCTTCGCCGGCTTTTGCCACGCATTTAGCCACTACCATGTGTATGTGTATATATATATTTTTGTTTCGTCAAGGTCGAGTCAAAGTCATAGTCAGCGTCAGTAAAGATGTGGGGTCTTTACTGCAGCTTTTTACAAGGACTTTTTGAGAGAACTCGAAATGCAATGTTAAACAGTTTTGTTTCATTTGCCTACACTTATGTACGTTCACGAACACTTAACAGTTAATAATCCACCATTATTACATAATATTAACATTCGCCAAAACACAAATTTCGGAAAATAAAACAAAATAGACAACACGCCATCTTGAATTCCCGTCAAAAAGCCAGGTACCTACTTATAAGCAGAAATAAATTGACATGCTTTCAGAGTCTAGACCTGACTTGCAGAAACTTGAATCAGTTAGCTATCTAAGTAGGTAGATCGTTACAATCGTTAGCAACAAGTTTTCAATTTTTTTTTTTTTAACCTTTATCGTCCCACTGCTGGGCAAAGGTCTCCCCCATATCCCTCCAACTATCTCTGTCCTTCGAGATATCCCACCAACCTCTCTCGAAGGTGTCGAGATCGTCCCTCCAACGCTTCCTTGGCCGACCACGACCTCGCGTCCCGACGGGCTGCCAACTGGTAACGGCATTTGTCCAATTATCGGGATCCGAGCAACGTGACCCGCCCAGTCCCATTTGAGACAGGCAGCTTTCCTTTAAGTTTTCAATATAAAACACAAACCTCAATAACATCAAGCTAGGTCATTTACAATGCTATTCTACCATTTATCCTTTTAGGCATACTAGTAGTGAACGATCCAGTCGTCAACTCAGCGAACTACACCCTCTCGGAATGGCTCCTAACATCTCGGCCCGGTATGTTCGGTCTGGTCGATGGCTGGGCCAACCCGACCGGCGTGTGTCTCCTGCTAGTCCTGGCTGTTATGTTCGTCTGCAGCCAGAGCTTTGTTCGAAGAAGAGGGAGCTTCAAGGTGAGGCCTTTATTTCTTATCTTTACTAAATACTTTCATTATCAACAGGCAGTAGAATCCCCTAGTTTTATGGATGTGACATGTCCAAGTGGTCTATAAGCGATCGTACTGAATTAATATATTTTGAGTTTGAGTTTGATTCATACAGTCTGCAGCCAAAGACAACGAGGTTAGTCGTTTTCGACCAAATTTCATTTCAATCAAATCTTTAGTTCCTGCCGGCAAATCCTGCCGGCCTGGCCGCCTGAATATGTGGGAAATTTGGCACTACAACTCTCCATTCCTAGCCGCAGATCTAGGGGTAGACCCAAGATACGATAGAGAGATGTAGTGTTACTCGTAAAAGATATGAGAGAGTGTCAAGTTTCCGAAAACGACGTCGAGGACAGAGCGAAGTGGAGAAAATTTGTCAGGAAAGCTGACCCCGCCACCATGTGGGACACATAGCTTGGAAGAGAGAGAGAGAGAGAGTTCCTCACTAAGAGTGAAGGACGGCGACAGTCACTTCTTGCTGTAACATTTCACAGAATGTTTATCACTAGTTTTGAATGGCAATGTTTGTGTTCCAGATATTCTACTGGACGCATCTCCTGTACGTGCCGTTCTGGGTGCTACTGATCCTGCACGCGCCCAACTTCTACAAGTGGTTCGTGCTGCCCGGCGCCGTGTACCTCACCGAGCGGGTGCTAAGATATGTCTGGATGATGTGAGTTCTTCAATTAGCGACTATTTCTTAATCTTTTGTTCATTGTGAAAGAAATCGGTGGCATAGGTGGACGAGACTCGCAACTTCGCAAGGGACCGGAGAGTGGTGGTGCCCGAGACCGAGACCACACACGACACATGACACATGACGCATGACGCATGACACATGACACATGACACATGACACATGACACACGACACACGACACACGACACACGACACACGACACACGACACACGACACACGACACACGACACACGACACACGACACACGACACACGACACACGACACACGACACACGACACACGACACACGACACACGACACACGACACACGACACACGACACACGACACACGACACACGACACACGACACACGACACACGACACACGACACACGACACACGACACACGACACACGACACACGACACACGACACACGACACACGACACACGACACACGACACACGACACACGACACACGACACACGACACACGACACACGACACACGACACACGACACACGACACACGACACACGACACACGACACATGACACATGACACTTGACACGCCACTATAAAATGACGTGATATAATCCAGGTCGGAGCGCAGCAAGACGTACATATCGTCGGGCATCCTGCTGCCCTCGCGCGTGACGCACCTGGTGGTGCGCCGCCCCCCGCACCTGGAGTTCCACGCGGGGGACTACGTGTTCCTCAACATACCGGAGATAGCCTTCTACGAGTGGCATCCCTTCACCATCAGCAGCGCACCGGAACTAGAAGGTAAACATTCTACTCTTATCGATCTTGGACGGTTATTGGACACAAACGGAGCATTGCCCATTCTATTCGTAGACAATGTTGGAATTTGAAGTAAATGTGTGGTGCCCGCATGTTGGCCGAGCCTACATCAACGCGAGCAAAGGCGAGCGTAGACAAATTGATGCAAAGGCAAGTGCTAACGTACTCGCGAATGCTCGCAATTCCTCGCTATGACAAATGCCTACACTCTCTACACTACACTTTGGCGCTTGCCTGGACTAGGCCAGCTAGGCGAGTGATAACGAGCGATTGCAAGGCAAGGCAAACATGCTGCCCATACGTTGGTATTTGCGTTCACTCGCCTACGCTCGCCCAACATTATTGCAGGCTGAGAGCTGATGGTGAGGCTTTCGTGATGACAGAGTTTTTAGGCTGTGTAGAAGCCAGCGTCTTGGTTTAACGCCTCTCTGAGAGACTTCTTTTTATTTTCTAATCAAGCTCTTATTGTTTTTCTTACCTAGGTTACATCTGGCTACACATCCGTGGCGTGGGCGAGTGGACGAACCGTCTGTACGCGTACTTCGAGAGAGAACAAGCGAGGCTCCACGGCGCGCCGCTCGCACCTTCTATGGAAAATGGACATGAGTAAGACATTGTACAGTTGTCTCAGGCATTGAACAGGCATTAGAATCACCTAGCATGTAAAACGAAACTTAAGTGATCCTTGAGGTCCTACAAGAATAAATGATTTTTCTTTCTTTCTTTCTTTCTTTCTTTCTTTCTTTCTTTCTTTCTTTCTTTCTTTCTTTCTTTCTCTTTTCCACGGTTTGATTACAATTTAAAAGAACAATCACTGAGGTCCTTTTTTCTCGTAAACAACGTACTTCTATGATGGCAAAAATTGCAATTAATAATCAGTTCGTCCCGCTATGCACAACTCTAAAAATACCTAAAGGTTCGCTATGCACGAAATCAAATTTGCGCGCAGTAATGATGAAATATAATAGTTGCAGCTCGGCTTATGAGGGATCGCTTGTATCTACGCAGGTTCGAATCCTGCCGGAGCTGTTAACTTTTAGTAAGATTTTTCATTAATGAAATACTTGTTTGTATTTCCCAGAAAACTGACCAGAACCAGTTCCAACCAGAGTAACAAGAGCACCAGATCCAAGAGCAAGAGGAATGGTTCTCTGAGACTCAGCAAGAGAATGTACTTAGAGGCCACTCCAACTAAATACATCAACCACGGCTTCGAGAACGACACGCATTTAGAAGGTCAGTAGGTCTACTCTACAAACCGGAGGGTTAGCGCCAGTTTACTGTAGTATTGGATACTGTCCTCGATATCGAGTCAAGTATCACAATTTGAAAATCCAGTGCAGCGCCTCCCCTGGTAACTTGCATGAACTAAACATTCCATACATTTAGAACACTTGACACGTGGCGAGGATATATAGGATACACAAAAACCGCCGGTAACCCAACCGAAAACGATGCATCGTGCCAATAATCGCAGGTCAGCTTATATTGTTGGAAACTGAGTTCGGAAGATTAACCAACATAAGCTGACCAGAGTAATCACTGTCTTCACTCGGGTGTCTCTACTACTCTCTCACTATATAAGTCTTGCCAGAGACTTGCCTAAGATAGCTAAGCTTATTTCCATTTTCCAGGTTTAGCCACCCCAAGTCCTCGACCAGAGCCATTCTCTCCTCAACGGCTTTTAGAGAAATCCAGGTCCATGCCTGATGTCCAGAAGAAGACCAATAAAATAGCGTAAGACACCTTGGATTATGTAGGTAGAGAACATAATGATTACCATCAAAAGGCAGTTAGATAAATTTTATTTAATTTTAAGCTATTGCATAGCTTCTATCGCGGGCCTTGAGCGTGGAGACCGAATCCAGAAATTCCGTAACGAAAATAACCTAACACCCCCCACTCCGAAAAAATGCTATGCAATAGCTTAACCGCGGCAGTCTCCGAGTGCCACACGTCTTTTTTTAAACCATGAACAAGATTTAAAAATACATTTTCCACACAGAATTTGTACATACGCAATCGAGATTATTACCATTTTTGTCAACTATGCTGTCTGTGTTTTGCTGAAGAAATGCCATTATCTGTATAGAACTTATGAAAATGTGTGATGTAAGAAACATTTTTTTAAAGATATCAAAATTCTGAGTATGCCAGTCGATAGATTGCATAATTTTAGATCGAACTGCATATTTATAACTCATTTCTAACAAAATGTCTCTTACGTTAATTGATACTTCTGGTGACGATGTAAGACTATTTTCCAAGTTAAACAGCACCTTTTCCTTCCAGCCTCAAAGACTTCCTCCGTTCAGAATCCGAGCGAAGCTTCGACCCGCGAGGCACCCTCAAACCTCCAGAAACCATCGACGCGTACAAATCTCCTCAACACAAGGACTTGGAACATAGCTTTAGATACATGAGGACTAAACCCCCTATAATAGCCTTCAAGACTCCAAGCTTCGAGGAAAATGAGAGGAGACGGAGTAACGAGAGTATTATAACGTTGGGTAAGTTTTTGTTTTATCTCGTACTATCGCTGGCCAAAAAATGTTAAAGATCGAATGGCCGTTGAGTCTCTCAATAGTCCTTAAAATAAATTCCCTTTTGCTTATGTCCAAGTACCTTTTGACAACTTTCTTCTATCAAAAGATTTATCAATTTCCTGTTGGTCAAAGGTTTTTATCATATTTTTCGAATACATCTGTCTCAAACTCCCTTATTTCAAGGTGTTCCATCTCGGTAATGCTTTCGTAGTAGAAGGTGCCAATTAAACTCAAACTTAGTATGTAAAGCTTGAACTAGATACAGCTGAAAGAATCATGAAAGGGACCTACCGTCTATGTAATCGTGTAAGAGTTTTTGTTACTTCTTTACTCTGAAATACCTATCTGATAGTTTTTGAAAGAAATTGGAATATTTAGCAAACAAGTTCCTCACACAATATGAAACAAATACCAACTACAGATCAAGCAAATTCTTCTGCTACCGAAGTTGAAACCCTAGCATTCACCACACCAGCCATTAAAAAGTGTAAACATATTTAACACTTCTTTTTCAGCAAGAAGACGCCTTTCAAAAACGATATCTCCTGACAAAGATGTGGAGTCTATCAAGGAGAAGTCAATTTCAGAGGAGAAGGACACCGGGACCTCTGACCAAGAACAGGAACTTAATATGCCTATTGGGAAACCCTTAGAGGTAAGGTCTTAGGATATTTATCGCTATTTACCTTTATTTAATTTTAGCCCGACGTTTCGACTGGATTGGATCAGCCGTGGTCGCGGGTAGATTCCATCTCTCATCTAATTCCAAGCTAAGCAATTTAAATTAGCTTAAGTAAGTAAGTTCGTATGAGCAAGTGGCCAACTCTGGTGACGGAGTTTTCAGGCCGCCTAAAGGCCTCCGTCATGGCGTCATGACTTTAAAAGCCGGGACCGACAATTTAACGTGCCCTCCGAAGCACGGAAGCGCTCAGATGAAAATGCCACTTGCGGTCACCCATCCAAGTAGTGACCGCTCAGAACGTTGCTTAACTTCAACGATCTATCAAGAACGTCTCAGCAAGCTTCGCCACGAGCGCTTCAATTAGCTTGGAATTAGATGACGCTGGGTGAAATGTCCAAGGATATCTACTTAATTTATACTTATTGGCCACAGCCCTAATTCGACTTGATTGAACTTTTCCTCCCAGGTATACATAGACGGTCCATACGGAGCCGCGTCGTCCCACATCTTCCAAGCCCAGCACGCGGCGCTCATCGCCGCGGGCATCGGGGTCACGCCCTTCGCCTCCATCCTGCAGGCCATCATGTACCGCTACTGGGAGGCCAAGCGCGAGTGTCCCCAGTGCCACCACACCTGGACCGCTAGTCTGCACAGCCATAACATGAGGTTGAGGAAGGTCAGTATCACTGGGAGAACATTATAAGGGTCTGAGGCTATCGATCACCGTGGTCACGAGTAAACGTAGTGGTTATATTATATTCTCTTTGGTCACGAGCATCCACTCGCATCTTCAACTGACGAGGTTTTAGACTACCCTCAATCAGTCAACACAAACTAAAACTAGGGTTGCGACACACCACACTGACAGTGTCCGGCGATGCGTTAGACGGTAACATGTTTTCAAGTCGCGATAGTTTAAAAAGTATCAAGCGGTAATGCATCACTCAGTTTCTTCAATCCATTGATTTGTGACCAGGATTCAAACGACCTTCGGGTCCAAATTCGAGGTAAGCCCACTCAGCCGACACGGCTCCAGAGAGTTACCAAGAGAATTACTAAAAATCTTCCTCGTTGCACCTTCCAGGTGGATTTCTTCTGGATAAACCGCGAGCAGCGTTCGTTCGAGTGGTTTGTCAGCCTTCTCTCCCAGCTGGAGATGGAGCAGGCGGAGCTGGGCGGCGCGGGGGCGGGGGCCAGGGGGGCCGGGGGGGCGGGGGCCGGGGGGGCCGGGGGGGCGGGGGCTGGGGGGGTGGGGGCCGGGGCCGGGGGGGCGGGGGCCGGGGCCGGGGGGGCGGGGGGGGACAGGTTCCTGGAGATGCACATGTACATCACGAGCGCGCTGCAGCGACACGACATGAAGGCGGTGGGGCTGCAGCTGGCGCTGGATCTGCTGCACGAGAAGGTACAACAAGGATGAGGACATGTTTATTTTCAGAGAAAACAGACGGAGAAACTTTGAGCCACAAGTTGGGAACAAAATGGGAGTAGTACTTTGAGAACAACCCCTTGCGTGACGTCACATTGTAGGCCAGCCGCAAGCGCAACCCACTGGGTTGCGCTTGCTTGCTTTTACGCTCACTCACGCTTAGTGTGCTTGATGTACCTACGGGTTCAAAATTAGAAAAAAAAAGGTTTTGCCGTGTGCTTAGTGATATTTTTTTAATCTCGCGCCAACTACTATTGTCTGGCTATTTCTATTGTTGTATGTACCTACCTCAAAAAAACAAAAAAAATTATCAATAAAAATATATATTTCTAATATTTCTAGATAGGTAGGTAGGTACATGCTTTTGACTACTTACCGCTAAGTCTGCTATTGCTGCCTTTGTGTTTCTTGGAAATTCGGGACACTCTCAACCATTTACAAATGGTAAATGGTTCCTCATAAAGATAAAGATACCCTCATTTCCAGGAGAAGCGCGACCTCATCACGGGTCTCAAGACGCGCACTAACGCGGGCCGCCCCAACTGGGACAAGGTGTTCAAGCAACTGCAGGAACAGAACAAGGGCAAGGTCACCGTGTTCTACTGCGGCCCGCCGCAACTCGCGCGCACATTGAAGATCAAGTGCACGCAGTACGGATTTATCTTTAGGAAGGAAGTCTTCTAATAAAACTAAAAGATTCAAAAAGTTGGAGAACTTTGGACATACCTCTGACTACCCCCTTAGACATCTTCGAAAAGATCTAAAAATTGCCTAATGATCTGAAAGAAATGTCTACCGCTCCCGGGATACAGTCGTGATCATATTTCATTTTTTTCAAAAACCATTTAAACTATCGCGACTTGAAAACTTAAAAATATTAAATAAAGAATAACGATTTCATGGCGATTAAGTCCCGATAATATTTTTAAATAAAAAAGATTCAGAGTATAGAAAAGATCATAGTTTTACATTTTAAATTAGGAATGAAGGTGATTTTCTGGGGGTTAGCGCCAGTTTACCGTAGTATTGGATACTGTCCTCGATACCGATTCAAGTACCTATCACAAATGTATGAGAATCCAGTGCAGCGCCTCCCTCGGTAACTTGCATGAACTAAACATTCCATAGTTGACACGTGAGCGAGGTACAATTTTTTTCGTAATTTCTAAGATGGATTAAAGAGATTTTTGGAAAAAAGGAAAAAAATATTACCAACCAATTACAAAAATCATTGACATTTAGTAAATATATTTCCGTTATAAAATAGAATTTTTAATGTTCCTAGGATAATCATATTATTATCTTTTAGAAATAAATTTTGTTAATTGTTTTGTACAAAGTTCATAAATAACGTCGATTTAACGCTTTGTTGTTGTTGTGCCATTGAATTGAATATTTATATCGTTATAAATAAATTGAATCAAGGAAATTTGTTAAGCAAATTACTTGTGAATATTTAATAAAATGTCTACATTTTGTGATATTTCATCAAAAACAAAAACACCAGAAAGCTACTAAAATCATCTAACTAAAACAATCATTAAGTATTATTTCTTAAATAGCTCTATTATTTTGGAGTTTTAGAGCTTTTAATACTAGCTCTAAAGTTTAGCTATTAATTTTTGTACGTTTTATTTAAAATAACTAGAAAAAAATAATAATTGGAAGTTACGATGAAATATCACAAATGTGGACACAACATGACAATAATTACCTACATTTATGACATTTATTTATATTTTTGTTTTTACCTATAATGTTAAATAAAATATATTATAGTACCTAACAATAGTTACCATAAGTTGTCAAGTGAGTTAATTAGTTAAAATTTTGTTACTGCCATTAAAGTTTAAGATTTAAATAAACGTTTTATAAAAAAACTTGTAATATTTATTCAAAGCTCAACCTTTAAATAATCTAGGTAGGTAGGTAGGTAGTTAGATCTTTGATATTCGTAATAATTGAACTCAAAATCATTGAAGAAAAACATCACAATGATACAAAATAAGTACCTACCTAGGTATAACCAGTTAGTGGAGATGATCTTGCAACATGTCACATAACTAAATCACTTACCTACTAATCACTTCAAAATTACGACCTGTCACATAACTAGGTATAACCACTTCAAAATACCTAAGTGGTCAATCGTCACCGGAAGTAGGTACTAGTATTCTTTTATCTGTGCCGGAAGTATCACATAACGTAAGGGACATTTTGTCGAAAATGAGTTAAACATCGATCTAAAATTCTGCGATCTTTAGACTGGTAGGTACCTATATAGGTACTCAGAATTATTATTTATACCTAACAGAAGTCAGAAAACTCCAAAATGTTATCAAATAGACGCAAAAATCAAATTGAAAGTGTCTAACTATTAATACCCATTATCCAATCAGCAAAACAAGCACATTCGCAATTTATTATAAACTAATGCGGATATACTGTGACGTCATTATCATCACTGAGCGTCATCAAGCGTCAGAGATAACGAGGAAATCGCAAAAAGGTCGTCGCAACCTTCGCACGACCTCAAGAGCGAGGGCAAACCTTGACGGCGAGGCCGTGTCCTTTGTGTACAAGGTTTGCAAATGGCCGCGAAAAGGAAGGTCGAGGTACGAATATCAGGGAATGACCGCGAAAATGAAGGCCTCGACCTTAGTGTTGCGCGAATTTTGAAGGATTTCGGTTTGGCCTCGATCGAGGTTAGGTTTGATGGTCGTTGGTTTTCAGGAAGTGTTTTTGGTGAAACTGATAATTTTATGTTATCAATCTGTTAGAAGTAGATAGATAGATAAGTAGGTACCTAGGTATATAGGTAAGTACTTAGGTATTTACCTAAAGGATAAAGTCTGTTCCTGAAATTTTGGAGCAAAACTAAGCAAGTTAAAAATCTGAAATCATGTTTAAATTTCAAGCAACTCAGCAAGTACCTATAACAAAAACTAATAGGTAAAAAAAATACCTAGGTACCTACTCAAAGGTAATAAATTTTAATTTGATATTTTTTAGCGTTCAAAGTCACGGGCGTAATGAAGTGTAGATTCATAATGCAGGTTTCAGACGTGATAATGTGTGAATCAGAATCACAACTATTTATTTCGAAATTGTGTTATTAATTTAGTTGATATTGTAAACAGCGCCATCTAAAACTATTTATACAAACTAATTAGCCAGTTCCTAAAAGACCTTGTTTTTTATAAATTAGTTCCAATACCTCTCGATAGATGAAACTTAAATCAACACTATTGTTAGGTATTTATTCTTGCGTCGCAATATTTGGGTTTGTCGGATTTTTATAAAATTTAGTTAGGTGCATACCTAAGTAGATTTTTTTCCAATAAGTGGAAAAAAATTGCAAGCTTTTATTGTGAACAAGTTAATGTTTAAATAAAATCTATAATCTTTACAATATTAATTCAAGATTAACCTTAGAACTAACTTTTTTTTTAGTTTAGCTTTTGCGACACTCAGAATCGCCACTATTTACAATATAAAAGTCAGGTAAGTAAACACAAAGCGTTGACCAAATTAATACCTAGGTAAGTAAGTAGGTAGGTACCAAAAATTTTAATTTTATTTATTTAAGAAACAAAGAAACACACAGGAACAAAAAATATCTACACTTCTTAACCTAAACAACTAAATAAATAAAAGGAACTCTGTATTCTATCTAAAATATATTAAGTATTTTAACTAAAGATAGAAAATAAAGTAGGTACCTACTTTATTTTAAAAGGAAATTATACTATCGCGGTAGTACATAAAAGTGAGATACCGCGATAGTGTAATCAACTGTCTTTGGTTTAGTTAGTGATGGGAAATGTCTCTCAGTTATACAATAGTACTCTGTGGAAATGTCTAATTATTATAATCTGTCCTCAGCTCACCACGAGCGCTTCCTATCCCCTTTGCGAGGTTGATTGATGCTCCTAAAAATCCTATTTCCTATTTTTTTTTTTTTTAGGCTTAACTCACACCAAAATAGCAGCGAAGAGCAGCAAAGCGGAGCGCAGTTTCAGTGTCATATGAATTTCAACTTTATTTTCATTAAAATAATACATAATATCGCATGAGAAACTCGACCGAGTCGCGCGGATGCGCGTGGCGCGCTGCGGGAATTCCGGCGAATTCGAATACCGCCTTCTCTGCGATAATAAGTACCTAAGTATTATACTAGTGGCAATTCTGAGTGTCGCAAAAGCTAAACTAAGCTAACTAAAATTGTTGCCGTCCCTTTCATAGCGATGGGAATAAAAAGGATGGCAATAATTTTAATTAGTTTAGTTTAGCTTTTGCGACACTCCGAATTGCCCCCAGTAAGTAATTAAAATAAAGTTGAAATTCATATGTATTAATACTGAAACTGCGCTCTTCGCCGCTCTTTTGGTGTGAGTTGAGCTTTATATATGAAGGATCTTCGGAGTTAGGAACAGAAATACCTACTTACATCACAAATTCAAATTAAAATTGTTAACGCTGCAAAATTGACATGAGTTTCAAAACATATTTGATTTTCGAACTATAATCGTTATACATTATAATAGCACACGGAAAATTACCCACGTAAAAATTATAGTCGATGTACCTAAATACCTACCTACCGATAATGTTTTGATTCTTCCGGAGAATCTTCATCTGGGTATGAGTCACAGATTAGGTAGAGATACTACGTATGTATGAGTGTGGTTACTCCTCGCGGTCGCGTCTCACACTGTATAATAATCGTTATATAATTACAAATAGGCTGTTTTCAACAATTTTGCATTGCTTTTACTACCTATTAACCCATGACATCCCTTAAATGACATCCCATAAATGACGTGAAAATAATGTCAAATGACGTTTCTCGAGGTCGTGACTAAGGGGGCAGAAACCAACTTGTTTTGATAAGTGGCAGTGTATACTAAGGGGACAGTCTTAAACGTCTATTGAAAGTGACTAAACGACGTACATCACTAGCGAATAGTTCGTGTGTTCTTCAGTCTGAAGGAGTTTTTATATCAGTCGCACGCGCATTTTGTTTTGAACTATTTTATTGTGATGTTTTTGTTTTAATTATGAAGTGTTTTTGTGCAATTTTGCTCGCCTCAGCTGCCGTTTTGGCCTCAGGTATGTTTGATATTATTTAATTGTTTTATCAGTGCAATGTTGATTCATAGATATGTATTATTGTATTGCATCTAGACCAATCTACGAGACGTCTAGGTCGAGAAATACCTAGGTACCTGTAGGTAGTCTAATTTTGGCAAATGTTTAACAAGATAAAAATATAATTATGTAGGTAAAGGTACCTATAATAAATATTTATTGCACACTTTATGAAGTAGGTACCTAGGTACCTACACTTTAATCATTAAAAATTTGACTTTATTGATGAGTCAGTTTTTTTTGTTTTTACCGGTGATTGTATGAATTAAAAGTTGTTCAGCCGTGACCAGAAGCCTTTAAGCGGCCTTAAAACTTCATCAGTCGGGTACCTACGTAGGTAGGTAGGTACATACCTACCTAACTATTTGTTTCTTTTTTATCTTGGTTTTATACTTCTAAAATTGTATACAAGGCATGTTTGGCTAGATTGAAAGAAAAAGAACTGAATAGAGCACTGAATGGATTTTCCATTTGAGTGAATGAATTCGCATTCGTGTCTCAAAACGGTAAAGAAAAACGTGAGGAAACCAATTATCGTTTACAATTAGAATGATACTTATAGAATAATAACTAATAACTACTAAAATACTAAAATTAGTAAAATTGAATTTGGTTTGTACAAACCTCTAGCTACCCCCCTAGATAAGTTCAACGAATCTAAAAAAATGAGAAATTATGTTATCGTACGTTGGAAATTCAGTCGTATCATCATTTAATTTTTATTTATCACTACTGCATATTTGTAAGTATAGAAATGTGATGATCTAGCCAGATTCAAATTCCTGCTCTACATCATATTTTCGTGTTTACAGTGTGGCAACTCAACAGTAGAATTGCTTTCCTAAGTTTTATAAAAATGATTGTTTATGCACATTTCAAAATAAAAAAGTAAGGAGGTACAAAGTCTACATTGGTACCTACACTTACCTACATTTATTTTATGCTCAGGTCATCACATCAATTAAACTTTCACGATCCCATGCAAAAGCATTTTTACATTTAATCTAGGTGTACTTACCTAAGTACTTACATAGATCGTTGCAATTATTAATAATTTTGTTGAGGATGAAAAAAGAAAGAAACAAAAATTATTTCGGTAGGACCTCAAGGATCACTAAACTTCAACATCGTCTTACATGCTAGGTGATTCTAACGCCTGGTCCAACGCGACTCCCTGAAAATTGTAACACAACTTTGAAACTGCTCCAACCATGGACGACATATCGTCACTGGAAATATCACTTAACGTAAGGGACATTTTGTCGAAAATGAGTTAAATATGCAGTTCGATCTAAAATTCGACGCTCTATCGACTGGCATACTCAGAATTTTGATATCTTTAAAAAAATGTCCCTTACATCACATTTTTTTAGTAAGTTCTAGACAGATTAGTCATAAATATTTAACGTAACGGACTTGTAAGTATCTTTAAGATTTTTTTTGTCCCTTACGTTAAATTCACTTGGAGTAATTGCATGTTTTTGACTGAATCCAACGGCTTTTTAACGTATAGAAATTGTTCTTTGGTCAACTCCTAATGATTCTGCAAGCTTTTCTTGCATTGGGCACGAGTCTTGATCTAGCAAAGCCTCCAATTTATCAAGTTCATACTCTCACAACTGGTCCTGAGAAGGAAATGTAGGTAACACCTCCTTCTCACTACAGTTACCTACGTACAGTTTTTTTTATTTGGTCTACCTCTACTCTTAGGATATCCAATTCTTTATTTATAAAACACAATTCACCAATATTTCTATTCCTCTTCTCTTTTCAGTACTTGTCCTTACCATTAAAGATTTTAAATACATTTTTGTTGTTCTGCGTTTAATTGCAAAGCCGTTATGAAACCTCCTGTTTACTCACTAGGTGTCAAAATAAATTTTTAGGCTGATTATCTAATATTTAAAACCTAATTAGTCTAATTATGAGGAAAAACTGGCATCGAAATAGAAAATTGTAGATTTAATTGGTCAGGTCATTTCTATTCTCTTCTCACATACACAGATACGAAAAGGTTTGATCTCTAATTCGATAGTAATAAGGGTGATATTACTAGGTTTGTATGTACTTACAACAAATGAAAACTTATAAAAGACCCTTACGCTAAACTTACCTATTACCTTATTTAATATGTTGTTCCTAACATCATCGCAGACTGTTTTCACCTTCATTTTGAATAACGTAAGGTACAGCTTTACATTGAATTTTACGGTAAGGGACAGGCTATCTCCTAAACCATAAGTTTTTTCACATTTTTTAAATAATAGTAAGAAAGGTGCTGAAAAACTAAGATACTTTGCTCTTTGAAGTATTCAAATCGGATGTCAAGAAAAAAAGATACAGATCAATTTCAAAAAAAAAAATCTTATTTTGGCTCTCCTGAAAAACAGGGGTTTGTCCCTTACGTTAAGTGATATTTCCAGTGACGATATCTATTTTCGTTCATGATACTACATAGGCACCTCCATAATATCCTCAGGCGGCCTAAAAACTCCGTCACTGGAGTTGACTACTGCATCAGACGAACCCACCATAGTTGTTATCATTAAAATCTTGGCCCGCCGCGCCGTGATACTGACTCATACAAGATTAAACACGGGACAAATAAACAAGTTAACTGGAACTTTTCGACGAAAATTATGATGTCATGTGGTTCCTCGATTCCTGATTGACAGTTGTTCACGGGACAAAATATACCAACAAGCTCACTGGAAATTCAACGAAAACATGTTGATGTTGATGACATTGTTGTTCCTGAGTGACAACTTGTTGTAGAGACTATTTTATTCTGTCGTATGGAGCAGTTTCAAAGTTGTATTACAATTTTCAGGGAGTCGCGTTGGAACAGGCATTAGAATCACCTAGCATGTAAGACGAAATTGAAGTGATCTTTGAGGTCCTACCAAAATAAACAATTTTCTTTCTTTCTTTTATCCTCAACTAAAATGTTTTTGACCTAAGCCATCCTCTCAGGTCTCAGTCAACTGCAATCTCCTGCAATATCCACAGGAAAGACAAATTGATAAAACCTGAGTTTTATTACAAAGAAAATGTGTATCCAAAGCACACTGATACTGTTATCGGTTATCACAATTCTACAATCAGACTTTACAAAGGCTTCATAATAATATTTATCATTCAATAGGTTCTATGTTTCACTGTAAGTAGGTATATATTTTATATGTATCACGATTATTCCGTCATGACGGAGGCCTTTAGGCGGCCTAAAAACTCCGTCACCAGAGTTGGCCACTTGCTCATACGAACGAACGAACGATTAAAATGTTAATTTTGTTACTTGTTTTATACTACGCGCACTGTTATTTGTTAATCTAATCTCAATTTTTCGTAAATTTTGTATTTTAAATTCACTGTTTTAAAATTACCTACATTTCAGAACTGCCAGCGTCAGTCACTGAATTTTCAGTCATAAATAGTTACATATAGAGTCCTATAACATTAAAATGTTAAGACATTAGAATTATCAGCGTATCACCCTCTTATTGATTTTAATCAAATAATTGATTGATTATTTTAGTCTCTTTGTTTTTTAAGAAGTTGAATAATGAATAATTAGTAGGTTAGTTAACTATTTAACAAAATTGTTATTACAATAGTGGCAATTCGGAGTGTCGCAAAAGCTAAATTAAACTAACTAAAATTAATGCCATCCTTTTTATTCCCATCGCTATGAAAGGGACGGCAACATTTTTAGTTAGTTTAGTTTAGCTTTTGCGATTCTCAGAATTGCCACTAATGTCTAGTTATATTTCATTAGCGGTATCAAAGCGGTCCTGAGTGTGAATATCAGGGACGTCAATATTTATATTTAGTAGTTTTGTTGCAGAACAGAAACATTAACTGGAAATAGCTATTAAAAGATTAATGTACCTAAATTGTAAACAAAATATTTCTCAAGGTCATAACTATGTTAGTGTCTAATTTTCTGATGTTTTTTTTATCACTAACCTATTGTGTCCCAGCGCTGGGCAAATATCACTCTTTACGCTCCAATGCCACTGTTTTCCTGTTTGGCTAGAATGCATTTAGGTCGTCTGACCATCTTTTCCTTGGTCTGCCGCGTCGTCCCTGGCTGTCTTCGATTTTTATCGATCTATCTATCTAATCAGCCTGGATCTACCCACTGCTGAGTAGGTATATAATATGCCTCCTCATGAATGGGCCCAGTCGCCTGTATCCTCATTTTTACGCCATTCCTTCCGATCCTGTGCCAGCCGCATCCAATACTTCCCTGCTGCCTTTCAATGTCATCAGACCATCTGGCTGGTGGTCTGCCTGGTGTTCTGTGACGATCGCGTGGCCCCACTCGGTTTTTATACCACACTAATATTATTTTGTAATGCAAATACTCAACTGATCTAAGATGCGTCTAAGATACCGGCATCATTACCATACTGAGCTTTTAAAGGAGAAGGAAAACATTGTGAGGAAACCCGCGGCTAGTCAGCCCCACACGTATAGACCATTGTCTTTTCTGTGGATATGGCCGGCTAAGCTGAGAGGATGGTTTAGGTGCTGGGCAGGCATATTCCTTCTCAACAATGTCCCCAGGCACTACCAGAATGAACCTGTTGAGTCAAAAGTGTGCCAGATCTCTGCTCCAGGTGTCTCGTCGACGCTATTTCGACCACATCATATTTAATTAATTTGTTTGTTTCAGCTCAAGACGCTAAAGATGAACCTGCGGGTTTAGTTGGCGACTATGATTCGTTTTATGACTATGACGCACTGAAGGCCGAGGGTGATAAGTTAGAAGCTGAACTTGACAAGCTGGAGCAACAAAATGACTTGAAAGTACAAGAAGATATTGATAAGTTTAGAGAAGATCAAGACTACGAGTATAAAGATGATGCTTTAGATGCAATCGATGATTATCAATTTGAAGACAATCGGGACAAGCCAAAAGAGGATAAAGGTAAAAATGATAATGATGATGAACAAAGACCGAAGGATGCCCAAGCTGATTATGCTCTGCTCTGGGGAGATGACAGCGTAGCTCCACTACCGGTCCCGGACGTGGAGTCTTCTAATGACGAAGAAACACAGAAGATTTTGAAAGATGATGGCGATGCCTTTGAAGATATGATTCTTAGATCATTGCAAGAGGATGGGGGATTACTAGATAGTAAACTCAATGAAGATATTATTGCAGAAACTAAAAATATTCTAGAAAATACGGGTGACTCATTCAATGACGATGAAATCAAAATTAATGAATCCAAAAAAATAGAGGAAGAAAATATCGCGTCTGTTAATGGAGATGAAATCGAAAATAAAAACGCGGTCGATAAGGAAGTTGAACCTAAAATTATCGATGATATCCCCGTAGAAAAGGCTGTCGATGATCATGATGTTTTAAAAAATGAAAATAACGCAAAAATAATTGCTGAAACCAAACAAATCTTGGAAAATACAGGTGATTCATTTAATGATGATGAAGTTCAGAATCATGAGGAAACTATGGATGAATCCAAAAAATTAAATGAAGAAAATGTTGCATTTGACAATGTTGACGAGATTGTTGATAACAACGTAGAGGAAACTAAACCTGACATTAACGACAATGTACCCATAAAGGCTGAGGAAGATAATCCTACCGAACATAAGGTAGAAAATCTAGATAAACAAGATCATGATAAGGATGTCAAGGCAGATGAAAATTCACTTGATGCTGTTATTCCTGAAGAAGATACCGTTGACAAAGTTTACGCAGACTTACATGAAGATTTGGACAAACTGCTTGACACATTAGATAAGCTCAGTGATGACGGTGTTATTAGCGACGAGAAACTTGAAGAAGTTTATGATAAACTCGATGAACATTTCTTCGAAGATGATGACAATGCTGAAGAATTAGCTGGGGACACTAAAAATGATGCAGAATACAGTGATATTGAATTAAATAAAATTCTAGAAGACATCTACAACGAAGATGATACGAAGGCTGATGATGCGGCTAATGCATCAGATGAAGCTGATATTGACTTGAAAGTAAAATTTAACGATGAAATGAACGAACCCAACCCAGATGATGCTTTTGAGAGAGACGTTGAACCCTTACCCGATGTCAACGCTGAACCAATCCTACCATACCTTGATGCTATAATCGATGAACCTAAAGACGTCGAATCTATAGAAACGGACAACGAATCTGCTAAACTTGACGCGTCCATCGAAGAAACTCCAGCGAAATCCGTGACTGACAAATTCGATACTGTAGATATCGACACTTTGAACAGTGCCGAATTAGAAGGTTTAGTTAAACAGTTCTCGATGGTAAATAAAGAGGTTTTGGATACGCATTCCAAAACCTTCGAGAAAGATACAGCTCCTGTACATATTAAGTTGAGCATTGACGAACCAGTAGTTATCACTTCTCCTAACTATCCGAGTGCCTACCCAACAAATAACATTGTTGATTGGATTATTGATGGAGACGGTGTGGGCATCGAAATGAATATTACAGACTTCATGGTAAATGGCGCAATGGGAGACTATCTTCTTGTGAAACCAGGTAAGAAAATTACTTTAATTAATGATAGTAATTAGCCGTTGGTACAACGAAAGAAGTATTTTATATTGGCTGTCGATGAGCAAACAGCAAACAAAAGCTGACTATAATTATATGAGATTGATGACATTAGTACCAAAGGCATTATATTTCATGAAATTTACAAATTCATACACTAGCTAGGACAAGTCGAGTTATCTTATGATCGTTGCAAATGGTCTTATAGATTTGAAGAATGAGTGAACTTACATTTCGGCTTATTTCTGAAAAAAACTATGACAGTTTCATTTTGTTTTTCCAAACTTCCATGAGTAGCACTATTACCTACATTCTAAAACATTGTTGATAACTAAATCGACCATCATCATCGTCTCCCTGTGTTCATAAAGCAATATATTTGTGGGTTGGCTCAACATGTTTCCTTTCTAAATGCAAAATCTTACTAAAAGTTTTACGGCTTCGACGGGATTCGAACTCGCCAGATACAAGCGATCACCCTTAAGCCGGGCTGCCTGAATGTTACCTTTCTTTATTTACTTCATTTAGTATTTACTCCTTTCACGCCATAGATATTTATATGTTTATCTCGTGTCTTACTCAAACTATTCTATCAACTATCTTTGATACAGGAGGAGTAGACGATTCAGGACACGATGGCTTACTCTTCACGTACCGTCTGAACTCTGAGAAGCAGTTCGTCTTCTCTGATGTGGACCGACTATTCGTGAGGTTCGAGGCCAGTCCTGCCATGTGGAGTATCATGAGGGGCTTCCGGATGAGCGTCAAGATGATCTGTGAGTATACTTTACAATTCGAAGTAGATCTTCGAAGGAATGTTATGAAAGTAAGAGATGTGTCAGGTTTGTAGCAATTAGAAATACATAATCTGCGCCAACCCTTATAGGTGACGACCGGTGAAGTAAGGCAAATCTCTGAATGGCGTCACTTCTCACATGTCCGTGTCACACGCAAAGAGAGGCCTATATTAAACAATGGTTGAAATTAGATGATAAAGTGGAAAACCGTGGTCTCTGTTTAATCCTACTGGAAAAACGAGCATTTCTTGTGGACCCACTACTGCTTCAGATGGTAATCCGTCACCAGATGAAGTCATACTTCCTAATCTTCTTAATTTATTCCCAGCCCCTCTGCCCGAAGACCCGGAACCACTCCCGGAGCCCGAGGCAGTTCTCGACCCCCCGCACTCCCTCCACACGATCTACCTGGCCGCCGCCATTCCTCAGTTCCTGGACTTGAACGAGACCTTCAGGATCCTGCTAGCTGATATGGCAGACGAGTACATCGCGGAGAAGGGAATCGATCGAGGAGTTAATACCACGTAAGTTGTTTGAGACATTGTTAATGCAAAAGAATATTTACTCAACCCTTTACATCTTTACTAGATGGTTAACAGCATCAGGAGGAAATCTTTACCTACGCTTAACGGGACAATATTATATTGTAGGTATTATTTGACACTGTAGTGCCTGAGATATTGTTGAGATGGAATAGGCTTGCCCATTGCAGCACCTAATCTTCTCAGCTTAGCCGGCCACATAAAAAACGGGAATTCACCGCGAAATTATCTCTATTAACTAACTTCAAAATAAAAGGTTCTATGCTCCAATGTAGTTATGTTTTTTTATGTACCTACTTACCTACCTTATTTTCACTGATTATTCCAATTTAGAAAATTCATTTTTCAAAGAATATCTCTTGAGGTGGTCCCATAAAAAAATCTGGCGAGGATTTTTGTGAACATAATTATGCACATCGGGAGTGCACGAAATTGCTCTCTTTTTACGAAACTGAGAAATCGTTTTTTATTAAGTAAATCATTTATTTTGCAACTTGTAGGTTAGGTATGTCATGCATCATTTTTAGCAACCTAACAATCATAAAGTCATTGACATCTTGTGTTTCAAACGTGCTGAGCATAATTTCAGAAGTGTTTACTTTAACAAAATTTTAATAAAATTTTATATTTTAAAATAATCGGCGTAGGCAAAAATCTGCAAAAATGTGGGCATAAGTACCTATGTCTTATTGGACATACCTTTGATTACCCCTTTAACAACATCGCGCCTTGGGAGACATGATTACGTTTTTTTATTGTAATCTTGCAGTATAATTACGTACTTAACTTAGTTTAGACATGACTATAACTACCTGTTTCATTTTATATTATTATGAAATGGTTCAGTAAACATACAAAACAATGCTATCAGTAAAATGCAATGTAATAAAATAAATTCACGTACGATGTTGCATAAAGACCTTGACATTCTTCACTTACTATCAGTTCTGTGTATCACTGGTTTATTTTTGTTCAACAGTTCTGGGTAAATACCTATATAATAAGTAAGTTCGTATGAGCAAGTGGTCAACTAGTGTCAAAGTTTTAGGCCGCCTGAAGGCCTCCATATCGGGGCCAACAATTTTATGTGCCCTACGAAGCAATTAAGCGCTCAGATGTGCATGTGACATCCTCAAAGGATCATATCTACGTGTTCATTTTTATTTATTTACTAGCTGCGACCCGCGGTGTTAACCGCGGTAAATTGTTCCCGTTCCCGTGGAAATAATGGGATCAAAAGTAGTCTATTTTATAAGCAATTCTAGTACCAAATTTCATTCAAACCCGTCCAGCTATTTGAGTGTGAAGGAGTAACAAACATGATTACTCACTTACACACACAAACTTTCACCTTTATAATATTAGTAGGATATATATAAAACAATACCGGCAAAATGTAATAATAAGATAGGTTAGGTACCTACACGTCACTGATACCAACTGATAGTAGGTGTTCAATATCGTCGACAATAATAATTATTTCTTATCTTTTCAAAATTATTGTGTTCGCTCAGCTAAATGTAATTTTGATTACGAACTATGAAATATTATACTATACAGTCGTCGTTAAAAGTAGCTTCAAATGTAACTGAACACAGTGAATCAATGATAATGATAACCAAGTTCTGGACTTCGTCTTTGTTATATTTATTTTAGACAAACATCGTCCCGCGGCTTCGCTTCGCTTGGTATTTATCCGGATAAAAAGTATCCTATGTGTTATTTATTACAGGTCATAAACTATGTACCTATATTCCAAGTTTTCAGCAAAATACGTTAGGTGAAAAGTTGTCTCTAAATCGGTAGATACCTTCACTATTAACGGAAGGATCATGATCATACATAGAAAACATACAGTGGAACATAAAAACTCCTCCTTTTTTGAAGTGGGTTAAACAACTATATAGTTCACTATCACTATCACGCTGTTTTTAAAGAACAGTGTGTTATGTGTAGGTACTTACTGCTAGCGGAAGTGTTCCTTGATAAATACCTAATCCATAATGCCGTCTTTGTTTAACAATGTCAAGTTGACAAAGGACTGCGCAGTGTGATAAAAAATCAGCCAAGTGCGAGTCGGACTCGCGCACGACGGGTTCTGTACCATTCTGTAAATATTTCAAGCGTTTAAAATTTACACGTTGTCGTTATTAATATCGTAAAAAATACGGCAAAAAAACACTTTTGTTGTATGGGATGTAAATATTTTATTCTATTTTTAGTATTTGTTGTTATAGCGGCATAACACGGTACATGACATGAGACAGCCTGGTGACAGACGGACAGCGGAGTCTTAGTAATAGGGTCCCGTTTTTACCCTTTGGGTACGGAACCTTGAAAATACAAAACGACTTACTCTTAGTAAAAATAATTCCATTTCAGTAATCCCCTACTATGATTCTTAACAACTTACATGTTGAAACAAGCCTACCATTATGGTACACTTGTTTCAAAATGTACCTACCTATTAGTAGTCTTCTTCTTCTTGCCCTTATCCCACTATGTGGGGTCGGCACAACATGTATTCTTCTTCCTTGTCCCTCTAACAGACGTCATCTCAGCACTCACTCCTTACTCATGTCATCCCTCACACAGTCCATCCTTCTTTTTTCTTTGACCTCTACACCTATATCCATCCACATTCATATCTAACACTCCTAGTAACATGATATACCTACTAGTAGTACTAGTACTAGTAGCATTGCAAATTGAAATAAATAAATAAAAATCATAACTAGAATAGTAAAATGATGGAAATACCTACTTATGAGCATATCTCTCAGCCTAGCCGGCCTTATCCACAGGAAAGACATGACATGTAGATACTACGTATGCAAATTACAGACTTCCTCTTCAATGTGGGCTCGCGTGTAATTTTATGCAGTCTATAGGTAGTTGTAGTGACCGTAGCTGACACGGTGTCATTATTAGTGTAACACTAGGTACACGGTGATTTCTAACACAGTGTTCTTTATACTTACACTTCACACTAATATTATAAAGGTCAAAGTTTGTGTGTAAGTGTGTTTGTTACTCTTTCACGAAAACTACTGAACGGATTTGGCTGAAAATTAGAATTTACATAGTTTATGACCTGGAATGATATATACTTTTATATCCGGGCACATACCAAGCGAGTCAAGATACGGGTACTTACTAGTAAATAAATAATGCAACATTTCATTTAAGTAAGCAGAGCTTGTTTCGGGGTACCTACCTTCTACATGACTGATAATACTACATAAGTACCTACATGCTGTTTTTTTTAAATACAGACTTTGACAAAAACACCTAGACCCTTGGGTCAAAATGAGGCGAAAATTGGGCCCGCGGGAATCGAATCCGCAACCTATTGTGTCAGGCCTTGTCAACTGCTCCACAGAGGTCAATCAGCAAGAATTGTAATACTTCTGAGAAATTAAATGCCAATGAACTCACCTAGTATGGCCACTCGGTCGAATAGATGAGTGGCCGCTAGTGACAATAATAGCTGAACACTTTCTTGATTAGAAGTGTCAAACGACTAATGATTTTAGCATTTAAACTCTTGTCACCAGAGTTGAGTCATACGAATACAAATTAAAATAATACATTAACAATTAAAATTAATATTTAAAACTGATATGAGTCATAGCAAACTTGTTAATGATAAGTAAATAAACTTGTTTTCGATACCTAGTAAATGTTTAATTGCTGTTCTATTTAATTCTCAGTAGAGTGTACTCAACGAGTATGAAGCTATTTTTTGTTTTTTATTATCTTAGACTATTTCTGACCGTGACTGTACTATGCAGTTTGCTAAGGTATTTTCGTCCGACCTACTTTAAATCGCTGTACGTCTACGCGTCATAATAACATAAACAAACACACCAAGTGTGATCTAATGAATCTAGATATTTGATTCTAACATTGTAATTATAATTATTTACTAAATAATTATGTTTCTGTTAGGTACAATAGTGGCAATTCGGAGTGTCGCAAAAGCTAAATTAAACTAACTAAAATTAATTCCATCCTTTTAATTCCCATCGCTATGAAAGGGACGGCAACATTTTTAGTTAGTTAAGTTTAGCTTTTGCGATACTCCGAATTGCCACTATTGTCTTACGTTGGAATACTAACTTCCAATGTTTTGGACGTCCCTCTGAATACTCGCTTAGACATTTTTTTTGACAAGCAGGAGAATTTGTATATAATACCTGGGGGCATGTCTGGATCTAGGGATCCTGTTTTGACTCTATCCCGAAGTGCGGTAGACATTGTATTCGAGCATTTAACATTAGATTAGGTACCTAGGTATAGGTACTTATAAAAGTAATCTGCTTGTTTAAAAATTGATGTCTAAGTGAATGAGCCGAAATATATGTGTCAATATGGTAGCAAGTAGAAATCTATGGTATCTTCCTTCATCTATGGAAAAGAGGCTATGATTGTATGTATGTATCTATCTATGTACTTATGTCTATGTACCTAAGTACCTATGTATGAATAAAGGCGTAACCGATCAAAGTCATATTGTATCAAACGAATGAACGATCAAAGCATTAGGTAGTCATCAATCAAATTGATTGTGTTCTATTTTTAACCGACTTTTAAAAAAGGAGGAGGTTCTCAATTGGTCTGTATTTTTCTATGTGTTACCTCAGAATTTTGGACTGGGTGAACCGATTTTGATGATTTTTTTTTATTTGAAAGCAAGTGCTTCCCGTGTGGTCCCATAATTTGAGGATCTGATGAGGATCTTCATAGCTATGAACAAAATTGAACCTCAAGAGTGTAGAAATTGCTCTCTTACGAAATAGAAGTCGGTTCAATAAAATGTTTAATTTTGCCTCTTGTTTATAAAACCTTGCATTCTCTATTTTTGAAATGACAAGATTAAAAACAACAAAGTATATTTATCTAATCGCCGCATAGCGCTGCTGTGTTTAGGTCATAAAAACAACCTTAGTACAGGTTAACATAAGGTGTAAGTTGCATCGACAGTCAGATCTGGCAATCTACATTGGTTTATGATTACTAACAAGAACACCTGCCTGCACTTACTTCAAAGTGGTAAAGTCTCAAAAATTATGACACTAGCACCGCTATGAACATTGTAAGCACTAACCGTTATTCGGTAAGCTTACGCTAGCTTAAATGGCTCTTATTTCTATTGCTATCTCTTTTATTCTTCTTTCTTCTTTCATATTGATTACCTATTATAGCTCTTATGGCCATTCAAAGTAATCGGTAATTTAATTATAGGTTATTGATTCTGACTTTGACGTTGATTATCGGAATTTTTCTATATGTAGGTACCTACCTACTCTAATTTATGCGGCCACTCTTAAAACCATCACTTGGAAGAAAAATATTTACTACACATTTAAGAAACAGTCGATTTATATTTTATCATACCACAAAACACGACACCAAGGATAAGTCTCATATTCTTCTCAGCATCGTTTGTTACGCATTGCCGATGCCACTTCCCTAATATGTTTCCTGTACAATCTCCGTATAATCCACCCAGGCTGCGAAAACTGTACCACGCATGCGCGAGCTTCGCACAAGCGCACGTAAACTTCAATCTATTTCAGTGAACGCCAGCTCTCGCCCCGAGCTTACGGGCCGCACAGAAACCATCAAAAACATACTCACCACGTGTGAGAACAAAAATGGAAGGGTAGTGACAAAAGTTGTTATCAAAATCAGCAATGGAGCCTTTGATAGATAGGAATAACTTCGCTATCAGCGCGATGGTGACAGTGGCGATGCAGATTCTCTTCTTTACGATCGCATCGCTGTCGCAGAGCGATAAAGTGACAGATTTCACTGGAGGCGCGAATTTTATCAGCATCGCGCTACTGACCTTCTTTCTCGGTCAGGGAGGCACCACTCTTAAAAGCTATGACAGCAGACAGCTCATGGTAACTGCGTTTGTGTGCGTCTGGGGTCTGCGTCTCTCTGGCTACCTCATCTACAGAATCTACCACATCGGACGAGATAAACAGTTTGAGGACAGAAAGAGCAACACGCTAAGATTCGCAGTTTTCTACACATTTCAAGCTGTCTGGGTGTATATCGTCAGTCTTCCAGTTATTATAATTAACTCTCCACATCATTCATACCCAAAGTCTCCAAAAACGATGACGACTTTCGATTCAGCTGGGGCTGGACTGTTCGTGATAGGACTTCTGATAGAAACGTATGCAGATCTCCAGAAGTTTGCATTTAGACAAGAACCAGCGAATCAAGGAAAATGGTGCAACGATGGCCTCTGGGCTCTCTCAAGACATCCCAACTATTTCGGAGAAATCGTTCTTTGGTGGGGGATATTCACGATCTCTTTAAACATAATAGAAGGCGTAGAATGGATCGCGATCCTATCACCTCTGTTTACGACAGCGATAATATTATTCTTATCAGGTATACCTTTGCTGGAGCGATCCGCCGACGAGAAATATCGCGATAACCCAGATTATTTGTACTATAAGCTGTCCACGTCCCCGCTCATACCGATTCCTCCTGCAATTTACGTGGAAGTACCGAAGTTCATGAAGTTCTGCGTGTGCTGTGAGTTCCCTCTCTACGATTCAACCAACGAGGACTTCCCCGCGACGACCATTGTTACCGAGACCACCAGCATTTCTATAGTGCAGTCGACATAGCTAGCAAACGCCGCGCAAGAGAAAAGCGCGGCCAAGACAGAACCGTCGAAGAATCCAAAGCAATTGTGACCGAACGATAAGCCGCTCCTGCCTACCTCCTTGCCACTGAAGCAGAGCAACTCTGTAGACATGAATCATTACAACACTTATATGGATAGTTTGAAGAAGAGCAAGAAGGTAGCGCTGGATATAATAGAGGATGTGAAGGCTTTTGACGAAGTCAAAATAGATGTAGACGGTGCTGTGCCAAGTTCAAGCTACAAGGCTAAAAGACCTAAAGAAGTAGTCAAGTATGATAGAATAACATTTAATACAACCGCAGTATTACATCATTATCCGCAAATTGCTGAAAATGAAAAAAAAGCTTCCAAATCAAACCTTAATCTGCCTTTAGTTAAAAGTGAGAATAATAATGGAGTTAAGGATATACAAATTTCTAATAAGAAGGATAAAGTAAATAATAATAAAACTAAAGTAAATGAACATGATAAAATAGAAGTAATGAATGAATCTCTCAAATTTGTCGAAGAAAAGCTAGTTTGAGCAAATAAGTGATTCCAAGTGACCATTTTGGTAAATCAAAATGTAAAAATATATTTCAAAGAATAACAAGGGTTTCAAAATAAGTGTGTTCTTGGTAATGCACATATCAGAACCCAGTAAAGGGTGAGTCATTACTACTAAAGGAAAAGCGTTTACAAAAGGAGTTACAAACAACATGTTTTGTTAATATTTAAGAAGAAACTTTTGAAATTAACATTAGTCATTGAGCACTAAGACAAAACCACAAATTAAAAATAATTAATAATTCTAATCAGGTTGGTTAATGTTTGCAACTAAAATTTAGATTTTTGTTTCGAATGCTATGCATTAAAAAGCTATTGTTAGACAAAACTATAAACAGTAAACTATGTACAGCAATAATAATTATGTTATCAAACATTTGTTGGACCTGCCTTACAAATTCTCGCTAAACATATCGCTAAGTAATGTAAATACCGAAGACTGCGATGTTTATTAAATAAGGATATATTCTAGATTCCTATAGTACATAAATATACATGGTGTTTTACGGAATAGCGTCTAGGTACTTAGGTATTATGAAACTAGGATAATAAGAGATACATTGATCGGTAGTCCAAAGGAAACAGTTTATTATATGCATCTCACTCAATGTATAGTGTAGTATAAATGATAGATAATAATTATTATCTTTATGAAATTAAGAATTCCCTTACCGTCTTTGTTTTATATAACGAAGCTTTAAAAAAATGTTATCTCTGACATTATTGCCAAAAAATATCAAAATGAACTATATCAATGTGTCATTTTATTTATTATTGCCAAAAAGTAGCAAAATTATGAGATATGAGAAGCATAACAATTAGAAATATGCAAACAGGTATTTTATCGCGAAAATACCATTATTTTAGCCCGACATTTCAACCGGATTGCACCAACCGTGGTGGAAAAACTTCCCGCGACCACAGCTGGTGCGAATGTTTTAGAAATTGTGTTTTAAATTTACTTTTCATTATTATTTTTTTTGGGTTTTTTTTAATCTCAAAATCGTTAAAGTGAATGTGATATTAATAAATCATTGACATTATTGCCAAAATGTTGCAAAATTATCAGATACTTATATTAAAACACTCATTATGAAGTATAATATAGAGATCTCGTTAAAGTGTATGTGAAATTATAATTACCTAATGAAAGTATTGTAATGAAAATATTGTACCTACTTATAGCAAAGCGGCCTAGGGCATTAATTCCTTTGATCGCTAGACCCTATTTCCGAGACACCCTGTACTCTTGCGATTCCAAAACAAGTGCTTTAAAGTTTAGGTATCTATATTGTGATCCTAACAGTTATACTGGAAATCTGGAATATAACAAAAATACATTATCTAGGTACATACTACTGTTAAAATTGAAGTAAAACGGAATCTAACGTAGTGGGTTCGATAACATTTATTTCTATTTTTTTTTTATATTTTATTGTAGGTACTTAAACCCTTTTTCATTTTCAAAATTTTATAAAAGGAGGATGGGCGTTTTGTTCCAAGTATTTACTGTATCAATTCGTGACATAAATGTCATATTAAAGAGCCCATACAAAAGTGCCCATCCTCCTTTTTACATAGTTTTATATTTTAGCTCTAAAAGTTCATTTTAAAATGTCTAACAGTAGTAACTTCCCCCTTATATTGGTTAACTAGTAAACCTAGCTAGCTAAATTAGCTAAAACGGATATTAAATCTTTTGCTATCTCTTTTCATTGACATAAGAGTAACAAGAAAAAAACATTCTTTAAACCTATATTAAATTGACAACTCTATAACAAAAAGACCACTTTTCAAAAAGTTTAACTATCTTTTGTGATGTTGATACTTCGATACGTTCAAAACTATTTGCACTTTTAGGATCACATATAGAATCAATAGCTATCAATCCGTCTCAAAAATAAATAGTTTAAGTAATTATAATATTATTCTCGTAGTTATAGCTATATTTATTAATATTTTAATGGAGTCAGCATTGTTAAGTAGGTGAGTTGGTTCAATAAAGCTTTTATTGGTCAATTCAGTGTTTATTTTATGCCAACTCTATATTTTACATTGACAAACAATTATACTTAACTACATAAATACTTCAATTCAATTTTCCAATTTATTTAACTCTCTACTTTAGTCGGTATTAGAATGGAATAAATCTTTTTAATACTACCTGCTCGTCAATGGCATATTATGTGTCATGCAAACCTTTCCTAAAGTAAGTCATTACAGCTCCTCGGTCTAGCAGGCACATAATGTTGTATGGCATATCTTTCTTCCCCTAGAGAATAAAGTGATTTGAATTTGGAATTCAACCCATGTATGTACATACATACCTTGTGGTGCTTGATCGAGGTTGGTTTCAAAAAAGTTTAGATGGAATGAAATTTTATTCTGATTTAGGCTGTATGTTATCATTTCCTTTGCACTGCCTACAAATAAAAAAAAACCTGATGATACCTAATGAATTTCGTAAAAATTTTTCGTGTTTATATTTTTTTTAATTTGTAGTTTTTAATTTGTAGTTTGTGTTGTGCAACGAAAATGATAACATACAGAAAAACTCAGAATAAAATCTCATTGCATCTAAACAGTTTGACGCATACAACCACCTTTATGTACTTTCTGTATAACAGTCATTGGTTTCAATTGCCTCGCAGACAGTATAAAAAGTAGTGGTAGGTATGCATCACTGGCTTAAATGTGTATTTGTCTTGGGCGATCTTGAACCCCTCGTACTCAGGATTCTAGCCATAACTCTAGAATCCCTCTTACTCGGGGTTCAATATAGCGCCCGCTACATAATACACTACTTTAAGCCCTTGTTGCATAAACTACTATTTAACATTATTATGAAGTTAATAATCTACAATGTTACTATTAATACTCTTTAAACTATCGCGACTTGAAAACCGTGGTCACGAGTAGACTGTAATGTCATCGAAACGTCGAGGTAAAAAAATAAATACCTAATAATAATTTAAATACGCGATTAAGTCCCGATAATATTTTTAAAAATGTAACTATTCACATAGCTGTCAACGATCCACACTCACATAGGTTGCTTGCTATCCATCTATACTAATATTATAAAGAGGTTAACTTTTTTTGTTTGTTTGTTTGTTTGTTTGCTGGGGATCTTTTATCGATTTATCTTCTACAAAACTAAGAATAATCTACATAAGGTATCTCTAGGCATCTTGTTGTCAAAGATGTGCGACCTTCACGTTTGATCCACTAACAAGCGACACGTGTATTTTTAGCGCAAGCCTCGAATGCTGAGCACGTGCTCAGATGTAGTGTCATTCTCCTTTTCACTTTTGTTTTTAACAACAGACTAAAAATAAGGGTGTTATAATTTTGTACTTGTTACTGTTTTGTTTTTATTCTTCAGTATTATAAACGCGAAAGTTTTTCTGGATGTATTGATTGAACACACATGGTTACTCTTTCACGCATAAACTACTGAACGGATTTGGCTGAAACTTGGAGTACACGTAGTTTATGACCTGGAATAACACATATGCTACTTTTTATCAGGGTAAATACCACGTGCGTGAAGCCGCGGGCGGATACAAGTACTGCATAAACAAGCTCTTATACCACAGATAATATAATATAAACAAGGTATTATATACTGTATATACTCCTTTCATACAAAAACACATCAAAGCATTTCTGTCCAATATCTTTTATCTGCAAAAACATGTTTGTTATTTGATTACCGAAATTCGTGTCCCAATTCGGAATGTTTTTGGAATTGTGCCAAAAAGACTTTGTAGAGTCGTTCATGAACATAAATGGAGAAGAATAATATGTTTTGAGAGCAGTTTTGAAGGTCGATGTTGTTTGGCACAACTCAGAAGTAGGTAGGTAATAACTGATTTACGACTGTGTCTCCAAGCATGGTAGATTAGGCATGTTGACTCATTTTAAAAAAGCATTCTAATAAGTTTTTAAGTCCTTATTACTTATTAAAAAAAACCTTTTTATTATAATCGAAAAGAAACATTTATCAGCACAAAATTAAGTTTTTAAAATACATTTTCTGTTTGACGCTAAAATACGCTTGCAAGTGTAATTTCGTCTTTTTACTAAGACGTGACGTCACGCTTGGTAGGAAGGTTT
The DNA here is from genome assembly GCA_963582015.1 of Xanthorhoe designata. NCBI lineage: Eukaryota > Metazoa > Arthropoda > Insecta > Lepidoptera > Geometridae > Xanthorhoe > Xanthorhoe designata. Next base: position 17,300,583 of record OY757029.1, on the reverse strand, counting down.
ACATGAAATTGTTTTTGGTGGGATACCTTATTTCTCGAGAAAGTTGGCTATTTATCTTAAATTAAATTGAATATGAAACCATCAGCTAGTTGATTATAAAGAAGTCCACTAATCACACTATCACACTAATATTATAAAGGTGAAAGTTTGTGTGTGTGTAAGTGTGTTTGTTACTCTTTCACGCTCAAACAGCTGAACGGATTTGAATGAAATTTGCTACCAGGATTGCTTATACCTTGGATTAAAAATAGGCTACTTTAATTTCCAGTATTCCCACGGTAAAGGAAACTATTCACCGTAGGTACGAGTAACACCGCGGGGCGCAGCTAGTATTTTATCCTCTGGAGTAAATGGTTGTTTGTTATTTTTCGGGAAGTCCCTGCAGTACCTATCTGTCATTACGTAACATTGCAAGACCGCATTGCGTTGTAGGTAGGTACAGTGTTTTTTTAACTGGAGCAGTAGGGGAAATCCAAAAATAAAGGAGAATGAGGGAAGAGAATGAGGGAACCTACTCTTATTTATTATACAAGTTAAACTACCTATTTGCTCTTAAAATCGCTTAATTCATAATGGGGGCAATTCGGAGTGTCGCAAAAGCTAAACTAACCTAACTAAAACTATTGCCATCCTTTTTATTCCCATCGCTATGTAATTTTAATTAGCTTAGTTTAGCTTTTGCGACACTCAGAATCGCCACTAATAACAAGTTAAATTATCGACTCGGACTGTTAAAGGAGACAGAGGCCTTAAGGCGGCCTAATAACTCCGTCAGCAGAGTTCGCCAGTAGCTCTTACGAATTTACTCGCATTCTATCTGTTTAGCAATTTTGGCTACTACTATGACTTCAGGCGCCATCTATTGAGCAGAATTAACACTCACTGACATCTAGTTTGGGTTTAATTAAACTTGAGAATGCTGCATCAACATTGTTTATTTTGTTGAAACGTAATGCCACTAGATGGCTCTACATAACTTACTTACAAAATAATGTATAGTTTCCGAAAATAACGTGGACAAACAAAATTACTGTGAAAACACCCGTGCGAAACCGGGACGGGGCGGCTGTTCAAACTGAAGCCAAACCAACTTCAAATGCACCTCGAGATTGCAAGAAATTGCTACTCTGAAATTGCTTCAGGTAAAACGGGATAGCCCGACGAATTGCCCGCAAATTCAGGATTGTTTTCAATGTTCAACATGAGGCATCTGTACTAGTGTATTATATAATCTGTGCTCTTACGAAATTTAAGTCGGTTTAATATTTTTGCCACAAATATTATATAAGTATTATAATTTAACTTCCAGGCAAGAAGTAACCCAGATCACATCCGTCGCAGTATGTCCGATAAACTGGCCTCGCTTCGAGCTCTGCGCTGCCGTGACCTTCGGCGTGTCCCTGGTGGAAGGAGACGAGGGTATGCTGGATGAAGACGCTCTTGAGGAGATGTGGAAAGAGTACAGCACGAGGGATCCTTACGCGCTGCGGCTGAGTAGGATGGGAATCGCGGTAAGGATGTTTTGATGCATACCTTTTTTGATACTTTGGCTGCGCATGGGGGCCGTGTTTTACAGCTAGGCCTACACTATTCAGGCCTTTACATCTTTACTAGATGATATAAGTATACAGAGTCAGGAGGCAAGCTTTGCCTACACTTAACGGAACACTGTAGTGCCTGGGACATTGTTGAGATGGAAGGCTTGAAACACTATTATGTCGTTGCCTGCGAAATACTTTGGTAGGTACCTACTTATGAATAAAAATCAACAGAAAGTCATTTTTAGGTTAAGTATTGATAGTTTGTTAACAAATTGATTCTACTGCCTGTTGCAACGCGACACACAGACTCGACTCGACGAGATAACTCCTGATGACCCACCTTCTCTTCTTCCAGGAGTTTGACCAGCCTAGCAGTTTCGTGATGACGTCATGGCTGGTGATCGCGTCAGGAGTCGTCATTGCTATGATGATGATGACTTTCCTCTCCTGGCGGTACAACTGCTTCAAGGATTATACTAGGTAGGTAATTTATTTATAAATGAAAAATGTAGGTGGCGCTCATCGGTGTTTTAACCGATGAAATCATGGTTTCAGGCCTCGGCGTACAGGGGTCCGTAGCCTAGTGGTCAGGCAGCTCGGCTTAAGAGCGAAGTCGAACGCTTGTATCTACCACAGATAAAACAATACTATCTACGCAGGTTCGAATCCTGCCGGAGCCGTTAACTTTTAGTAAGATTTTTCATTTATAATGAAATATCCAATAGGTACACTGTAAAATAATAAAAAAAGGTAAGTATTATATAAAATACTGATGTGGTGAAGGAAAACATCATTGAAAAACATTCTTTCACACAATACCTTTATCACTGAAGGTACCTACCAGGAGCACAGAAATTGAATAGAGGTATCTTGTTCCAGGATGAAAATTTACAGCGACACCGACAGTATTCAGAACGAGAAGCGAGGGCTTGACCTGTACCCCACCCCCCACCAGACCCTGCCCCCCCTGTACGCGGAGAACGAGTACAAGTGGCAGGACAATGAGGACACCACACGAGGTATGCAGTATTCATCATCATCATCTCATCATTTTAATTTAAGACATCCACGGCCTGGACATAAGCCTCCCTAATGCAATAACCAGAATAATGGAACAAGGTACAAAAGACATTATAATAGCACACGGGAAATTACTCACGCACGTAAAATTACCGAGCGATACTTCGCACGCAGTGTGAGACGCGACCGCGAGGAGTGACCACACTCAATACCCAGATGAAGATTCTCCGGAAGAATCGAAACATTGTCGGTATCTAAATCGACGATAATTTTACGTGAGTAATTTTCCGTGTGCTATTAGGTATAATGTCTAATACAACTCACGATAGTTTTGAAAGTGAAAAAGGTACAAAAAACTTGTTTAAAACACTTACTTAATTAAATAGCGACTCTTACTACGATGCAGCAAAGTGCAATCGAGCTCGCGCAAGAGTCTCGTGGCGATCGTTATAAGTGCCTAAACTTAACATTTAATTCTTACGGAGTTCCATTACTGTCGTATTAGCCGTCGGGCCGAATTGTTTCTATCTAAATAGCGGAGTGTTCTAGGCATGCTAATACTACCAGCATTAAAAAATGTAAAAAAAATATTGTAAAAAAATGTTGATGCTTTACCTACTATCAAAATACGATTAATATCTAAAATTATCAAGAATTAATTGGCAAAGGCCTCCCCTTGGATAAGAATTTATAAGATTGGAATCATTTTGTATATCAAGACAAAAACCTTACAAAACTGTTTTATTATTATTTCCAGTTGATATCGGTGGCTTCGCCAACAAGAGCTACGCGCGTGACATGTACGACTTCGACTCTGATGAAGACGTCAGTCCGCCCAGAGAGAGGTAAGATATTACTATTAAACCCTTAGAGAAAGTAAGAAATAGAGCGCTGTTTATTTCTTTCTCAGTCACACAAAAACATAGAAGAATATATATACAACATTCTTGTGAGTAAAAGAGACAAAGCATTAGATCTTTTGTCCCTCATCGCGTGCCGTTTTTTTGTATGGCCGGCAACTTGATGTGCCGAATTTTGTACTACGAAACTATGGATTAATTGCAATTTTTGTCCCTCTCGGCGGCACGCTCACTGTTCGTCCAGGTACTATACTAGGTCCATGATTAATCCTCATTAAGCACTTCTTTTAAGTAAACTCTGATTTAATTCCGAAGAGATTTGAACCCGCATTAATACACGCGATCCTCAACCTGTTGATGTTGGACATTTCATTGGACCTTGAAATTTAAAAAAAAAAGGCTAAGAGAAAGCCATTATTTATACCATCATTCAACCTTTTGGGGTTCTGTAAAGTTAGCTATACACCATCAATCTACTTGCAGGAACACTACAGACGTGTAAGGTGTATAAGGTGCATGCTACTTGCTTCTAAAAAGCTTATTAATTAATGGTAGGAGATAATTAATTAAGAATTTGTATTCATAAAAATAAGTAGGTAATAGTGGCAATTCTGAGTGTCGCAAAAGCTAAACTAAGCTAAGTAACTAAAATTGTTGCCGTCCCTTTCATAGCGATGGAAATAAAAAGGATGGCAATAATTTTAGTTAGTTTAGTTTAGCTTTTGCGACACTCAGAATTGCCCCCATTAACTGTGGCAATTCTGGATGTCGCCAAAACTAAACTTATTTGACAGCACTAAAATTGATGCCATCCTTTTTATTTCGATCGTTATGAAAGGGACGGCAACATTTTTAGTGCTGTCAAATACGTTTTGTTTAGTTTGGCGACATCCAGAATAGCCACTAGTATTATTTTCATTACACCTTACGTTTACTCATTACGTTTTGTTCTTTTTCGCTTTGTATTTTTTGCAGAATTTTCAGGTGAATGAATTATTCAAATAATAATAATAACACTAATTAAGTTTGTCTATAGTTTCAGAAATAGCGGCACCGTCACATCTAGAGACATCTACAGCGGGAGCGTCGCTTAGAAGGGATCAAATAGTAGCTACAACCAAATATATTTAAGAAACCTACTTATAACGAAAGCCAGGCTAATTTACTCGCCATTCGCTGGCGTGTTGGCTTGTAAGCTAGTAAAGGAGCCAAGTATCAGCATTACTGCTAGTGAACTAGTTGCGAGAATCTTTGCGTTTTGGCAGTCGCTAAGGCTGCGTTTCCATTGACGCGGAGCTGTGCGGAGCGGTGCTTAGCGGTGCATGAATTGACCAATCACTATGCTCTAAAATCTTTGGTCCGCGATTTTGAGCATAGTGATTGGTCAATTCATGCACCGCTAAGCACCGCTCCGCACAGCTCCGCGTCAATGGAAACGCAGCCTAACTCGCTAGTTCGCTTTGGAAGTGAGTGCGAACGAGTGCGAGCGAGTGGAAGCTTTGTGTGTCATCGACAGTCGCTTAGTCGCTCACTCGCTAGCTTTTAAATTCGCCGGCTAGCAGCTCGTAAAGTAGCCTAGTGTAAGGCTTTACTTACAATAAAAACTTTTTGTTAAATGATTTATACAAATCGGGATGCAATTTATGCCTCCTAACGGACACAAAAGAACATTTAATTGAAGATTGTTTTAAAATATAAAACAAAATAATCAATAATATTGTCTTGAATAGGTAATCTTTATTCAAGACAAATCTGAAATGATACCTACATAAAGTTATTACTTATAAGAACAAAAGTTTATTATTTTTTTAGAAACTTAAAAGTTACTTGCCGAATATTGTTGTGATTTAACATCCTGTTGTAATTTTTAAAATGTATTTTTATATTTGTTTTGATTTATAAATAAATGGTTATTTTTAATTTTGTTGTTTTATTTTACCGGTTTTGTAACATCCTATAATGTTATTGGATTGGAAAACAATGTAAGAATCCCAGATTACCCGAATATTGGGGGCCAATTCTGAGTGTCGCAAAAGCTAAACTAAGCTAACTAAAATTGTTGCCATCCTTTTTATTCCCATCGCTATGAAAGGGACGGCAACAATTTTAGTTAGCTTAGTTTAGCTTTTGCGACACTCAGAATTGCCACTATTAGGTATACTGTAGGTGCCTCATTTTTAAGCTATTGCTTCTATAGCGGGCCTTGAGCGTGGAGACCGAATCCAGAAATTCTGTAACGAAAATATCCTAACACCCCCCCCCATGCAATAGCTTTATCGCGGCAGTCTCCGAGTGCCACACGTCTTTTTTTTCAATTTCTTTTCTTCGCGTTGTTTAATTATCATTTTCGCTGTTATTTTTAATTTCTTTAAATATTTGAATTGAACTCGGCGAAACGAGATAAAAATATCATAACATGGTTATCTTGACAGGAGTGTTAAACGATCTTCTGAGATAAAATTTAATACCAGAAGGCACTTTCAAACAAAGAAGATTAAAAACACTACTTACCTAAGTGCCAAATGTAGCAAAACAAGTAGCAAAATATTTTTTTGCTACTTGTTTTGCTGCAGTCACCTCCTTCAGAGCACTATATTAGTGGCAATTCGGAGTGTCGAAAAAGCTAAACTAACTAAAATTAGGTAATGCCATCCTTTTTATTCCCATGGCTATGAAAGAGACGGCAACATTTTTAGTTAGTTAAGTTTAGCTTTTGCGATACTCCAAATTGCCACTGTTTCAATAAATTGCGAATAAAATAATTACGTCTTGTGATCAAGTTATGACGACAAAAAAGCAGTATTAAAATCTTTATGTCAATAACAGTAAACTGTATGTCAACATAATTATGACGGAGTGATTCAACGCTTGTCGCGGTGGGTGATTCTTCAACAAACTAAATAAAAATGGTTAAGTTTTTTTGATGGAAAAACTTAATGGGAAAATTATTCAACATTGCAGTAAGAGTGAATAAAATGAAATAAAAAATTAACACTTTTAAAAGATAACAATGTTACTATGACGATAATATGGTCATTCGTTAGTTGAATATTGAAACCGGGCATAACAGAGCAATCAAAGCCATAGGCGTAACCCTACTTCAGTTTTTTAACGCCCTTAAAGTAAACTACATAAATGTTTAAATAATACAAAAAAAATGTAAGTATCACCAATTTCTATAATATACACTACTCAACAAAGTCTAGGGAACAAGCAACAATGCTTCAACTTTTTTGTGATAATTCGTAAAAAATGTACTGGTCACTAAAATTTATGAATTAAGGCTGGAAGAGGAATAAATCATTTGTTCGAAATTAAAAAAATAAAACCAAAGTGCGAAAGCTTTTCAAAATAAGAGGGAAAAATCGAACTTGGTCGAAGAGTACCTAAGGGGTTTGCTAGCATAAAGTTGTTGTGATTTTTGTCATGTATCGACTTTTATTCTTGTGAAAACCCATTACTGCCAACTTTTTCGACATTTTCGAAAGTCTAAGCGTTATGTCACGTCGTGATTTAACGCGGGAAGAGATGCTTAGGGCTGTGGGTATGTTGGAAGCTAGACGCGGTCAACGCGATATCGCGGCCGCTGTGCACTCACAGCCAAGCGTAATTTGCCGATTATGGGCACGCTACAGGGCTATAGGAGATGTAGCCGAACGTCACCGAGGAAGATACAGGGTCACTACCCAGAGACAAGATCGACTTCTGCATAATGCTGCAAGAAGGCAGTCCCAGATTACCTACAGCTCGCCAGTTGGTAGGAAGACTCCAGTCCCAGCACCAAGTGGTTATCAGTGACCAAACTGCCAGGAGAAGATTACATGAAGTCAATCTCCGCGCTCGCACACCATTATGAGTTCCAGCTTTGCGACGTGAAAATCGAGGGCGTCGTTTATGTGGGCTAATGCACATTTGCGATGGACCAACAATCAGTAAGCACGTGTTTTCTTTTCCGAAGAGTCTCGTTTCGGATTTCATCCTGATTCAAGGAGAGTGCGTGTTTGGCTTGTTCCTGGTCGCCAAAGTCGACTCCAAAATCCTCAGGAAGTTCATCCTTATCAAGGCGGAACGATCATGGTGTGGGCTGGAATTTGCCTGGGTGGGAAAACTGATCTCGTTCGCATACGAGGCAATTTGAATGCAGACCAATACACTGAACAGGTAGTGCATCCTATGGTCATCCCCCACCACCAGCAGTTTGGCCAAGATTTCGTGTTCATGCAGGACAATGCACGCCGACACACCGCAAGGCAGGTGATGAATGTGTTCAGCGAGCACAATATCACGGTATTAGAGTGGCCTGGTCAGTCCACCGATCTCAATCTAATTGAGCATGCATGGGATTTACTCGGAAGAAGAGCTTTCAGTGATTTTCCTCAAAATTTTACACGGGAGAAGAACTATTTTCGCATCTTTTCAGAATATGGAGCCTTATTTCACATGCGACAACTGATAACTTGATACTCAGCATGCCACGCCGATGAAGGGCCGCGGCTAATGCCCTGGGAGGTCCAACGGATTATTAAACAGCTGCAAATAATGTTTTTTCATTGAATTTCCACATAAGCGTCATAAGTTTTGTAATTTAAAGAAAATTGTTTGTTTTTTGGTTTAGGCACTATTTTAGTTTTTTTAAATAAACCTTAATTTTTTACATGAACGCTTTTTATTTAATTGCATAACTGAAATCAAGAATAAATTTCGCTTCTTTTGATGTAGGTATAACATCTGGGACAATAAAAAAGTTTATTTAAAAATATTCACTAAAATATCCTTGTTCCCTAGACTTTGTTGAGTAGTGTATTTTATGATATTGTGAATCAAAACAGAAAAATTGGACTTTACGAAACTTCTCCATTGGACATTCCTCTGACTTTTCCATAATCTTCAAAGGATTTTAGATGCCTAAAGTGCTTAAATTGGATTTTATTCCAGGCTGCCTGAAAGAGTGTCATAGCCGACACACAAACGTGCTCTCAACAGCACAGGGGCCTTACTCCGGATCAACGACAACGAAGTTTCGTGACTTTTTTCTGGGTCAGCTTATGTTGGTAGATACCTACTGAATTCGTAATAGTTCATCAACATAATTGGAACCCGAAAATTGTCACGAAACTTCGTTTTCGTTGATTCGGTCCGGAGTAAGGCCCCTGATCTCAGCTGTTAAGCCATCCAAGTTATGGCGCTCAGACCAAATTGCCAAGCCAAAAAGAACAGCCCAGCATCTCGCAAGGTTGCAGTAGGTGCGCGACTGCCGGCGCGACCTCTCATTTGCGGAGATAACGCGATGATTAACTGATAACAAATTCTATTACGTACACGTAACTACGAATTGTGTCATTCTTCGGGAAAATTTGCAAAAATTTTGGTCTTAAATTTTGCACGAGAAATGTTGTTGTGAGTGTGTGAAATTTAATGTGTCGGCTACGGGATTTTGATAATTAAGTACATACCTAATAGGTAAGTAATGAGAAAATTAAGTCAATTTGTCATATATACCTAGATTAAAAATGCAATTAATTACAATGTAGGTACCTACTTACGGAAATTAATTTATAGGTACTTACACAGTTTTTTTTCAAAGATGAGTATGAAACGTAGACTTAACAAATAATAATAGGTAATAACAATAAGATAATTGTGATTTAAACTGTTGTCTTTAAAAATATTTCTACCAGATGACTTTGAAAAGATGACTAATTATAACTAGCTAATATATAGAACAAGATAAGATTAGAATCGAGTAGGTAATTTAATCAGTTGCAGTTTTCAATCAGCATTCAGATGAGCAGTTATCATTTAGGAAGTTAAAATGGAGGAATATCATAAACAAATCAGTGTCATAGAAGAAATCCCGGAAGATCCTGAAGAAAAGTTATTGCCTAAAGATAGTGAGTTTTGTGAAATAAATAAACTTTACGATGAATGTTTAACTTATCTTAAACAAGAGAGTATAAATGATACCGAAGAAGATCACGATCCAGATTATGAAAGCATTAGAGATAAATCTGGAAGCAATGATGAAAATGATCGCGATGATAAATATGAAAATGAATATCAAGACAAAAATCATCATAATGGTTATAAAGACGAAGAGGTAAATGAAATCGAGACTAAAACTGTTTACAACATAGAAAACGAACTGAAATCAAACGAAAGCATAAACACCGTCATCTCTGAGCCTAGATCTGAAAGGTTGCGAAAACTATCACAACAACTTCCCAAAATAATTATAACACAGAGCAACACTAGCTTGAATATACGAAAACAAGAAGAAACTATAGGAAACAAATATTTTAAAAGGCAAGATGTGAAGATTATTGAATATAATAGTCTCCCGAAAATCAATCAACAACGTGAATTTAAGCCTAACAATGTAAAATCTGAAGGAAATATTTATAGCAAAATTAAATCGACCGGCAAGCATTATAACAAAACTGATGTGAAGAAGATGATTGGAAATGGAAAGAAACCTGTCATCATCGAAAAAGAGTAAGCATTTTATTTTTTTAACTTTTAAACCGTTATTAATTTCCTTTTAAACCATGCAATTTAAAAAAAAACGCGTAACACATTTAATCGTCATTGAAAATTATCATCAAAATTTTCGGTTCTGACGGGATTCGAACCCGCATTTACCGATCCTCCTCATAAGTAAAAAATTCGTAATTTAACTAAGATATCATAATTAAAGACAACTTTGATACACGTGACGTATCAAAGTTGTCTTCGATACGTATACGTAAACAGGCATTAGAATCCCCTAAAACTAGGGGATTCTACTGCCTGTTCCAAACGCAACAAGGTGGAGGGCATCAACCAACTCAGACATGGAATCTTATGATGTCGGGCCGAAACCTTACTAACTTTATCAGCATAACCAAAGACGTTACAAAATATAGATAAATACTAATGTGAATCACCTTACTGTTCACATAGAATGGTAAAATACGGTCGTGACTGTCACACGAGTTCATATTGTTTGATTTGCACATTCATTGTGGTGTATTGTCAGTGTACAAACTATCTAGGCAAAACGTGACTTTGATGACAAATACTTTAACTGACTTCAGAAAAGGAGGAGTATCATGTTCCACTCCTAAGTTTTCACCACTGCTACAGGGATAAAAGTTGAAGCAACGCATTCGTCACCAACCTTTCCTCTTTTTCTTTTACTGTGTGTGCTGAATAAATGTTTTCTATTCTATTCTATTCTATTCTCAAGTAAGTACCTATGACGCGTGTCTTTTAATAAAAGCCATCAGTTATCCAACCATTGTTGACCATGTAATACTTCAACCACCATGTTGACCATGTTATCTATCAAGTTCAACTATGGAATAAGTGCTTCAACTTATTGTATTCACCAGCAAGCTACCTCCACGCAGACCAGGCCAGGAGTACCCGAAGCGGCTGGTCTCCAAGCGAGGAGTTGAGAACGTGGCGCTCATCTCCAACGTCCCCTTCGAGAGGATCCGTCTTCTCAACGACACCTTTCATACCCTGGTAAGTAACGTTTGAGCAAGTGGCCAACTCGTTGAACGCTTTAGATGTTCTGTAATGTTATTCGTTTATTTATTTATTTATATCAGCCGTTCGTGTCCCACTGCTGGGCAAATGTTATTCGTAGGTGTCAATTAATATTTGTCCATTTACACGATGCAAGATTCTTGCCTGTTGCATACAATTAAATTGAAGCATTGACTTGCATGTTCTAAACAACACGTACCATTCTTGATGTGTTATACAAGTTTTTATTCCAAACTATTCTTTGTGTAAACAGCAATTCTTGTAAGTATTCAATTCTTTGTTGTCAATAAAACAGGTTAGTTTTGTTTTGTTTAAACAGAATTTTGGAGAATATTTGCTACGATTTAAAGTAAGGGAAGGTTGTATCATACCGCACCGGTCCTAGTGGCACAATTTTGTAACGTCATTACGCTGTCTGGTGCAAGTCTGGTTCAAATGATTGAATTAAAGCAATGAGCTCTCCACTTTCCCACTTACTTCAAGTGAGCACATTCGAAGTTTCTGTTGCTGGTCAAAGATAATAAAATAGAGGCGGATGAAAAAATACACTGGACCAAAAATAATAATTAAGTAGATTTTGTTTAAGGCAACCACACTCAAAATAAAATAAAAGAAACTAAAGTCGAGGAATTTTCGCTGCAATATCCACAAGATAATGGTTTTTGAACTTTAGATCGAAAGTCCAACCCACATGTTGACGTGTGGGTTGGACTTCCACGTCACGGAAAATTCCCGAATTTTCTTCTAATAATAAAAACTCTGGCCTTCACATCTAGATGATTGATACAGCGTCAGGAAGAAATATTTGCCTACGCTTAACGGGACACTAGTGCCTGGGACACTGTAGAGATGGAATAGGCTCGCCCAGCATAAACCATCCTCTCAGCTTAGCCGGCCATATCTACATGAGAAATGTTTGGTACGTGTGGGGCTGACTAGCTGTGGTTTCCTCTATTCCTGCTATTGCCCATATAAATTAATCGAAATCGAAATTCCACCTACATCTTCCAGATAAACCTGCGCTGGCGATGGATCGTCACAGGCACTATCGTGGTCCACTTCACCATCTGGCTAGTGTTCGCCGTCTTCTGGTACATCACAGCGCTGGCCCACTACGACTTCGACCCAAACCCGCCGAAGAAGACCTGTGTCACTGGCGGACATGACTTCTTGACCATATTCTTGGCCAGTGTCGAGGCACAGGTGAGGCTTTGAGACAGTGATAACACTTTTAATACATATTTCATGAGACCTTATAATTTATAGTCTTTCGGTGGTCTGTCGAACCGGATCCTGCAAAACAGGCTCATAAGAATTCTATAGAGCCAGATATTTATGAAAAATTAACTTAGTTTATAACGTAATTCATGTTTTTCTATCTTGCAACTTTTGCTGGAATACCTGTGTGAACTGGCCAGTGTTTTGTTATTGTAAATAATAGTTATATATAACAAAAAGTCATCACTGGACTTTCGAATCTTATTCTTTTCATAAAAAGTAGCGGTATGACCGAGCCTAGCTCGGTGTTTTTTTAACTGCCTGAAAACACGGATGAAACGTCATTTTCTAAGAATTAGCTAGATCGATTTATCGCCCCGAAACCTATAGGTACTTGTTGAAATAACTATAGTTGTTCCAACTATCTAAAACTATGTATACTTAATCCAACGAGCAATTTGGATTCAGTTATCACATTATGAAATTGAGCCGCATTGTCTTGCTGGGTCTGTGCCTCTGTGGGAGTAAGGGACATTAGGTACTAAATAAACCATTAATCATTTGGTTCAGATCATCGTTTAAAATAGAATAGAACTAACAGCCGTGCTGATCAAGTGGATTATACTTCTACTTTTTATCTGAAGATCGTGGGTTCGAATTCGGCCGTGCACCGGACTATGTCCTGTTTTGTTAAACATCATAAACCACGACCAATAATGATTACTACTATTACTACTAGCCCATACTGTCCCATTGTTGGGCAAAAGCCTCCCCCCACTTTCGCCAGTCACGCCGATCCAGTGCCTTCGTCCGCCAGTCCCCCTCAAAGGTGTCTAGTTCGTCCCGCCAGCCATCTCGACCAATAATGTAATGATACAAGTTATAAAATTAAATTTTTTATTAAACAATATCGCAAGAATAGGAAAATTTCCAGCACTCATCAGATCCTCAACATTTTTTATGGGACCACCTCGGGAGAGTATTTTTTCAGACAAAAAAAGAATGTTAAAAATTGGTCCATTGACGGAGAAATCGGTGAGCATATTATTATATAAAAAAAACCACATACAGTGAAACATAGAACCTCCTCCTTCTTTGAAGTCAGAAACTAAAGTAGGCGCGGTAAACCGGTAAAGCAAAAGGAAATTAATCACAAATTAACCATTGAAGTTTGTGTTTGTGAATCAGGAAACTCTAATTCTGTCAATTCTATGCACTTATCCAATGTAGCGAAAGAACATCCTTTTTACGGAATAATGGACTCTGATGTATTATCCATCTAGAGGTCAAAGGTCAAGGGTATACAAAAATCTATGATTATGTATGTCATATTTCAAAACTATCGTGAGTTGTAAGTATTAGACATTATAATAGCACACGGGAAATTACTCACGTAAAATTATCGTCGATTTAGATACCTACCGACAATGTTTCGATTCTTCCGGAGAATCTTGACAATCTCACACTGACGTGAGACGCGAACGCGAGGAGTGACCACACTCATACCCAGATGAAGATTCTCCGGAAGAATCGAAACATTGTCGGTATCTAAATCGACGATAATTTTACGTGAGTCCCGTGTGCTATTATTATGATTAGTATGTTTTTACAAAAAAATATTTTTGTCTCCCTGTAAAATTTCGAGATCATTTTTAAAATTTGTTTGTCTAGGTACTAAAATCATGCTTATTAACTTTGCCGTTTATTTTCAGACAACCATCGGTTTCGGAGATCGTGCGATAGACGAGGAGTGTCCGGAATCAATATTTTTATTTATTATGCAGGTGGTTATTAATTATTCTTACAGCAATTATTCCATTATTCACGATGCTAGTAAAGCTATTGCCTGAAATGAAAATAAAGTTGAAATTCGTATGACACTAAAACTGCGCTTCGCTTCGCTGCTCTTCGATGCTCTTTTGGTGTGAGTTGAGCCTAAAACTATTCGTCGTTGGTTTCAGCTAATCCTAGGCACGGGTCTGTCCGGCGTGCTCACGTGTGTAGTGTACGCAAAACTCACACGCCCCGAGAAACTGTCCAGAGATGGCGTTGGCTTCAGCAAAAAGGCTGTGGTAACCATCCTACTTCCTAATAATATAAACGCGAAAGTTTGTAAGTATGGATGGATATTTGTTACTCTTTCATGCGAAAACTACTGAACGGATTTTGCTGAAACTTGGAATATGCATAGTTTATGATCGGGAATAACACATAGGCTACTTTTGATTACGGTATTCCCACGGGAACGGGAATTATCTCGGGAAGCAGCTAGTGTGCTTATATTCTTCTTGGTTCAGTAAACCTACTTTACAGATACTTACTAAATCTTTTGCTATCTTTTTTCAATTCTGTTATACCTACCTGCCTAGCTATATTAAATATGAGCACCGATGATTTGTATAAGTACCTACTAAATTATTTCTATTGACTTTTCAGATCAGCGCTCGCGACGGGAGGCTCTGCCTGATGATACGAGCCTGGGACCTCAACTACGACCACATCATCAGCTCAGAGTTCAAGGCGCACTTCGTCCATACGCACAGGTAACAGTACATTCTCTAAACTCATTTCGAACGTCGAATAGCTGAATACGCAGTGAAATTCCAATTTCTGTAGAACTCGATTACGCATGTGACGAGTGTGCAAATCCGTTCAGTAGTTTTGTGTAAATGAATGACAAACATTCATTTAAAATCTATTAAATTTCACGTTACACTAATTGCAGTGCAGTAGGTACCGCACTTTAGAAGTGATAACAAAACGTGGCAGCGCATGCCTAAGCGTGACGTATTAAAATTAACTAAAGATAGTTAGGTATTCTATCTCACGAAGTCCGTTTTGCCCCAACATTGCGCTAGTTGTCATGCTGACGGTACTCGCTACCAAAGACGTGAACACAATAGACACTAGTGACCCGGAGCGCATCTCGGATGAGACGGATTGCTTCTGAGCTTACGCACACTAAAACTGTGGACATGCATTCACTTGTCAAAATCGAGTAAAAGTGGTGTAGGTGCTCTGAGCACTTATCAGTTCTTGCGCATACAACCTAGGGGCGCATTGATCAGAGCTTGCGCATATCAAAGGTTAAAAGCCCAACGGACTTCATGAATAATGACTTCATAGTTCTTTGTTTTATTGATATTTGCTTTATGTGTACATTTTCGCCTGAGACGCAGAGGTTGCGGGTTCGATCCCCGCTGCGGGACAAATGTTTGCATGATCTGCAAATATTTGTTTCGTGTCTGGGTGTTTTTCTATGTAGGTATAATATGTATGTATTTACAAAAAAAAAATGTATCTATCTAGGTATGTAGTTTATCAGTCATCTGGTTACCATAACACAAGCATTAAATTGCTTAGCTTGGGACTAGATGACGCCGTGTGGAATGTCCAAGGATATTTATTTATTTATTTATTTACTTATTTTATTTTATTTATAAGCTATAATATAATTGTATAATTATATTATTAATATAATTGTATAATTGTATATAATTGTGAACGTTGCCGGGAAAGCGTGGGAGAGAATCGCACAGGATCGGACTGAGTGGCGTAATAAAGAGGAGGCCTATACCCAGCAGTGGGTGCAACGGGGCTGATATGATGATGATGATAATAAGCTATAATGATTTGGAATTGTTCTGTGATGTTATAGTTAAGTTTGTAAATAAAGAATTTGAATTTGAATTTATATGAAATAGAATCTCTATACTAAGACACATTATTTGTTTTTTTCCAGGACTAAGGAAGGCGAGGTGATCCGCTACTACGCCCAGACCCTGGCCCTGCAGCAGCGCCAGTTCCTGCTGTGGCCAGTGACGCTACTGCACGTGATCGACCACACCAGCCCTCTGTATGGGTATGGACCTGACTTGATCGCTAACAACAAGTGGGTTATTTTATCTATTTTCTTTCTGTTATCACATTTATCAACTTAGGGCGTATTTGCACTACACGGAATTTTACTGTTTTACCTACTGTACGAAAGTCAGTTTCAAATGCCTTTGACCCCCTGCACAAACGCCCTTACAGTTACCAACTGTCCCGACAAACTTCGTAAAACTTAAACAACTTAACACTTTAACCATGAAACTTGAAACTTGAGACCTGAATTTGAAACTTGTGCCATCAAACTTAAAACCTCATTTTCCTATAAAAAAGATTATGAAGATCTGATGAGGATCTCCGGAGTTATGCACAGAAATGCACCTCGAGAGTGCAGGAAATTGCTCTCTTCTCACGTAATTGAAGTAGATTTAAAAAAAAAAAATACCACTTGTTACAACACTTTAAGTAGCCTAACCTACCTACTCGCATAGCTGCTTCTTAATGTATTTATGATAATGCAAGCCTAATCCATCTCAATAATGTCCCAGACACCAGTGTCCCGTTAAGTGTAAGCAAAGATTGGTTTCTAACACTGTGTATTAAGGCCCGAGTATCATCTTGTAGATATTAAGGCCCGAGTTTTCATTCCAGCTACGAGATCACAGTCAGCCTGAAGGGTGCGTCAGCTTCAATGGGCACGTTCACACAGAGCCAGTCCAGCTACTTGCCCAAGGAGGTGGCTTGGGGACACCGGTTCCCTCCCGTTGTCAAGTGAGTCAAAGATGTAAAGAGAAACAAGTGTGAGTTAGGCCCCTAGCGCACTTCGGCAACGCGCACTACTCGCAGCTTTGCTACGAAGCAAAGCTTGTTCATTCTTGATAGAGCGACGGTCTTAGCGGTCACAATTTTATAGTTGGGCGCTTTCGTTCTTCGGAGGGCAAGTTTAATAGTCGGTCTCAGGTTTGGTTTTAAAATTCGTTATACAATAGGGCCTAAAATGCAACCTCAGAAAATTTCATAAAAATCCCGCACCTTTCTCCCGAGATGTAAGATGTGATTTTTGGGAAAAAATCAGGGAAACTCATTAAAACAAAAAAAAATTGGTCCTCTATTGATGGAATAATTCGTGAACATGAACAATCATAAAAAACATACTTACTGTTTAACATAACTTCTTCCTTTAATAAAGTTAACTGACTTTGATAAAGGTAGTTTGAATTTTTTTTATCAAGGTGACACTTATATTTTTGGTGACACTTTGGTGTTTGCACTTATTTAAACACAAACCTACCACCTTTGTAAAAATGTCAACAGTTTACAATTAAATGATCTATCTATCTACACTCTTGCCACTCCTGACACTCTTGCAAATTGTAAAAAAAACCCATAACATGTACGCTTCAACCTCGAATCATATATAAAACTCGCTCTTCCTTTAATTTCAGATACGACAGTAGAAAGCAGAAGTACGTGATAGACCATAAAAAGCTGGATGCCATAGAGCCGGTGGACACGCCGTGCTGCAGCGCTGAGGAGTTGGCCTGTGGCCCTATTAAGAGGTATAATACAGCATCTTTATATACTAGTTAAGTAAGTTCGTATGAGCAAGTGGCTAACTCTGGTGACTGAGTTTAGGAAGCCTAAAGGCCTCCGTCATGGCTTAACGACTTTAAAAGCCGGGACCTTGCGGACAATTTATATGCGCATTCAAATGTGCTCTAAGCGGTGAAAGAAAACATCGTGAGGAAACTCGCGGCTTAGTCAGCCTCACACGTATTGACCATTGTCTATCCTGTGGATATGGCCGGCAGCTGAGAGGATGTTTTAGGTGCTGGGCAATCCTATTCCATATTATTTTTCTATTGTTATTTTTTTGTTTTGTAGGAAAAAAGTTGAGAAGATGGAGTACCCTGTGTGTCCCGGAACTCCTGGCAGCTTCAGCGACCGGATCTCTTCCTTTCACTTGGAGCGCTCCTCATCATTCAGGAGGAACACTAAAAATACTTAAATATAAATCTATTCTAAGCTCTAAGATAACTAACATCTTGACACCTACGTGGTAGTTTATAACACTTCACGCCGTCTGTCTGTTATGCCATAGACCAATCTCATCTCTGGTTATGCTTAGTAATTTTAAATTACGCAATCATGAGAAATATTAGGAGTGCATAGAAATATTTTTATAAATAGGTTTAGGTTTTAGGTTTTTCCTATGCAGATCAGTAAAGTAGGGCACTGGTGACCCGTAACACAGGTTATTATATATACCTACCTATTTCAGGCACCAGTCTCTCACAACATTTCTTTGTAATAAGTTAGAACCGACACTTATTTTTTTAACTGTATTTGTTTATTTATTATTTAAATTAATTTTATTTTCCTGTATTTATATTTATTTAAGTAAGTAATTGGATTGTTTGTGAGAGAAATAAATAAATGATTGATTAATTCTATTATTATCAATTGATTGATTGAATCTGGAGGGGTGGGGGGGGGGGGGGGGGGCTCCATGCAAATAAGGTTGGAAAACCCTGTTTCATACTATCACAAATAATATAATACTATACTTACTTAGATAATATGTAATTGGTGGTCCAGATTGTAAGTTAGTTAATTTTGAACAAATATCCCAAATATTTAGGAGAAAAAGAAAAAAATTACTGCAACAATCGCAAATACTAAAACATGCAAACCGATTTAATATTTAAACATCAAATTCTAGGACGCCGAAGTATTATAAATACCTACATACCTTGTATTTACAAAGTAAATATATATTTCTTATCTCGGGGCACAAGTTTGGACGTTATCTTGAAGATAATGATAGTCAGTAGATTTTAAGTCTTTACCACAACTGATTGTATTAAATTTAAAACACGTTTTTGAAATAAAAAGTTGTATAGAACCAGTATTTTATTTGTAATCAGTGGTATTTGACGATGCAGTGCAAATAGGGTGAGATTTTGATAACAAAAGTGATACAATCGTGTGTGCATTCAAGATAATAGAATAAACAATGTGACTTGGCATTCTTTAAAACAATATTAAGAACATTTAGAAGTATATAAAGAAGACAGAATGCAAAGCGATATAGAATGCCGAAGAGGCAGCCGAAGTAGAGCTTTGGAGAGATCCCTCAGCTACTCCGAAGCTATAGGCTCTGGATCCCGTAGATCCTCTATAGAAATACCGAGAATGGCCGACACCGACGTCTACACAAACGAAGAGTTAAAAAAACAATTCAGAATATCACAAACTTACGTAGAAGGTAAGGAAATTACCTTTCCATACATAGCGAATGCAGAAACAGTGACAAGTGATGGTTTGACATCACAGTATTCGAGTGAAGATGATGGGTTGGTGATGACGATTGATGAAGATAGTCTGAAAGCGGATTTGAGGACTGAAATTTGTACAGAGAATGATCATGACAGGATTGAAATGGCAGATTTTGAAGATACAACCGTTGGTGATACACCGGTGGGTCCGCCAACGCCTATGTATTCTACTCCTTATAGTAAGAGGAAGAGATGGGGGTCCAGGCACAGGTAGGGGAATTAAAGTGAAATTATGATCACAACTGTATTTCCCAGAGAGCGTAGATATTTCTTTTCAGATCTTTAGGCAATTTTAGATACTTTGATGGTGTCTAAGAGGTCAGAGGTAAAGTAAGCAGTAGTATAATAATAATAATTTATTTAATAAACATAATATGATACAAAAAAAAAGACGAATAATTAAAAGGAAGGGCAAACGATTTACAAGTAACCCCGCACTAGGTCAAGCCTGTATCGCGTAGGTAATACCGTAAGTACCTATTAATAATGAATTAGGTGCAAGTTACTTTAATCTACTCTTCTATAATCGATTTAGAATAGAAACAAACAAAAATGTTGGCATTTCTGATCGCTCAAGTTTTCGTCATCGAATTCCTAGTACCTATATAGCGTCTAACACTATTGTTATCGATTACGATAACAACAAGGTTCATGATTCAGGTTCAAACTCTTGAACTCTTTGTTTATACTTAAAGCAATCATATTGGTGTCAATTCAGATGTTGCCAATTCACTGTAAACTAATTTGACAGTACTAATAATGCTATACTGTCCCCTTCATAACGATTGAAATAAAAAGGATGGCATCGATTTTAGTGATGTCAAATTATATTACTGTGATGATTTAGTTCTTAGGTATCATGAAATTGTTGTTAGTTCCACTTTCGGCCACTGGTCCATATTATAAGTTTGTGGCACTGTCCTATTTGTAAATAATGACATATATATCAGTAATCTCTTCCGATACAATGTTTCTTGAAATCGGATAAGATAATAAAAAATGAAAAAACATATTTTAGCTACAATCAACAACCTCGATTTACGATAACAAGGAGTCTACTAGATAGTGGTGTCAATTCAGTTGTCGCCAAAACTAAACTAAACTAATTTGACAGCAGTAAAATTGATACTATCCTCTTTATTTCGATCGTTATGAAGGGACCTCATGTACCTCCCCATAATGCTCTGTAAAAAAATATTACTTTATTCAAGAGTTGGTCCATTTCATCAGAATCCGGAAATGCTATTATCGATCTGTTATATCTGTACATATGTACATAATCCGGCTTACCTATTCTCCTTCGTCAGCACTCCTTAACCCTAGGATTCCTTTCTATCCTACTCTCCCAGTCAGTCCGGTCTTTGCTCTCGACAAGAGCACACATCATTATTGTGTCATTTTGAAAAAGTTAAATAAAAGTGTTTTATAATTTAAAAATCGTTTTTTAAAATAACAATCTTCACGTCCCGTATAACATTGGTGGCAGCGTAAAGGGATTTTCAGTAAAGTCCCGGGATACGCCTCTCAGTGTTCATCTGTGAAACAGTGAAATATAATAAATCATTTGTGAATTAATACCGTGACTCATCATCATCATCAGTATCCGTGTCGGTACTTACCTGGCACCCCACTGCATCTTATCGTCATCATCAGCATCCGTGTCGGTACTTACCTGGCACCCCCACTGCATCTCATCATCATCATCAGCATCCGTGTCGGTACTTACCTGGCACCCCACTGCGTCTCATCATCATCATCAGCATCCGTGTCGGTACTTACCTGGCACCCCACTGCATCTCATCATCATCATCAGCATCCGTGTCGGTACTTACCTGGCACCCCACTGCGTCTCATCATCATCATCAGCATCCGTGTCGGTACTTACCTGGCACTCCTCTGCATCTCACCAGCGAAATGACTTATTTCGCCCCAGCGGTCCTGTTGCTGTAAGTGAATTTTTTAATTATTGCGTGAAGTGAAGTGTTGTGACAATACAGTGCTTAGATTAATCCTAATTCTAATAACTAAATTTTTCGTATTCATTTCGTATTCATTCTTCATATAGATTTAAATTTACTTAATCGAATTGTCACATCCATTATATCACGCTATTGTTTATACTATCATTCCGGACGCTATTGTTTATACTATCATTCCGGGTCTCGCCTTATCTCGATTTGCGCTTGTGTTTAGTCTGACGCCCACACAAAAATGCCTAAAGACGAAGCGGTTGCTGCTCCCAGTAAAGCACAAGTTAAAATAACACCTGACCCGGTTGAATTAAACACATTATTGAAGTTCGTCAATAAATTTGATGGCAGCAGAGACAAATTAAATTCATTTCTAAATAATTGTAAAAATGCTGTGAGTCTGGCCTCTTCGTCACAACAAGAGATTCTATTGAAATATATATTAACACAACTCGAAGGCCGAGCGGAGAGCGCATGTGTGATTAAAGACTTTGACAATTGGGCGCAATTAGAGGAATATTTAAAGTCGCAATTTGGAGAGAAGAAGCACTATGCGGCGCTTCTCTCCGACTTGCAAGATTGTCGCCAAGCTAACCTGGAGACAGTTAACCAATTCGCCCTCCGTGTAGAGTTTTGTCTCGCGAAATTGTTAACTGAAATAAATATCTCTATTCCAACTAAAAAGAAAGGTGAATTGGCTGGCCGTCTCGCTGCGATGCAAGATCTCGCAACCCACACATTCATCACGGGTTTGAATCCTCAACTCTCGACTGTAGTTAGATGTAGAGATCCTGAAACTCTAAATGAAGCGATCAACTGCGCGGTTTCAGAAGAAAAAATCTCCCTAACTACCATAAAACGAAACTCTAATGGCCCAGTCAACCAAAATCAGGGACGCTTTCCCCAAAATCTAAATCAGGGACGTTTTACCCATAACCAAAATCAGGGACGTTTTCCCCAAAATCAAAATCAGGGACGCTTCACCCAAAATCAATATCAGGGACGTTTTCCCCAAAACCAAACTCGCCCTTACCAAAGCAACCAGCGGCAGTGGAGCTCTGCTCAACCTAGAGCTGGCCCTTCTTATGCGCATCAAGAAAACTCTTATCCAGGCGCTGCAGTATGCCGCTACTGTAAAGCCCCTGGTCATACCATAGACGTGTGTCGTAAGCGACAATATGCTAATCGATTTAATTCATCTGATAGGACACAGCCTATCCATGCAATCGAAGAACACATCGGTGCTGACACTGTTGACTGCACCGCCGACAATGAAAACAATTTAAACGATTAGGCGTCTCGTCTTCGTATCGTGCGGGACAGAGACCAGTAAAAATCGATACAAATAAAATACATACTAATGTTACACAACTCGGTACTCAGCCCAGAATCGGAAACATTAGTCCTAACCCTAAATCACATACTAATGTTACACAACTCGGTACTCAGCCCAGAATCGGAAACATTAGTCCTAACCCTAAATTACATACTAATGTTACACAACTCGGTACTCAGCCCAGAATCGGAAACATTAGTCCTAACCCTAAATCACATACTAATGTTACACAACTCGGTACTCAGCCCAGAATCGGAAACATTAGTCCTAACCCTAAATCACACACTAATGTTACACAACTCGGTACTCAGCCCAGAATCGGAAACATTGGTCCTCAACCTAAATCACATACTAATGTTACACAACTCGGTACTCAGCCCAGAATCGGAAACATTGGTCCTCAACCTAAATCACATACTAATGTTACACAACTCGGTACTCAGCCCAGAATCGGAAACATTGGTCCTCAACCTAAATCGCATACTAATGTTACACAACTCGGTACTCAGCCCAGAATCGGAAACATTGGTCCTCAACCTAAATCGCATACTAATGTTACACAACTTGGTACTCAGCCCAGAATCGGAAACATTGGTCCTCAACCTAAATCGCATACTAATGTTACACAACTCGGTACTCAGCCCAGAATCGGAAACATTGGTCCTCAACCTAAATCGCATACTAATGTTACACAACTCGGTACTCAGCCCGTAATTGGAAACATTAGTCCTAATCCTAAATCTTATGCTTATGTTACACAACACGGTACTCAACCCGTAACCGAAAACATTAGCCCTACACATACTAATCCTAAATACGCTAAACAACAGGGTATGCCCCAAAACGGAAGCGTCACTTACCAGATCCAATCCAGAGTACCAGAATCTTCGGTAACTCCCAATGAAAATAGTGAAATCTATAATATTACAACTGATCCATTTAAAAAATACTTACCTTTCATTGAAGTCCTTACATCCGTTTCATCTTCTCCTTTGAGATTCCTCGTAGATAGTGGCGCATCCATTAGCCTTTTAAAGCATAAATCAATTGAAAAAATGCCTGAAATCACAAAAACTATTATCAATTTTCATGGTTTTGGAACATCCAATAACCCAATTCAATCTCTAGGCATCATAAAAACTAAATTCGACGTCCTCCAGCATTCCTTTCATGTAATGCCCAACTTACAATTTCCATACGATGGAATACTCGGGAATGATTTCTTCACCCAACATCAGTGCCAAATCAATTACGCCATTGGTGTACTCTCTGTAGGCAAAGTTAAATTATATCTTAAGTTCACACAACCAATTTATACCATTCCGCCTCGTACTGAGACAGTAATAGAGTGCTCCGTATCAAATCCAGAAATCAAAGAAGGACTAGTTCTTGATCAAACTCATATTGCCTCGCTCCTTATTGCAAATTGTATTGTAAAAGTAAAAAACAACTCCAGAGTCAATATATCGGTAGTAAACATATCTGAATCCCCAATCAAAATTGATTCAGATCTTAAAATTGAAATCCTTCCTATGAACAAGAATGCTGAAAACTCCGTTTCACTTCACTTCTTATATTTGGCTTTCGCACGGCTTGTGCCACGCATTTAGCCACTACCATGTGTTTAAATTTTTAGTCAGTTTAGTCAAGGTCAAGTCAAAGTCATAGTCAGCGTCAGTAAAGATGTGGGTTCTTTACTGCAGCTTTTTACATGGACTTCTTGAGAGAACTCGAAATGCAATGATATACAGTTTTGTTTCATTTGCCTACATTTATGTACGTTCACGAACACTTAACAGTTAATAATCCACCATTATTACATATTAACATTCGCCAAAACACAAATTTCGGAAAATAAAACAAAAGAGACAACATGCCATCTTGAATTCCCGTCAAAAAGCCCGAAAACTCCGTTTATCATGCCGAATACTTTGACAAACAACAATCTGACGTCTTAAACAGAACAAAAGAGGTAATAGACCTCCTGCGAGTCTCTCACCTCAATGCTGAAGAGACCAATGCCTTGTATGATCTCTGTTCCAACTTCTCTGACATTTTTCATCTTTCTAATGATCATTTAACAACAACTGACGTCCTCGAACACGAAATAACTACCACATCAAGCATTCCAATAAATACTAAATCTTATAGGTTCCCAGAAATACACCAACAAGAGGTTCAATCCCAAATGAACAAAATGCTTGTAGACGGGATTATTAAACCATCGACCTCACCCTGGTCCTCCCCAATTTGGGTAGTCCCCAAAAAGCTTGATGCCTCTGGCCATCGTAAATGGCGCGTAGTAATCGACTATCGCAAGCTTAATGACATAACTATCGGAGATTCCTACCCAATTCCAAACATAACAGAAATCTTAGACCAACTTGGAAAGTGTAAATATTTTAGTACTCTTGATCTAGCTTCCGGGTTCCACCAAATCAAAATGTCCGAAAAAGATGGCCCCAAAACTGCATTCTCTATTCCACAAGGCCACTATGAATTTACTCGTATGCCATTTGGCTTGAAAAACGCCCCTGCGACCTTCCAGAGGCTAATGAACTCTGCTTTATCAGGTCTTCAAGGCATTCAATGCTTTGTCTACCTCGACGACATCGTCATTTACTCCTATGACCTAGAAACTCATGTAAAGAACTTATCCAATGTCTTCGATAGACTTCGTCACTTCAACCTCAAACTCCAACCTGACAAATGTGAGTTTCTACGTAGAGAAGTTTCCTACCTTGGTCACATCATCACTGAACAGGGAGTAAAACCAAACCCAGATAAGACAGAAGCTGTCTCAAACTTTCCAATTCCCAAGTGTCCAAAGGATATTAAATCCTTTTTAGGATTAGTATCTTATTATCGTCGGTTCATACCTAATCTATCTCAAATGGCAAAACCCATGACAAACCTCTTGAAAAAGAATGTCCCTTTTAACTGGCTTAATGAACAACAACTAGCATTCGAAAGTTTAAAGAACACTCTCATCTCAGCGCCCGTGCTAGCCTACCCTGACTTTACTAAACCTTTTAATCTCACATGTGATGCATCCAACTACGCTATTGCAGCTATTCTATCACAGGGCCCTGCCGGTAATGACCGCCCTATAGCATATGCATCCAGAATGTTGAACAAGGCCGAATGTAACTATAGCGTTACAGAAAAGGAATGTTTAGCTATTATATTTGGCACCAAAACCTTCCGGCCATACCTGTATGGACGTCACTTTACCATCTACTCCGACCATCAGCCTCTAAAATGGCTCTTCAATTGTAAAGATCCAAGCTCTAAACTAGTTAGATGGAGACTGAAATTGGAAGAATTTGACTACGATTTTCAATACAAAAAAGGAAGACTAAATCATAATGCAGATGCTTTATCACGATTTCCCATCAACCCAATTGTAGATAACGTGGAAGATCCACAACCATCAACGTCAGGTATTTCTGATCGTCTCCCTGAAATTCCACAAGACGTTCTTGATGAACTCACAGACTTAGAAACACTTGATTTCAGTCCATTAAGAGAGGAGAACTTAGATTTCAGCCCTCTTAATCCTCCAAGCCAACCTAATCCTACTTCACCTAATCCTACCTCACCTAATTCTGCCTTACCTAATCCTACTAGTCAACCAATTGAAGAAACCCCTATAGTAGATACACCTACTAATATAAACAAAGATTATTCTGAATTCATGAAAGCATTTTCCAATAAAAATGAAAATTTTAATGTTCAAATTAATGAATGTAATACTAATCTTCTAAAAAGCAATTCAAAAGCAATTCTAATTCCTGTGTCCATTGATCTTGATGATTCTAATCCCTATTTACAAGATATTATCTCTGCACTCGACGATACCTCGACGAATATCCTTCAAGAAGAACGTGAGCTTCATTCCTTTAAAAAGTTTAACCTGAAAGAGAAAACGTATTACTTATTATTTACAAAAGTCTATTATTTCGAATGCTGTACTTACCCTGATATTTTTAAAACTCTTAAATCAGCAAGAGACGACATTATTCTAACGGGATCCATAAATGACATAGCCATATCCGATTTTAAAAATCCTTTCGAACAAAATTCATACATTAAAGTCTACGGCATGTTGATGCATCTATTTAACAACACAAACATAACAATTAACATTCACAAGAACACAATTATTTATCCTGTTCCTACAGAAGTAAATAAAATTTTGAGAGAAAATCACGATATTCCTATAGCCGGTCATTTAGGCTCTAACAGAATGTATGATAGGATAAAAGAACGTTATTACTGGAAGAATATGCGCTCTGATATTGAAAACTACGTTAAAAACTGTAGAATGTGTCAGTCTAATAAAGCCCTTCGTAAAATTAACAGATCTCCCATGCAAATTACAACAACTTCTTCCCGACCTTTCGATAGAATTAGTCTAGATCTCGTTGGTCCATTACCCGAAGCCGGTATAAACAAACTTAAATTTATTCTTACCCTCCAAGATGATTTAACCAAATTCTCTATTGCTTACCCCATTGCAAACGCCACTGCTGAAGACTCAAGTGAATGTCTGGTCCACTTTATATCCTTATTTGGTATACCTAAAACAATACTTACAGACCAAGGAACAAATTTTACCGCAGAATTGTTTAAACAAACCTGTCAATTCCTAAAGATTAAACAAATTTGGTCTTCTCCCTACCATCCACAAACACAAGGAGCTCTAGAAAGAAGTCACTCGACACTTAAAGAATACCTCAAGTCATACATCAACGAAAATCAAAACAACTGGCATAAGTTTGTTTACACCGCCATGTTGACATATAATAGTAGTGTTCATACTACTACCCAATTCACTCCATATGAGCTTATATTTGGTCATAAACCTCATATTCCCGATTCTATTTTTGAATTGCGCTCCGATGTAACCTATCCCGAATATGTTAAAATGCTTCACCACCGCCTTAAAATTTCTCGTGAAAAAGCATTTCAAAACATTGAAGCATCCAAAGAAAGATCTAAATCTTATTATGATAAACACTCTCGTCCGGTAACGTATAAAATAGGCGATTACGTCTATTTAAAAAATCATGTAAGGCTACGTAAAGCCTTGTCCCCGGTGTGGAAGGGACCCTATAAAGTCGCAAAAATACATGGTAATAATACCCTGTCACTTTTCATAAATCGACGAATAGTGAAACATCATTATGATGAAGTAAAACTAGCTGTAATAGAATCCCCTAGGTCTTAAGATCGAGCAAGTTCTATTAAAGCATTGCTATAACTTCAATTTACCTTACAGAATCATCCCATCATTCTTATTCACACCGTCCTTGGCCCAGCAACATGTTCAATCTTTGGATGAAAGCTCTGGTATCTTCTTCAATCCTGTCGGCACTCTTAAACTAATAAACGACCATACCTTTATTGTTATCCCTATTAACCTAAATTATATACTTCCTCATTTACACAACATGGAAAGCTATCTTAAAAATGTACAAATGTTCTGTGTTAAAAATGAAATTATTGACGATTTTCAATGTTCTAATATGATCAAACCTTTGTGGTCCCTATTTGACGATATCATTAGAGATTATAATGCGATATCACATTTAATATCTTCAAGGCCGAGAAGATCCGCTTGGTTTTCTGGAATAGGATCTGTAATGAAAACAGTATTCGGTACAATGGATGAAGACGATTCAATTATATATCATGACGCTATTCAGACGCTTAGCCTCGATAATAAAAAACTAGCTAACCTAATAAAAGAAAACATTTTTCTTTCTAAATCCGCTATTGAAAACATAAATTCAACTCTTAAAACTGTCGATGATAATGAGGAGCGTTTGAATGACGCAATGAATAAATTATCTTTTAGTCTTAATAAATCGTCTATTGTTATAAATAAGTTAGTATTTAAAGTAAGAACAAATGAGGTATTAAATATCTTACATTCTAACTTACTTACATTATCTTACAAGTTAGAAGATATTGTGAACTCCGTTCTGTTTGCTAATAGCAACACGTTACACCCTTCGGTTTTAACTCCTAAAAAACTTTACGAAGAACTGAATAAAAATATTAAATATACTCCTAAGTATAGGAAATTTCCTGTTAACATAGATTTAGGTAATATAAATATCTTACTAAAGATATCGGAACTCATGGCATACTATAGCCCTAGCAACGTGATATTTGTTCTAAGAATACCACTAGTTTACCAAACTGATTATGACCTATATAAAACTATTCCAGTTCCAGTTTCTCATAACATCAACTCATCAAAATCCTATGCAATGATAATTCCCACAAGTAACTATGTCGCCCTCAGCAAAGATAAGTCTACTTATTGTACCCTTGATGATTTAAATTCCTGTAAATCTATAGATAAGGAAATATTCGCATGTGAAATTCCCAACATTGTTTCTGTAAACAATAATCCAATTTGTGAGATCGAATTCATGACGAAAGTAGTTAAAACACTACCTTCGCAATGTAAAACGAAATTCATTTATGGAAATATTGATATTTGGCAAAATCTTGGTCACAACAGTTGGATCTTTGTACAATCTCAACATACAAAGTTGTCTATGGAATGCAATAATGGCACTAAAGACATTATTTTGAATGGTACTGGCATTATAAGTTTAGAATCACAATGTGTAGCATCTTGCCGAAATGTAAAATTACTAACCATGTATAATCCTAAAATAAAAATACCTCCTGTAAATTCCGACTTCAATCTTATTAAAGATAATTGCTGTAATTTAAGTAAATTTAAAGAACTCTATGTAAACGCATCAGAAATAACTATATCAAACATTAATTTAGATAATTTAAAAGATTTAAAGGATATGGCTGATTTACAACTACAAAACGTTAATGATTTTATAAGAAAAGATAATGAGTTATTTTCGAATAATCTAAGTTTTCCAATTATTACTATTTTGTTGTGTGTGTGTTTTGTATTGATTATCATCTATTTGATTTGTAAATCGAATAACTATTTCAATATTAAATTATGTAAAATTCAAACAAGGCCTTCAGAGGATGAATCTGAAAACAACCCTGTACCTAGGCAACCTAGATTAAGAATCGATTAATGTTAAAATTTATGCTAAAATCATTGTTCTATTGTAAAGAATGTGTGCTCTTCTCCAACCCTTACCTTTGCATATCTGTTTACCTGTTCCTCTTTTCTTCTCTTCAGTAAACTCACTTTTAAAAGATAGTAAGTTTCCTCTTATCCGGGGAGATGTTATATCTGTACATATGTACATAATCCGGCTTACCTATTCTCCTTCGTCAGCACTCCTTAACCCTAGGATTCCTTTCTATCCTACTCTCCCAGTCAGTCCGGTCTTTGCTCTCGACAAGAGCACACATCATTATTGTGTCATTTTGAAAAAGTTAAATAAAAGTGTTTTATAATTTAAAAATCGTTTTTTAAAATAACAATCTTCACGTCCCGTATAACAGATCGTACTTAATCTTACGTCCATAATCTACCTTTCTATTACGTACTTGTTAAGTTTCTGTAAAATGCACTTAGTTAGACTTACCTTAGCGTACGTTCGTATGAGCAAGTGGCCAACTCTGGTGACGGAGTTTTGAGGCCGCTTAAAAGCCTCCGTCATGGCTTATCTTGGCGACTGTTGCAGACGGAGACATGGTAGACCGTCGCGCTCCCGGCGTGTGGTCCTCAAGGATGGAGAGGAAAACGTGCCGGTGAGGAGCCACATCTCGTCTAAGAACATCAAGTATATGCGGGACATTGTCAACACCGTTGTAAGTACCGACTGGCTGCAAGAAATATCGTAATTTAATACGATCTGTTGCCTGTGGTAAATAAATAGGGATGGGCCGAAATTCGGTTCACATTCGGTTCAACCGAATTTCGGCAGCTTGAACCGAACTTCGGCATTCGGCCGAAATTCGGTTCAGATGCCGAAATTCGGTACAAGAAAAATAATAACTACATGCACTTATTTTGACTGAAATATAAGGTGCTTCTAAATTACAATATGCCACGGCTGCAACTGGTGGTTCTACTCATGATACCGAACAACTTTCCCCAAGGAATCCATAGTCAATTTTCAAAAAAATATTGCACTTTGTATGGAAATCGGTCAGCTGATTGGCCAAGTCTCCATACAAAGTCTATTTTTTTTTGAGAATTCAGTATTGGTTCCTTGGGGAAAGTTGTTCAGTATCATGAGTAAAACCACCAGTTGCAACCGTGGCATATACAGGGTGTTACCAGACCACTACCGAAAACTTAAGGGGATGAAAGTACCCATCAATATGAACAACTTTTTCTAAGAAACCAACACTGTGAACGCGAAAAAAAAAACAGCTGTTCCATACATAAGTTCAATACCTACTTGGCTAAAGTGTATGAAACAGCTGTTTTTTTTTTTCGCGTTCACAGTGTTGGTTTCTTAGAAAAAGTTGTTCATATTGATGGGTACTTTCATCCCCTTAAGTTTTCGGTAGTGGTCTGGTAACACCCTGTATTTTAGAAGCAGATACTGTAAAATAAAAGATATCTTTTACTCACTCATGGTCAATTATTTATTTATTTAGGAACATTGTAAATGTAAACCTTAAATTAAATCAGTTCTTATTATATATATTATTAATCTTAATCTTAGTTCTTTCTTAACCTTAATCTTAGTTAATTAGTTATTAATCTTAGAATTTTTTCTTCCACTCATTTTTGGAATAAGCCAGTAATAAAACTTATCACTTAAAACCTCGTCAATCCACTTAAAACAATTATTTTTGTTGATTTCAATCGCACGCGACACGCGCCGATGTGACGTATTTGCTAATGACCGGCCGGCTCGGGGCTACATGGAGGGAGCGCGGTGTGCGGGCGGGGTATTTGAAGTAAATGCGTAAACAAGTCTCGACGCGTCGCTCTCGAGAAAGCGCGCCAAAATGAACCGAAGTTCGGCCGAACTTCGGCCGAACTTTTCATTTGAACCGAATGTTCGGCCGAAGTTCGGATTCGGTTCAAATCACATTCGGCCCATCTCTATAAATAAACTAACATTCTTTAAGAGTTATGTCAGGATCGTAGCAAGTGGAGAGCCGTGGTCTCTGCCTACCCCCATGGGAAAGTGGCGTGATATTATAGGGGGTTTACACGGGTCGATTTTCGCCGTGCGGCTAGTTGCTTCACAAATCGCTTCCCAAGCCCCATCGCTAGTCTATTTACACGGGTGACTTAAATCGCATGCGGCTGGTCATTTTAATCACCAGTCGCATGCGGCCGGTCGCCGTGCGGCCAAAGTCAACTGCTACCCAACTTTGAGGCTTGCGGCCTAGCCTAATTGCCATTTAGACGGTCGATATTCGCCGCGAGACTTTAGTCACCCGTCTAAACCCCGTGTATGGAATGTTCTTTTACAAACATGACAAAAGCTGTAAATAAACGTGTCAATGTTGTGTAAAAAATATTTCCTTCTTAAAATTCTCAGATCAACAGTAAATGGCGCTTCCTGATCCTCATGATGGTACTCACGCACTTTGTCTTCTGGCTGATCTTCGCAGCCATCTGGTATGCTGTAGCGACCTCCTATGCTGATGACATTGGCGATGGAAAGGAGCATTGTGTGACAGGGACGTCCTCATTTGCTGGTCTGCTGATGATGTCTGTGGAGACTCAGGTTATGTCTCGACTGTTTTATGCTCCCTTGATTCTGGATCTCTACCAAACTTTTCCAAGATGGTTGCGTTTTCTATAGAGATATCCCAGACCACTAAGCTTTTTTGCACATTTTGTGGAAGAATGTAATCAGGATTAGAATTGACAGAGTTTTTAAAATTTTAACACGTATTCTCGACACAAAAGAGTCGTTAATATAGACATCATCCCTCCTGCGTTGCGGGCATGTTAGAGTTTATCGAGAAGACAAACTACATTTCTCGATATCGTCAAACTGCTCCAACGTACTATGCTAGAGCAGGAAAGGAAATTTTGTCGACGTAGCGTCTGTCGTCGCATGTGCTAGGCTGCTGATGTGAAATAAAGAAGCCGTTCTTTTGTACTTAGTTCACTCTTATTTTGAGTTCTCTCAATATTTGAATTGTTTCTCCACAGATGACCATAGGGTATGGAGTGAGATACCCGAACGAAGAGTGTCCAGAAGCTATCATCATCATGGTGTTTGAAGTAAGTTTAGCATTTTCATACTGTATGTGGTTCAACATTTTTATGAAAAAAAAATTACTTTTTGATACTCGGAGACGCAACACAATAAGTACATTTTAAAAAATGCGTCTGAATGAACATGTTTCAGATCGTAGCTGGCACAGCCCTGTCCGGGGGTCTCTCCAGCTTGTTGTTCACGAAGCTGATCCGACCCAACCGTCACGTGTCGTCTGTCGGCTTCAGCAAGAAGGCTACGGTACCTATATGAATTGCTAGCTTCTGCCCGCGACTTGACTCGTTCCCACAAGAACTTTAAATTTTTCTAAAAGCAACCTGTGTGGTATTACAGTAACAGCCACGATCTACACTTATTAAACCAACTTTTTTTAAAGTTCGTATTAAGTAGGTACGTATAATAATATCAGTTCAGATTTTTGTAGTTCATAGGTAGGTACCTAAATAGGGACTGATTATGATTATCAGTGTATCTTAATATTATGTTTTTCCTTAGGTCTGCCTCCGTGACGGCCAGCTGTGCCTGCAGTTCCGAGTTTGGGATTTGGCCAATGTGCATATGATCGGCAGCACCATCACAGCCTATATGCTAAAACCTATCAGGTAAGATCTCATTGAGTGTTGCTAGTCGTTGTCGTAGACGATAGATTATGGATAATTATTACGGATAGTAAATTACGGACAATTATTACAAACGCCAGATTACTGATGCTAGATTACGGATAACATATTACGGAACTTTTAAAACTATCGCGACTTGAAAATATAATGTCTAGGTAAATAAATATTATTGATTTCAATACGCGATTAAGTCCCGTTAATATTTTTAAGTAACATATTACGGAGGCTATGTTGGGTCGGCACAACATGTGTTCTTTTTCCATTTCCCTCTATCAGACGTCATTCCTCACACAGTCCACACCACCAGGTTCTTGCCTGATTCTTTCCCTGGTGTAGGGAGTCGCGTTGGAACAGGCATTAGAATCACCTAGCATGTAAAACGAAACTTAAGTGATCCTTGAGGTCCTACAAGAATAAATGATTTTTCTTTCTTGATGATAACCATCCAAATTCATATCTAATACTCTTCTAGCAACGTGACATTCTTCCCTCCTTATAACATGACCATACCAAACCAACCTATTACTTCGCATCTTTTCATTCACTGGAGCCACTTTCACACTTCCTCTTATGCTCATTCCTTATCCTGTCCATTCGCGTCCCTCCACACATCCATTTTAACATTCGCATTCCAGCCACATGTATTTTTCGTTCATCCGTCCAGCCCAACATTCAGATCCATACATTATGATCGATTTATTTAATTTTCTATCTCTACCGAGACTATCACATTCGTATCATTAATTATTCCATGAATACTATTCATTCCAGGACCCTCGAAGGCGAGCTGGTGAAGAACTACATCCACCAGCTGAAGCTGAAGCAGGCGCGGGCCTTCCTGCTCTGGCCAATCACGGTGGTCCACGTCATCAACGCGGAGAGTCCCTTGTATGATCTGTCTGCTCAGGATTGCATGGACTACAGGTAAAGTTCCTTTTTAGTTTATTTCCCTGATTTTTCCTAGTGATAGAGAGTAGAATCGTTACGAAATTTCAGTCAAGTTTGGCGCCAGCCTGGTGTCATTTACACGATGCAAGAGTCTTACCTGTTGTCATCATGACTTGCATGGTCTACAGTCTAAACAACAGTTGCTTACAATTAGGTGCGCGTAATTATTGCATTCAATTATTGCTCTGGTACGTAGGTACAAGAGAAAATACGGCATCACGTAAATAGCACTTTAGAGTATGTTTTTTCTTGTCAGTAGTATGCCCATGGAAAGAGATGTCAATAGATTTAGCAGCTGTTTGTACTCTAGCAATGTGAAGTTAAATATGACTGTCAAAGTAAATGTAAAATGCAATGGTTCCAGATTTGAGATAGTAGTGTGTCTCCAAGGATCATCCAAGAACATGGGCACCGTCACGCAGAGCAGGACCTCCTATTTGTCCAAGGAGATCATCTGGGGACATCGCTTCATGAACGTTCTGCAGTGAGTTATGTATTGACTTCAAGTTTGTATGTTTGTGGTTCTATCACGCTTTAATAAGTAGACTTGAATAAAACTGAAACAGATGCAAATTGTGCCCTAAAGCTGCATCCGACACGACAGTTTTTAATGAGTAATGACAGTGTATTAAAAAAAAAGACGAAAGACGGATAAAGTTATCCATTATCCGTCTTACGTCTTCCGTCCTCCATTTTTCGGCTTCCATAATCTGTCATCCGTCATCCGTTTCACATCCTCCATCTTTCGTCTTCCGACAGCCGTTACGTACATTTTGTCTATCCCGCAGCTACTCAAAACAAGACGAAGCGTACGTCATCGACGACGAAAACCTGAACACAGTTGAGCAAGTCGAAACGCCACTATGCAGCGCAAGTCGCCTGAAGGAATTCGAGACTGACATCAAGCTTTCAAGCAACCTCCTCTTCACGCCCGACATGTCAATTTCTCCCACCAATCTGTCAGTTAGTCAGGAAGAAACGTCATCTAAAGTGTCTTACAATAACTCAGTCCCGTCGTCCCCAAGTTTGAACCGAGTTGGTGGAACGCAAAGAAGTCTTGGGTGGAATTTTAGAAGATTTTACCCGGAAAAGACTGAAGCTATGGTTGAAGTTAGGAGGGAATAGTAGGTACCTACCTACTTTAGTAGGTAAATAAAAGATCGCTTTTTTATATATTTTGAAAAGCTTTTATTTAACTTGCAATGTTTTATTACCTATGTTTTATTATCTGAGTCAAAATTTTAGGTAGGTATAAACCTTTTTCCAACCATTTGCTGGGTAATTATTTATTAATGATTAAAATATATACAATGTACCTATTGTAATAGAGCAAGACTTCATGTACAGGGTGTAAATTATTAGTGGAAAAATATACTGATAAAAAACTGCTGTATTTTATAAAATTATTTTGCAGTTAAGAATTCTTTGATATTAATTAATTTATAAATAAGAAAGGTCCCATAAAAATATAATGAGATTTAATCACATGAATTGAGTGGATCAGTAGAGCAATGTACCTACCTACGGATGGTTACAAACAATCTTTAGATTGCTCAATGTTTCCAGTATATTTTGTAAATACTCAGAAAATTAATCTCTAAAATAAATGTCAATAAATACATTCGTTATTTTTATAACTCTCACTAAGGGGCATTTCCTAGCATCCAAGTAGGTCATACAATTATTTTAGTAAACCACACACACACAATAGGTACCTACACATGTTTAACATCAAATATTAAAATTAATTTAGATTAACAGACTAGAATAAAAGTACCTACCAGAGAAGTTAATGAACTCATTCACATGTACATTATGTTTATTATTATGAAATATCTTTTGTGACGGAGTTTTTAGCCATGACGGAGTTTCTAGCCAGGAATCTCTGTACGAAGTCAGCTTCGTCATGGCTTAGCTTAGAGCCTGGACACTCCACGTTTGTATCGAAATAAAAACAAATGAAACGCGCAGTAACTATGCGTTTGTATGTATGTACCAACAAACGCAAGGCGATGTATGTATGGGAGACTCCCTTTTCCGCATTTAGACTCAACTATGCTCCTTTATGCGTGAGGATAAAACACGCAAGGCGAACAAACGTAGGCAGCAAGTTCTGACCGTGCACACTTTTCTCGCGTTTATGTTAGGTAGATATAGGTCTAAACGCGCGGTATGAAAACGCGCGTTAAATTTTGCCATTTGAACATAGCCTTAAACCCTGAACCGACGCACGGAAGCGCTGAATAACGCTGTTAGCGCCTTAGATTAAATTTTCTGTAATGTTACTTTAACCCTAGAGTGGTCGCGTGGATTACATATGTAATCCACACCTACTAAATTGTAAAATTCTCAAAAACGGCGAACGTAAATTACGCGCGCTTCCAGGTGCTCTAAGTTTAATAGTTGACGAACGCGCTCGGTGCTGCGCGAGCGCCGGTTGCACGCGGTTGTGTCACAGGGGGTCTGCAAAGTCGGTGGATTACAACTGTACGCCGCGCGACCAATTACGTAAGAATTTCGAATTATTAAATAAAAAATAAATAAAAGCACAAAAAAATAAAAAAATAAAAGCACTAGAAAACTGTGCAACACGAGCAAAAAGTTTATTTGTGGTGATCATTCCAGGATTGTATGTCTGTCGTTTAGAAAACACGAATTAGAATTCAGTATTTTAGATTAGAATTTTTGTGATCTCAATCATACCAAACTATGTGATTTTTTGTGCCATTTTAGAGGTTTTTTTGTTTTGTTGATTTTTTTTATACTCAGAGGTTGAGATTCGTTTTTGTTGATTATTTTTAATAAGACAATACTTTAATACTTAATACTATTACAATAAGAATTAAACATAAGTAGTTGAAGCTCAAAATGTGTTTTTTTTTATTTTTAAATGGCATACAATAGTAATCCACGCGACCAATCAGGTCAGGTTTTGGTACGCGACCACTGTAGGGTTAAGTCTGGCAGTGGTTCAGTTAAGGATCGTTACAAACGATCTAAAGGTGGCTCAACTGGTTAAATAAATAAATAAATAAATATCCTTGGACATTCCACACGGCGTCATCTAGTCCCAAGCCAAGCAATTGAATGCTTGTGTTATGGTAACCAGATGACTGATAGACTACATAGATACATTTTTTTTTGTAAACAAGTACATACATATTATACATAGAAAAACAACCAGACCCGGAACAAATATCTGCAGAACATGCAAACATTTGTCCCGCGGCGGGGATCGAACCCGCAACCTCCGCGTCTCAGGCAGGCTTTCGCCCACTGCGCCACAGAGGTCGTCAAAGTTCTAAATGTATTTTGTACAGTTATGTAAATATGTAGTAGTTTAGTATCTTTAAGTTGTAAATCAATAATTGTCTTATTGTCTAATTGATATGTAGTGGAATGGTGGACCTGAGCTGAAATCATCAGATACCTATGATTATGATGAATTTTTGCGGTCAGCAACAATCTTTACAATCGCGGAATTACGATTGTCATTTTACAACTTAAACTGCATCGACAATAATCAAATTAAGTTTACAAACACAAAACAATCTTTATAGTAGGTACTTGGGAATTGCTAATTGTTTGCTCTGCAAAGCTATTTTCAAAATGCAACATCATGTTTCGTTAAGCCACAATTATGAGAAAGGTGAAGTTTGTAAACTCAGGCCTTATAGAGTCCTAACTCTAATAGGTACCTATAAGTATACCTAGGTGTAGGTAGAGTGAGAAGCTTGGCTCTACATAAAAGAAAGATATTTAGGCTCAACTCACACCAAAAGAGCATCGAAGAGCAGCGAAAAGTACCTACTATAATACTTATTATCACGTGAGAAACTCGAACGAGTCGCGACGATGCCCGCGGCGCCGCGGGATTTAACG
The DNA here is from genome assembly GCA_963582015.1 of Xanthorhoe designata. Lineage (NCBI taxonomy): Eukaryota > Metazoa > Arthropoda > Insecta > Lepidoptera > Geometridae > Xanthorhoe > Xanthorhoe designata. The sequence continues at coordinate 17,262,329 of OY757029.1, read as the reverse complement.
TATTTTGATTTCCAGTTAAAAATTCCAACGTTTTATTTGGCATCATTCCATCCGGGAGTTTCCTACACTATCTTATCATTAATTACAACGGAATTATTATAACAAAAACAAAATAATTCTTATACTTAGGTAATACTAAACATAAGTACCTACCTACAAGAGTTCCAAGTGGATACCTACATAATCACTGATCACAAAACAACTTTATTAAAACTAAATGTTAGACGACAATGACCCTTAGATAAATGAAATAAGAATTGTTTTGTATGAATATGTTAGTTTGTTTTATAAATTGCCAACAATTAGCGCAATGGCAAAACTTAATGATAAACGTACAGTTTTGCACAAGTTAAAGGTTTCTATTGAAATTGGCTGATTTTTTAACAGCATCAAAATGGTTTAATTAATGGGACAAGGTACCTAGTTAGTTAGTTCGTATGAGCAAGTGGCCAACCCTGGTGACGGAGTTTTTAGGCCGACTCATGGCCTCCGTCATGGCTTTACGACTTTAAAAGCCAGGTCCTACAATTTAACGAGATATTAATGCCACTTGCGGTCACCTATCCAAGTAGTGACCGCTCAGAACGTTGCTTAACTTCGACGATCTATGCTTCATGGACTCTAACACAAACAATAACTCTTTAAAAAAAAAATTTTTTAAACCGGTTTTGACGGAAAAATCGGGTACTTAACACATAAAAAATCAGAAATAAAATACCTACTTACATAATGGAAAATAAAACCTGCTCCTATTTTAAACTCGGTTAAAAGAAAAGTTTTTACCTATACTGACAACAAAGAAACTCTAAGCTGTGTATTACTTCAACAATTTGGCGTATCAATGTTACCGTTTTATGGAATGAGGAAATTGGTATTAATTGGAGCATCCTGTATTTTCGAATCCTGCAGACGTAATTTACAATTTGAGTGGAAAGACTTTCTTTAATCTATCTACAGTTAGAGATAATCCAGCTTAACTTTACTTACAACTTTACAATAAGAAAATGCAATTCCAACATAATTTCTTTATAGATCGTTAAGAGCTGTGTTGGTTTAGTTAGGATAATGGTTTATATTAGATATCGCAAAAACTAAACTAAACTAATTTGACAGCACTAAAATTGATGCCATCCTTTTTATTTCGATCGTTATGAAAGGGACGGCAACATTTAGTGCTGTCAAATTAGTTTAGTTTAGTTTTGACGATGAGGACATCTGAATTGACACCATTACCTCGCCTTGTCATCCAGAGAGGTCGTAGGTTCGATTTTCTCAATAAATATTTTGAACCTGTCATGGATGGAATTACTTCTGCGAAATGTGGGCAGTACCAAAAATCAAAATGTATTTATTCAGTACGATCGTTTATAGAGCACTTTGAAATGTCACGTTCTTAAAACTAGGTGATTCTAATGCCTGTTCCAACGCGGCTCCCTAAACCAGGGAAAGAATCAGGCAGGACCAAATATGTATTGGACATACTTCTGACTACCCCCTAGACATCTTCAAAACTATCTAAAAATGCCTAAAAGATCTGAAAAGATACGTCTACGTTTTTTGTTTGAGTATTACCAATTTACTATATTTAGTCGTGATCATATTTAATTTTTCATATTTAATTTGGGGAATCGAATAAGAGCAAAATGGTTTTTAACCATGTTGTTTGTCTGAAAGAAAATGTTTGTGATTTTTATCAATGAATCGTGTTAAACAATGAATTTTGATATGAAGGTCGTGGGTTCAAATCCAACAGCTCATCACGTTTTGTTTACGTAAGAACGTGATGACAAAGACCATGCAAACAATTTGCTTATTTTTCACATTTTATAATAGATTTTTCAATACGTGTGTGTGTAGGTACTTAAGTGTGTTTGTTACCCTTTCACGCTCAAACGGCTGGACGGATTTGAATGAAACTTGGTACCAGGATTGCTTATATCCTGGATGAAAAAATAGGCTACTTTTGATCCCGGTATTCCTACGGGAACGGGAAATTTTCTCCGCTGGTAACACCGCGGGGCGCAGCTATAAGTTCAAAATCTAAAAGTCTTCAAATTCATAATTCATTTATTGCGAAAATGGTTAGGTCAAACGGCTGAGCATTTTTTTATTGAATTATAGTGATGGCTTTTAGAGACTAATGCATTGGTGGCACTATAGGCGGCCTCATTGCAATTTCTTCCAGGCAACCAATGGACTAATGTAATGAATTGAAACGGACGTGAGGGGTGGTGTTCAAATTCACCGATACACACTGCAAACTTAACATCGCTCTGTTTCGTCGGGGGCTAAAAATGGCTGAACCAAACTGAATGCTGAGCCAACCAAACAAGTGCCAAGCCAATAGTGCTGATATCGATTTAGCTCGTGTAATTGGATCAAGTGATTCATGGAATGAGCAATCGATTGAGTCGATCTTCCGGTGTGCAATTAATCTGGCCTTCAGGTTAAAAGGAAATGATTCAAATACTTGACTTTAAGTGTCTGTAGGCTTCAAACTAGCGCCGATAGGAGTAGCGAAGTTGCACTTGGCCACCAAACTCTGTTTTCGCTACTCCTCCTAAACTATACAAAATGAAACTAAAATAAATAAATAAAATAAAAATAAAAATAAAAAGAGCTTTATTTCCCTTTACACAGTAGAAACAGTAAAATAAAATTTAAAAAAGTAAAAATGAAAATGAAACTTAAAACTATGGTAAGTATATAAGTATTATTGTTTGAGTGTGTGTGTGTATGGGCCGCCTGTGGCGGTGAAAGCCTCAAAATGAAACAAAACAAAATGAAACTATTACAGAGGTATTAAAAAAAAGCTTATGATAGGTTTCACAAACTGTACATTCCGTTTTTTTAAATCCTTTGTTCAACGTAGGTAATAAAATAAAATAGGCAGCGGCGCTAGTTTGACGCATACAGACACCTTAAGTGTCAGAGTTACCGTAGTATTGGATACTGTCCTCGATACCGAGTCAAGTATCACAAATGTATGAAAATCCAGAGCAGCGCCTCCCCCGGTAACTTGCATGAACTAAACATTCCATATAAAATACTTGACACGTGAGCGAGGATAGATTACTATACTACACAAAAACCGCCGGTAAAAGTAAGTAACTGTAGTCATAATTACAAACGCTTCGAATCGATTCCCTTTTTAACCGACTTCAAAAAAGGAGGAAGTTTAATCTTTCTCTGTTTGTATTTGTATCAGACTTCTAAAATAAATCGGAAGGAGGAGATTCTAAGTTCCACGGTACTTAAGTAGGTATTTTAAGTTCCACGGTTTTTTTTATGTATGCACGTTTATCGATGATTCCGTCAATAGTAGCCCGATTATATTTTTCTAAAGAGCCCGAGGCAGCACCATAAAAATTGAGGATCTGATGAGGATTAAGTTATGAATAAAAATGCACCTCAAGAGTGTAGGAAATTGCAATTCAAAAGATCAAACGGCTGGATGGATTTAGATGAAATTTGGTAACAGGATTGCAAACCCTGGATTAAAAAATTGGCTACTTTGCCACGGGAACGGGAACTATTCACCGCGGGTAACACCGCGGGACAAACCTAGTGGATAATAAAACAACAATACGAAATAGATTGGAAAACTCGATCATGATATTCAACTTAACAAAGACCCTTTTAAATATTAATAGGACATTATACAGGTTGGGTACAAAGAGGCCTCTACAGGGTGTTATTATTTTAAACAGAAACATTCATCTTAGATCAAAGGAAGCGACAAAGGACCACATTTGCATGTGAAAGTTGTACTTATACGATGTAACTGTTTAGTAAGCTGTGACTATACGAACACGTTTCATGTAGGGCTGTCACAAAGAGGTGTAATAAATAAATATCCACACAGCGCCATCTAGTCCTAAGCTAATTAGATGCTTGTGCTATGGTAATCAGATGACTGAATACTACTTATATATTTTTTTTTGTAGAAAAAATACATACGTATTATATATAGAAAACAGACTACAGACAAATATTTGCAGATCATACAAACATTTGTCCCGCAGTGGGGTTCGAACCCGCAACCTCTGTTGTTCTCGGGTTTTGCTTTGTTTACCCACTGCGCGTTAGGGTCTTGTTATTTATACATAATAGTAAAGAATATAAAAAAAATATATTTATTTATTTATTACCTACTTTAGGAACTATCTCCCTGAGGTTGGTCGCCATGTTTTGTCCCAGGCTCCCAGCCAACCACAACAACATCCAGTTGTCATCGCGTCTTGTAATAATAAGCGGCAAGCCGCCATATTTGTGCCAAGGTATGCTTCGTTTTTTCGTAGGTAGGGGAAAGGTGTACGAGTTGATCCTACGAGGTATGTCGATCCCTGGCCGTTGTGGCGAAACTATGAACGCCATCTAGTTATTTTCTTTGGTAGATTGTAGCCCCCAACCCCCCTTCGAAACAGTCAAATCGTAATGGCGGTGTGAGTGACGAGTGCGCGTGAAACGTAAAAAATAAAAATCCTTTGCCTCTGATCTAAGGTAAGGTTGACTTTGAGACTATGGTATTTTTGTTGTATAAAATCAATTGTAAAGATTGTTGTGTTTGTAGCTTTGTATAATGCTTAATTACGGTTTTTGCATGGCACCACAACAGTAGACGCATTAGAGGTTATGTTATATTACAAAGACTAAAAAGTTGGGATCGGGGTGAGATGATCCGTCGGTGGGTGTACTAGTTGATCCGGTGGATTTATGGAACAGTGTTAATTGTGTAACTTGTTAATTCATCTCATAATTAATAATTATGACTGATGTCTAAGAAAAATGAGATTTTTAAAGTGCCTGATGTTTAAGACCAAAGTTTAATCAAAAGGTAAAAAATAGTGTGATTTACCCTAGTAAACTTTGAAAATTATCCTTTAATTATAAATAAATAAATAAATAAATATCCTTGGACATTTCACACGGCGTCATCTAGTCCCACCCAAGCTAAGCAATTTAATGCTTGTGTTATGGTAACCAGATGACTGATAAACTACATAGATACATTTTTTTTTTTGTAAATACATACATATTATACATAGAAAACACCCAGACACGAAACAAATATTTGCAGATCATGCAAACATTTGTCCCGCAGCGGGGATCGAACCCGCAACCTCTGCGTCTCAGGCGGGCTTTCGCCCACTGCGCCACAGAGGTCGTCGAAATTTTTGTTAATTTAGATTGTGTGATCTCATAGCCTTGTTAAAACTATTTTTATACTTAAATTATTTAAATAAAGACCTCCAGAGTTTATTTTCAATGTAATTATAACATAACCTATAATTTTCGTTGAAAAAGGGTCGAGACGATCCCCGGATCATCTTGTCCATACCCCAAGGATCATCTTGGACACCGGGGTGTACAAGTTGATCCTTTGGTAGGGTTTAAAAAAAAGTGAAATCTAGGTATCAAAACAAATCAAATTAAACATTTTGAGTATGAGGAAAGTTAGATAGTTAAATTTTCTAACTACATAAGCTTAAACATCTGAAATAACTTGATTGCTCTTCAAATGCGAAGCATTCTCCCTTAAGGGGATCAACTCGTACACCTTTCCCCTATGTCATTTCTATCTCTTTCCTTCTTCTGAGGTTGAAACGCGAGAGTATGTCGCCTATTATATAATTATGTAGGCATATAATAGGCAATTTAAATAAAAGTATTATTTGACTGTCAAAGTGGCAACCCTAAAGAAAATACCTACCATCCTAAACGAGTGATGCGTGCATAATATTGTCACGTATAGGAATTCCAATAAATAACGATTGTCTAGCCGAAGAGAGAAAACGGAATTGAATATAATTTGCGATTAAAATTCCCGTGGGAATACTGGAATCAAAGTAGCCTATTTATTAATTCAGGTTATAAGCAATCCTGGTACAAAATTTAAACTAAATCCGCCCAGCCGTTTGAGCGTGAAGGAGTAACAAACATTCACACACACAAACTTTCACCTATTAGGTACCTACCTCACAATATTGAGGCTTTCTCAAAGCTTATTAAAATAAATACCTGTCTGATTCAAAATTAAAATTAAAATAGGTACTTACCTACTTATGTAGGTACATATGCAATATATAATTTGATAATTAAGTCTTTAGGTGTCTGTGTCCTTTACAAAAAAACCCTTTTTGAAGATACATAGTGTCTGACCTGAAATAACACATAGCTTACTTATTATCCGGGTAAAAATCACGCGACGGAAACCGCCGGTAAATACTACTAAGTACCTATATACTTACCTACCTATAACCACAATACACTGAATGAAACACTACACTGTACCTAACCTAACACTAAAGTAAACAATTTGTCAAGGAACCAACTGTGACTTATTCTACAATGTTTTGATCCAGTACCTAATGTAAGTACCTACCTACATACATACTATACTTCACGATTCTCGATAGTATTTAACTCGCCCATGACCGAAGCACACGTTCAAAACGAGCGCGCTTCATTTGCCGCGCTTTTTTATGTCAACGTCAAGTGGACAGTATTATTTTTTTTAAATATAGAATATGGAAAGAACATTTTTGAATAAGCTCTAAGTTTTTGTTACGATGAAGGTTTTGTTTTTTGTTTTGTTGGCGGGATACGCGGTGAGATGCGATGATAACAAGTAAGTGAGAGTGATATTGAGAAAATAGTTTCCTAAGTCTTTGTCATTTTAATATAAGTAGGTAAGTACCAGATGTCGCCAAAACTAAACTAAACTAATTTGACAGCACTAAAAATGTCCCTTTCATAACGATCGAAATAAAAAGAACGGCATCAATTTTAGTGTTGTCAAATTAGTTTAGTTTTTGCGACATCTGAATTGACATCAATAGGTAGGTACATACCAATACTAATTATAACTTACCCATAATTTTAAAAATCTTTTTGAAATTGAGTTTGTTTACAATGCGTTGCTAGGCAACGGCGTAAGAATATGAATGTAGAGCAGAAAACCAACACACAATCTCTACCTTATCTTAACGGGAGAAAGTGTATTTTTCTTTGCATAAAATATTTGCATTGTTGTACCCTCAGAATAGAGAAAAAACCAGAAGTAGTTATTGCGCCTAATACTGAGGCCACAAAAACTTAGCTAAAAGAGAGTAGTTTTACGCGCAGCCGATCAGTCACGTTTTGAACGTCATACCGCATAGTCGACTTCAATTTTATTTTATTATGCCGTCTTGTGTTGTTCCCACATGCAAAAATGCAGCGGGGCAAAACAGTAGAAAGAATGGGATTACATTTCACGTGTAAGTAACGCATTTACCTAACATCTTATTGAAATATTTTCGTTTGTAATTTTCATAGAGAATGATGCGTCCATCTTGTTAATGTTGCCAGTATAAGAATTTTGATTTTCCCTACTTTTTATTATACAGAAATGTTAGAATTTCATAATAGGTATTCTATACTAATATTATAAAGAGGTAAAGTTGGTTTGTTTGTTTGTATGTTTGGGGTAATCTCCGTAACTACTCATCCGATTTCAAAAATTCTTTCACTGATCGATTTGACACCGATTTGCTACAGCGAGATGCATATGGCATGGACTTTCCGAATGAACATAGGCTACATTTTACCAAGGTAGATGCCACGCGAGAAAAATCGCGGGCGAGAAGGCTTGTAGTCTATATATTTGTGGTGTGTGTGAGAGTGGAACAGGGAGGGGTGTATGAAACTATGTTAAAACTGTAGCTGATGAAGCTGCTGATGAAGAAAGGAAAACGGAGTGGACAAAAATTATACAAAGAGCACGGCTAGAAACCTTCAAAGCGAAGCGTAGTTTGTTCAATGCATTTTGCGGAGAAATATATTTATGAGACAAAATGCTGTTTGAAAATACAATTTAGATTTTAATATTATTATCATAATATCACACTTCCAAATTCCAATATTCTCAATGTTTACCCCAAAAACGGGCATTTTGTCTAAGCTAGCCACATTACGCGGGTGGGAAGTGAGGCGGGCGGGGGATGCTTGTTTCGTATTTGGACTCAGCGTGCGTCTTGCAATGACAGTTGATGGCACCTTCTGTCATTTTCTCTATTCTGAGGTTGTACCAAGTTGCGTTGCAAATTAAAAAATAAACAGAAAGTTCATTAACTCGGAACTGGACTGCGTTTTGTATTCCATTTATTTAAAGCTACTCGTATTTTCTCAGGTTTGAAAGCTCAGAAATGAAACACAAAATCATCTGATCATAAAAATGTAAAAAAAGAAAAAGAAAAAGTTTAGTAAGTACCGAGGTACTAAACTAACTACTTACTTGGTTTTTTTATTTTATTTTAACAACCATCATGATCTACATCAATTACTTACATACCAATTGTGATGAATTTTATAATATTTACTATGCAAAATGTAAGTATAATTAGGTAAGTATAGTGTACCTTTCTACTTACATTATTAATAGTGTCAATTCAGATGTCGCAATAAACTAAACTAATTTGACAGCACTCACTTTATTTTGATCGTTATGAAAGGGACGGCAACATTTTTAGTGCTGTCAAATTAGTTTAGATTAGTTTTGGCGATATTTCAATTGACACCATATTGATTTTATTTTATTGATAGGTACCTAAGTAATTTTAATTCTTAAAGCTTTGGTAAGTAGGTACTTATTTGTAATGCAACTAATAAGTACCTACTTAAGTTAAGTAGGTAGGTATTAGTTGCAATTCTGGAGGTCGCCAAAACTGAACTACTTAAACCAATTTGACAGCACTAAAAAATGTTGCCGTCCCTTTCATAATGGTCGAAATAAAAAGGATGGCATCAGTTTTACAGCTGTCAAATTAGTTTAGTTTAGTTTTGGTGACATAGAAAGAAAAGAAAGAAAGAAAATCTTTATTTTGTCATTACATATTAGAAAAAACACATTACATAGGTAGGTACATATAAAAACATCCCGAATAGCCAACACTGTAGGTATTCTAAACTAGACGCACCTTTATAAATAGTCTAGACAAAAAGTAGCACCAACTAATAAAGAATAGTGCTCACTGATCACCCAATGTCATACCATTTCGCGTGTCCGCTAACCACTAACAAAAATAATTTACTGTCTGTCAGACTGTCGAAGCCGTACCTTAAGCTTTAAATGAAGAAAAACATCATCAGAAAATAGTATACTACGGGTTGTTAAAAAGTAGTTCTTATCAAGTGGCCAACTCTGGTGACGGAGTTTTTAGGAGGCCTAAAAGGCCGCTCATGACTTAACGACTTTAAAAGCCGGGACCAAAAATTTCACGTGCCCTCCGAAGCACGGAAGCGCTCAGTTGATATCTAATGTCAGTCACCCATCCAAGTAGGTAGTAACCGCTCAGAACGTTGCTTAACTTCAACGATCTATCAAGAACGTCATACGGCCGAAATTAATATTCAATCCGACGAACAATCGCAGATCGATCTCCATAGAAACTTTGTTATGTATAAGTATCATACAAATTGTGTTGTATACAACACAATTTGTATGACACTTTTTGTCAGATAACTAGCGTTGCTATGGCAACAGATCTGCGATCGTTCGTCGGATTGAATATTAATTTTGACCTTTAGCAAGCTTCGTTACGAGTGCTTCATGTTATCATGCGGGTTGCTAAAAATCATGCTTTTACCATCATTTTATCCAGTCTAATTTCACCCACTGTGCCATCCGCCGATCCTTGTCTGCGACTTGATCAATGTCGTCTGCCAATCTTGCTGGGATCATGCTTTGCGTAGAAACAAGCACACGCTATCAATAACCATGCCACTCTCAATAGTGTATTTAATATTATCTGTGCTCAGTAAAAAATTTGCTCGAGCAAAGCGCACCGTTTTTGTCGGTATTTTTCAATGTATAAAACTGAATGGTCAATATTCATGCCGCGATCGTGAAAATACCGACAATCCCGGAACGAGGCGCAGACCGCGCGCGAATTCGTAAAGAATATCGAACGAATCTTTACGAATACTCTTTACGAATTCTCTTTTCGAATTCGCGAATAAGAAATGTGAATGCAATCCTGTTTCGCAGGTTGTTCAGGTTTCACGAGAGGCTTTAAAAGGAGGGATGATAGAAAGAGAATCGATACTAAGCGATATTAATTCTTGTGATTTCCTAGTATTATAATAAGTATGTTGTCCGCTAAACAACGTCATAACGTCTCTCGTCTTTCAGAAGCTTTGGTTTAAAGGCGCGCCGACCTTGCCATTGTACAGATAAAAAGACAACTGCTTGATTTATTGTAGCCCGCATTATGCGATCATGATCACTTTTAAGAAACATGTATTATGTCATGGGTTTACAGGAATTTATAATCTCTATGGTCATTGCAGACTATAGCATCCTTACCTTGTCCAATAATTTTAATAGGAACATGAAATTAAATTATTATGATTATGACTGTAGGTATTCCAAAGTGCGTAACAAATTCTTTTAGATCTTTTTAGCCATTTTAGATCCTTTGAAATATACTTACAAAGTAGGTATTGCAGTGCATTTTGCAAAAGTTAACATTCCATGACAGGTTGCAAGCCCATCGACGCTAAAGTTGCCAATAAAGTCACATAACTAAATATGTTTATGATTTAGCTTTGTAGAGTAGGTACCCACTTAGTGATAATATATTTTTATATATACCTAACATCTGATTTTTTTACATACTGTTTTCGTTGAAAAAAATTGCTTTTTTTAACCGATTTCGAATTAAAGTCAGTTTAAAAAAAATATTTATTAACATAGTAGGTAAGTACTTGTTTAACTTCAAAATCTGTACAGCTTGGTCCGTTGAGGTCAGAGATCTAAATAGCAACTGGTTTGTGCAGGACCTGATCAGGGTCTGATTCAGCGCAATCCGGAAATATTTGACCAACTAGATACTTTTGACCTTATTTCGTTCTACACCCTCAAGAAATACACACACAAACTTTCACCTTTATAATCTTTGTGATTAGTGTGAGTGATAGTGTGATTATATTACGAATATTAAACAAATTCCCAAACACAACAATAACAAGTAAAAAACCAAAAGAAAAACCCTACAAAAATGATGAAAATAACATAATATAAACATAACATACCTAACATAAACAAAAACATCACATTGATAACCTCCGGCGTCGATTCAGTAAAAATATTAAAGTCCACATCGCGACCTGACCCACTTAGGATGGATCGATAACGCATCCATGAATATTACAAGTTGTGAATCATTATCTCCCACGACTTTTAATATGCCCTCGGCTAAACATGACTTCTTGTAAGTCAAAGCATTTTAACGATTTTTTAAAAAGAAGAGGTTCTAGGTTTTTGGAAATGAAAAATGATGAATTTAAGTAGGTACTAACAATAATTACAATTTACATTAAAAATACTAATTTATTGAATAGGTATAATAATTATGGATAATAAAAATTAGGTAATTGTATAATTAGTAAAATACTTTAAAACAAGTTTTTTTTATTATATTAATTAATAAATCAAAACTTGTCATATAAAATATTTAGGTCACACCTACAAATTTAAATGCAAAGACCGGGTATACATGTGAACAGGGATATATAGATAGGTATGTATTATCTTATAAGTAAACGACGTTATTTAAACTTATAACAGGTAGTGTCTAAGTACATTTCACGATAAGATTAAATAAATTCAGATTTTCAAGCACGTTTCTTAAAGTCCTTAAACTGCAAAACCACACGTTTTGTAGTATTTTACTGTTACTTTTATAACACGTTAATAAATAGTTTTTATTAGCTTCACATGACTTCGTAGATATACTTGATTTGATCTACTTAAAACATCGGATTGAATTGTAATATTGCGCAGAAAGAAAAATCTAATCCCTATATCTTAAGTGTGTGCCATAACGCCGAGGAATGAGCGGGAGAGCGAATAATGTTTTTACTCGTGAGTGAGAAGCGCAGAACGATAGACACGCAACATAGTTTATAGCGAAAAAACAGTTTTTATTTAATTACAAGTTAATTAAACAAGCAATCGAAAAATTAAAAAACCAGAACTAAATAAATACTTCTAGGCTATTTGTCAAAACATAAAACCAACAAAAATAGCGTTCTGTTCCTGAGATAAATAGCAAACTGTGCGAAAAACATGTATTTTTCAAAAAAATAGGTATATGATCGAGAAAACTTTTACCAATCGTGTTTCTAAAAAACCATAACGCAAGATAAAAGTTCAAAGTATAATTTTCCTAAATATGAAGGACGTAGCATTATACTGAGACTAGTTTGCGTGGTGCGCGTGCTGCAAGCAGCACGCGGTTTTCTTTTTCCATGTTTCTGACAGGTAGAGAGACCCTTATAAAATTTTGAGAATCCATAGGAGATTAAAAATATTTAATAAACCGCTATGGGAACCCCTAAATCAGTATGAAAACCCATTAGGAGCCCTTAGCCATTAAGAAAAAAAAAAAAAAAAAAAAAAAAAAATTTACCAAGTCGTCGGCCCTGAGTTACGCTCACCCACTCGACCTTCGTTACGCTACGGGGGTCGGCGGCTCGCTTCGCTCGCCTCCTCCCCCCTCCGCTCCACTCAGGTCTCGTAGGTTCGCTCCACTCAGGACCTCCGACGCCTACCCACTATAATATTTGTTCAAACACCTAATGGATATCTCCAACCGTTGTGAAGTTACAGCTCTTTCAATTTTAGGGGAGGTTGGGGAGGGGGGGGGGGTGAGTTTTGAAAAAATATTCTGACTAATTAGGTTCCCCTTTACAAGAATCTGAAAAAAAATTTGTTCCAAGTCTTAAGGCTTTCGAGATCCGCAAAAGTGGGGGAGAGGGGGGGCAAAGGGGGCAACACTGAAAAAAAATTTTTACTTCCCCGAGCCTCCTCTATCCGATTCCGCAAAAAATATTGTTCCAAGTCTCTTAGTTTCCGAGATCCTCAAAAGGGGGGGGGGAAGGGGGGCAAAAAGGGGGGGTTTGCGATTTTTCCCGAAGTCACCAGACCTACCTCTATACGAATCCGTCAAAATATACATACCTCCCCATCCACCAACAGGGAGAACAATTCTGTCAGTGAGTCAGTGAGTGGTAGTTTAAGTTTATATATTATAGAACTAGTTTGCGTGGTGCGCGTGCTGCAAGCAGCACGCGGTTTTCTTTATCCATGTGTTTGACAGGTAGGTTTACCCTTTTAAAATTTTGAGAATCCATAGGAGATTAAAAATATTTAATAAACCGCTATGGGAACCCCTAAATCAGTATGAAAACCCTTTAGGAGCCCTTAGCCATTAAGAAAAAAAAAAAAAGAAAAAAATTTACCAAGTCGTCGGCCCTGAGTTACGCTCACCCACTCGACCTTCGTTACGCTACGGGGGTCGGCGGCTCGCTTCGCTCGCCTCCTCCCCCCTCCGCTCCACTCAGGTCTCGTAGGTTCGCTCCACTCAGGACCTCCGACGCCTACCCACTAATATTTGTTCAAACACCTAATGGATATCTCCAACCGTTGTGAAGTTACAGCTCTTTCAAGTTTAGGGGAGGTTGGGGAGGGGAGGGGTGAGTTTTGAAAAAATATTCTGACTAATTAAGTTCCCCTTTACAAGAATCTGAAAAAAAAATTGTTCCAAGTCTTAAGGCTTCCGAGATCCGCAAAAGGGGGGGAGAGGGGGGGCAAAGGGGGCAACACTGAAAAAAAATTTTTACTTCCCCGAGCCTCCTCTATCCGATTCCGCAAAAAACAAAAATTACGGGTCTCGTAGTTTCCGAGATCCTCAATAGGGGGGGGGGAAGGGGGGCAAAAAGGGGGGGTTTGGGATTTTTCCCCAACTCACCCGAGTTACTTGTTTATGAATCTGTCAAAATATACCCACCTCCCCATCCACCATCAGGGAGAACAATGATGTCAATGAGTCAGTCAGTGAGTGAGTGGTAGTCTAAGTTTATATATTATACTAGTTTGCGTGGTGCGCGTGCTGCAAGCAGCACGCGGTTTTCTTTTTCCATGTTTCTGACAGGTAGAGAGACCCTTATAAAATTTTGAGAATCCATAGGAGATATAAAATATTTAATAAACCGCTATGGGAAGCCCTAAATCAGTATGAAAACCCTTTAGGAGCCCTAAAACATTTGGAAAAAAAAAAAAGAAAAAAAAATCCAAGTCGTCGGCCCTGAGTTACGCTTCACCCACTCGACCTTCGTTACGCTACGGGGGTCGGCGGCTCGCTTCGCTCGCCACCTCCCCCCTCCGCTCCACTCAGGTCTCGTAGGTTCGCTCCACTCAGGACCTCCGTCCTGTTTGATGTTTGCGTGGTGCGCGAGCTGCAAGCAGCTCGCGGTATTTTTTTCCTATTTTTGACAAGTAGAGACCCTTAAAAAATTTTGAAAAAAAAAAAAATTTAAGAAAAAAAAAATTTAGAAAAAAAAAATTAAAAAAAAAAAAAAAAAAAAAAATTATGAAAAAAAAAATTTTTGAAAAAAAAAAATTATAAAAAAAAAAAATTATCCTCAAGTTTCCAAGTCGTCGGCCCTGAGTTACGCTCACCCACTCGACCTTCGTTACGCTACGGGGGTCGGCGGCTCGCTTCGCTCGCCACCTCCCCCCTCCGCTCCACTCAGGTCTCGTAGGTTCGCTCCACTCAGGACCTCCGACACCTACCTACTATAATAATTGTTCAAAAACCTAATGGATATCTCTAACCGTTGTGAAGTTACAGCCCTTTCAATTTTAGGGGAGGTTGGGGAGGGGGGGGGTGAGTTTTGAAAAAATATTTTGTCTAACTAAGTTCCCCTTAATACAAATCTGAAAAAAAATTTGTTCCAAGTCTTAAGGTTTTCGAGATTCAAAAAAGGGGGGGAGAGGGGGGGCAAAGGGGGCAACACTGAAAAAAAATTTTAACTTCCCCGAGCCTCCTCTATCCGATTCCGTAAAAAAAATTGTTCCAAGTCTCTTAGTTTCCGAGATCCTCAATAGGGGGGGGGGAAGGGGGGCAAAAAGGGGGGGTTTGCGATTTTTCCCCAACTCACCAGACCTACCTCTATACGAATCTGTCAAAATATACCTACCTCCCCATCCACCAACAGGGAGAACAATTATGTCAATGAGTGAGTCAGTGAGTGGTAGTCTAAGTTTATATATTATAACTAGTTTGCGTGGTGCGCGTGCTGCAAGCAGCACGCGGTTTTCTTTATCCATGTTATTGACAGGTAGGTTTACCCTTTTAAAATTTTGAGAATCCATAGGAGATATAAAATATTTAATAAACCGCTATGGGAAGCCCTAAATCAGTATGAAAACCCTTTAGGAGCCCTTAGCCATTAAGAAAGAAAAAAAAAGAATAAAATTTACCAAGTCGTCGGCCCTGAGTTACGCTCACCCACTCGACCTTCGTTACGCTACGGGGGTCGGCGGCTCGCTTCGCTCGCCTCCTCCCCCCTCCGCTCCACTCAGGTCTCGTAGGTTCGCTCCACTCAGGACCTCCGACCTGTTTGATGTTTGCGTGGTGCGCGAGCTGCAAGCAGCTCGCGGTATTTTTTTCCTATTTTTGACAAGTAAAAAGACCCTTATAAAATTTCGAAAAAAAAAAATTTAAGAAAAAAAAATTTAAGAAAAAAAAATTTAAGAAAAAAAAAAATTATGAAAAAAAAAAAAAATTAAAAAAAAAAAATTATAAAAAAAAAAAAATTAAAAAAAAAAAAATAAAAAAAAAAAAAAATTAAGAAAAAAAAAATGTATGAAAAAAAAATATTACCCTCAAGTTTCCAAGTCCAAACCCCATACAATTTGTCCCAAGGGGGATCCTCAAAAGGGGGGGGAAGGGGGGCAAAAAGGGGGGGTTTGGGATTTTTCCCCAACTCACCAGACCTACCTCTATACGAATCCATCAAAATATACCCACCTCCCCATCCACCATCATGGAGAACAATTATGTCAATGAGTGAGTGAGTCAGTGAATGAGTCAGTGGTAGTTTAAGTTTATATATTATAACTAGTTTGCGTGGTGCGCGTGCTGCAAGCAGCACGCGGTTTTCTTTTTCCATGTTTCTGACAGATGGTAATACCCTTCTAAAATTTTGAGAATCCATAGGAGATGTAAAATATTTAATAAACCGCTATGGGAAGCCCTAAATCAGTATGAAAACCCTTTAGGAGCCCAAAGTAGGTATTAAGAAAAAAAAAAAAAAAAAATCCATGTCGTCGGCCCTGAGTTACGCTTCACCCACTCGACCTTCGTTACGCTACGGAGGTCGGCGGCTCGCTTCGCTCGCCACCTCCCCCCTCCGCTCCACTCAGGTCTCGTAGGTTCGCTCCACTCAGGACCTCCGACCTGTTTGATGTTTGCGTGGTGCGCGAGCTGCAAGCAGCTCGCGGTATTTTTTTCCTATTTTTGACAAGTAGACCCTTAAACAATTTTGAAAAAAAAAAAAAAATAAAAAAAAAAAAATGAAGAAAAAAAAAAATTTTTGAAAAAAAAAAAAAAAAAAAAAAAAAAATTTAAAAAAAATTTTTGGAAAAAAAAAAAAAAATTTAAAAAAAAATATTACCCTCAAGTTTCCAAGTCGTCAGCCCTGAGTTACGCTCACCCACTCGACCTTCGTTACGCTAGGGGGGTCGGCGGCTCGCTTCGCTCGCCTCCTCCCCCCTCCGCTCCACTCAGGTCTCGTAGGTTCGCTCCACTCAGGACCTCCGACGCCTACCCACTATAATATTTGTTCAAACACCTAATGGATATCTCTAACCGTTGTGAAGTTACAGCTCTTTCAATTTTAGGGGAGGTTGGGGAGGGGGGGGGGGGAGTTTTGAAAAAATAATTTGTCTAACCAAGTTCCCCTTATCAAGATTCTGAAAAAAAAATTGTTCCAAGTCTTAAGGTTTTCGAGATCCGCAAAAGGGGGGGAGAGGGGGGGCAAAGGGGGCAACACTGAAAAAAAATTTTTACTTTCCCCAGCCTCCTCTATCCGATTCCGCAAAAAACAAAAATTACGGGTCTCGTAGTTTCCGAGATCCTCAATAGGGGGGGGGGAAGGGGGGCAAAAAGGGGGGGTTTGGGATTTTTCCCCAACTCACCCGAGTTACTTGTTTATGAATCTGTCAAAATATACCCACCTCCCCATCCACCATCAGGGAGAACAATGATGTCAATGAGTGAGTCAGTCAGTGAATGAGTGAGTGGTAGTTTAAGTTTATATATTATAATAACTAGTTTGCGTGGTGCGCGTGCTGCAAGCAGCACGCGGTTTTCTTTTTCCATGTTTCTGACAGGTAGAGAGACCCTTATAAAATTTTGAGAATCCATAGGAGATTTAAAATATTTAATAAACCGCTATGGGAAGCCCTAAATCAGTATGAAAACCCTTTAGGAGCCCTTAGCCATTAAAAAAAAAAAAAAAAAAAAATTTACCAAGTCGTCGGCCCTGAGTTACGCTCACCCACTCGACCTTCGTTACGCTACGGGGGTCGGCGGCTCGCTTCGCTCGCCTCCTCCCCCCTCCGCTCCACTCAGGTCTCGTAGGTTCGCTCCACTCAGGACCTCCGACGCCTACCCACTATAATATTTGTTCAAACACCTAATGGATATCTCCAACCGTTGTGAAGTTACAGCTCTTTCAATTTTAGGGGAGGTTGGGGAGGGGGGGGGGTGAGTTTTGAAAAAATATTCTGACTAATTAAGTTCCCCTTTACAAGAATCTGAAAAAAAATTTGTTCCAAGTCTTAAGGCTTTCGAGATCCGCAAAAGGGGGGGAGAGTGGGGGCAAAGGGGGCAACACTGAAAAAAAATTTTTACTTCCCCGAGCCTCCTCTATCCGATTCCGCAAAAAAAATTGTTCCAAGTCTCTTAGTTTTCGAGATCCTCAATAAGGGGGGGGGAAGGGGGGCAAAAAGGGGGGGTTTGCGATTTTTCCCGTAGTTTCCAGACGTACCTCTATACGAATCCGTAAAAATATACCTACCTCCCCATCCACCAACAGGGAGAACAATTCTGTCAGTCAGTGAGTCAGTGGTAGTCTAAGTTTATATATTATAACTAGTTTGCGTGGTGCGCGTGCTGCAAGCAGCACGCGGTTTTCTTTTTCCATGTTTCTGACAGGTAGAGAGACCCTTATAAAATTTTGAGAATCCATAGGAGATTTAAAATATTTAATAAACCGCTATGGGAACCCCTAAATCAGTATGAAAACCCTTTAGGACCCCTTAGCCATTAAGAAAAAAAAAAAAGAAAAAAAATTACCAAGTCGTCGGCCCTGAGTTACGCTCACCCACTCGACCTTCGTTACGCTACGGGGGTCGGCGGCTCGCTTCGCTCGCCTCCTCCCCCCTCCGCTCCACTCAGGTCTCGTAGGTTCGCTCCACTCAGGACCTCCGACGCCTACCCACTATAATATTTGTTCAAAAACCTAATGGATATCTCTAACCGTTGTGAAGTTACAGCCCTTTCAATTTTAGGGGAGGTTGGGGAGGGAGGGGGGGAGTTTTGAAAAAATATTTCGACTATCTAGATGCCCGTTGTTACGAATCTGAAAAAAAAAATGTTCCAAGTCTTAAGGCTTTCGAGATTCGTAAAAGGGGAGGAGAGGGGGGGCAAAGGGGGCAACACTGAAAAAAAATTTTTACTTCCCCGAGCCTCCTCTATCCGAATCCGTAAAAAAAATTGTTCCAAGTCTCTTAGTTTCCGAGATCCTCAATAAGGGGGGGGGAAGGGGGGCAAAAAGGGGGGGTTTGCGATTTTTCCCGAAGTCACCAGACCTACCTCTATACGAATCCGTCAAAATATACATACCTCCCCATCCACCAACAGGGAGAACAATTCTGTCAGTCAGTGAGTGAGTGAGTGGTAGTCTAAGTTTATATATTATAATAACTAGTTTGCGTGGTGCGCGTGCTGCAAGCAGCACGCGGTTTTCTTTTTCCATGTGTCTGACAGGTAGTGTTACCCTTTTAAAATTTTGAGAATCCATAGGAGATTAAAAATATTTAATAAACCGCTATGGGAAGCCCTAAATCAGTATGAAAACCCTTTAGAAGCCCTAAAACATGAGGAAAAAAAAAAAAAGAAAAAAAAATCCAAGTCGTCGGCCCTGAGTTACGCTTCACCCACTCGACCTTCGTTACGCTACGGAGGTCGGCGGCTCGCTTCGCTCGCCACCTCCCCCCTCCGCTCCACTCAGGTCTCGTAGGTTCGCTCCACTCAGGACCTCCGACCTGTTTGATGTTTGCGTGGTGCGCGAGCTGCAAGCAGCTCGCGGTATTTTTTTCCTATTTTTGACAGGTAGAAAGACCCCTATAAAATTTTGAAAAAAAAAAAAAAAAAATTTAAAAAAAAAAAAATTAAGAAAAAAAAAATTCATGAAAAAAAAAAAAAAAAAAAATTAAAAAAAAAAAAATTAAGAAAAAAAAAATTTATAAAAAAAATATTACCCTCAAGTTTCCAAGTCGTCGGCCCTGAGTTACGCTCACCCACTCGACCTTCGTTACGCTACGGGGGTCGGCGGCTCGCTTCGCTCGCCACCTCCCCCCTCCGCTCCACTCAGGTCTCGTAGGTTCGCTCCACTCAGGACCTCCGACGCCTACCCACTATAATATTTGTTCAAACACCTAATGGATATCTCTAACCGTTGTGAAGTTACAGCCCTTTCAATTTTAGGGGAGGTTGGGGAGGTGAGGGGTGAGTTTTGAAAAAATATTTCGACTATCTAGATGCCCCTTGATAAGAATCTGAAAAAAATTTTGTTCCAAGTCTTAAGGCTTTCGAGATCCGCAAAAGGGGGGGTGAGGGGGGGCAAAGGGGGCAACACTGAAAAAAAATTTTTACTTCCCCGAGCCTCCTCTATCCGATTCCGCAAAAAAAATTGTTCCAAGTCTCTTAGTTTCCGAGATCCTCAATAAGGGGGGGGGAAGGGGGGCAAAAAGGGGGGGTTTGCGATTTTTCCCGAAGTTTCCAGACGTACCTCTATACGAATCCGTCAAAATATACATACCTCCCCATCCACCAACAGGGAGAACAATTCTGTCAGTGAGTGAGTCAGTGGTAGTCTAAGTTTATATATTATAACTAGTTTGCGTGGTGCGCGTGCTGCAAGCAGCACGCGGTTTTCTTTTTCCATGTTTCTGACAGATGGTAATACCCTTCTAAAATTTTGAGAATCCATAGGAGATGTAAAATATTTAATAAACCGCTATGGGAAGCCCTAAATCAGTATGGAAACCCTTTAGGAGCCCTAAAGCATTAAGAAAAAAAAAAAAAAAAAAAAAAAAATCCCATGTCGTCGGCCCTGAGTTACGCTTCACCCACTCGACCTTCGTTACGCTACGGAGGTCGGCGGCTCGCTTCGCTCGCCACCTCCCCCCTCCGCTCCACTCAGGTCTCGTAGGTTCGCTCCACTCAGGACCTCCGACCTGTTTGATGTTTGCGTGGTGCGCGAGCTGCAAGCAGCTCGCGGTATTTTTTTCCTATTTTTGACAGGTAGAAAGACCCCTATAAAATTTTGAAAAAAAAAAAAAAAATTTAAAAAAAAAAAATTAAGAAAAAAAAAATTTATAAAAAAAAAAAAAAATTTAAAAAAAAAAAAAATTAAGAAAAAAAAAATTTATAAAAAAAAATATTACCCTCAAGTTTCCAAGTCGTCGGCCCTGAGTTACGCTCACCCACTCGACCTTCGTTACGCTACGGGGGTCGGCGGCTCGCTTCGCTCGCCACCTCCCCCCTCCGCTCCACTCAGGTCTCGTAGGTTCACTCCACTCAGGACCTCCGACGCCTACCCACTATAATATTTGTTCAAACACCTAATGGATATCTCTAACCGTTGTGAAGTTACAGCCCTTTAAATTTTAGGGGAGGTTGGGGAGGTGGGGGGTGAGTTTTGAAAAAATATTTTGACTATCTAGATGCCCCTTGATAAGAATCTGAAAAAAATTTTGTTCCAAGTCTTAAGGCTTTCGAGATCCGCAAAAGGGGGGGTGAGGGGGGGCAAAGGGGGCAACACTAAAAAAAAATTTTTACTTCCCCGAGCCTCCTCTATCCGATTCCGCAAAAAAAATTGTTCCAAGTCTCTTAGTTTCCGAGATCCTCAATAAGGGGGGGGGAAGGGGGGCAAAAAGGGGGGGTTTGCGATTTTTCCCGAAGTTTCCAGACGTACCTCTATACGAATCCGTCAAAATATACATACCTCCCCATCCACCAACAGGGAGAACAATTCTGTCAGTGAGTGAGTGAGTGGTAGTCTAAGTTTATATATTATAACTAGTTTGCGTGGTGCGCGAGCTGCGAGCAGCTCGCGGTTTTCTTTATCCATGTTATTGACAGGTGGTAGCTACCCTTTAAAAATTTTGAGAATCCATAGGAGATATAAAATATTTAATAAACCGCAATGGGAAGCCCTAAATCAGTATGAAAACCCTTTAGGAGCCCTAAAGCATTAAGAAAAAAAAAAAAGAAAAAATATCCCATGTCGTCGGCCCTGAGTTACGCTTCACCCACTCGACCTTCGTTACGCTACGGAGGTCGGCGGCTCGCTTCGCTCGCCACCTCCCCCCTCCGCTCCACTCAGGTCTCGTAGGTTCGCTCCACTCAGGACCTCCGACCTGTTTGATGTTTGCGTGGTGCGCGAGCTGCAAGCAGCTCGCGGTATTTTTTTCCTATTTTTGACAAGCAGAGACCCTTAAAAAATTTTGAAAAAAAAAAAAATTAGGAAAAAAAAAATGAAGAAAAAAAAAATTGTTGAAAAAAAAAAAAAAAAAAAAAAAAAATTAAGAAAAAAAAAAATTATAAAAAAAAAATTTTACCCTCAAGTTTCCAAGTCGTCGGCCCTGAGTTACGCTCACCCACTCGACCTTCGTTACGCTACGGGGGTCGGTGGCTCGCTTCGCTCGCCACCTCCCCCCTCCGCTCCACTCAGGTCTCGTAGGTTCGCTCCACTCAGGACCTCCGACGCCTACCTACTATAATATTTGTCCAAACACCTAATGGATATCTCTAACCGTTGTGAAGTTACAGCCCTTTCAATTTTAGGGGAGGTTGGGGAGGGGGGGGGTGAGCTTTGAAAAAATATTTTGTCTAACCAAGTTCCCCTTAATACAAATCTGAAAAAAAATTTGTTCCAAGTCTTAAGGCTTACGAGATTCGAAAAAGGGGGGGAGAGGGGGGGCAAAGGGGGCAACACTGAAAAAAAACTTTTACTTCCCCGAGCCTCCTCTATCCGATTCCGCAAAAAACAAAAATTACGGGTCTCCTAGTTTCCGAGATCCTCAATAGGGGGGGGGCAAGGGGGGCAAAAAGGGGGGGTTTGGGATTTTTCCCCAACTCACCCGAGTTACTTGTTTATGAATCTGTCAAAATATACCCACCTCCCCATCCACCATCATGGAGAACAATTATGTCAATGAGTCAGTCAGTCAGTGAATGAGTCAGTGAGTGGTAGTTTAAGTTTATATATTATAATAATAACTAGTTTGCGTGGTGCGCGTGCTGCAAGCAGCACGCGGTTTTCTTTTTCCATGTTTCTGACAGATGGTAATACCCTTCTAAAATTTTGAGAATCCATAGGAGATTTAAAATATTTAATAAACCGCTATGGGAACCCCTAAATCAGTATGAAAACCCTTTAGGAGCCCTTAGCCATTAAGAAAAAAAAAAAAAGAAAAAAATTTACCAAGTCGTCGGCCCTGAGTTACGCTCACCCACTCGACCTTCGTTACGCTACGGAGGTCGGCGGCTCGCTTCGCTCGCCACCTCCCCCCTCCGCTCCACTCAGGTCTCGTAGGTTCGCTCCACTCAGGACCTCCGACCTGTTTGATGTTGCGTGGTGCGCGAGCTGCAAGCAGCTCGCGGTATTTTTTCCTATTTTTGACAAGTAGAGACCCTTAAAAAATTTTGAAAAAAAAAAAATTTAAGAAAAAAAAATTTATGAAAAAAAAAAAAAAAAAAAAAAGTTGAGAAAAAAAAAATTATAAAAAAAAATATTACCCTCAAGTTTCCAAGTCGTCGGCCCTGAGTTACGCTCACCCACTCGACCTTCGTTACGCTACGGGGGTCGGTGGCTCGCTTCGCTCGCCACCTCCCCCCTCCGCTCCACTCAGGTCTCGTAGGTTCGCTCCACTCAGGACCTCCGACGCCTACCCACTATAATATTTGTTCAAACACCTCATGGATATCTCTAACCGTTGTGAAGTTACAGCCCTTTCAATTTTAGGGGAGGTTGGGGAGGGAGGGGGGGAGTTTTGAAAAATTTTTTTGTCTAACTAAGTTCCCCTTAATACAAATCTGAAAAAAAATTTGTTCCAAGTCTTAAGGCTTTTGAGATCCGCAAAAGGGGGGGAGAGGGGGGGCAATAGGGGCAACACTGAAAAAAATTTTTTACTTCCCCGAGCCTCCTCTATCCGATTCCGCAAAAAAAATTGTTCCAAGTCTTAAGGTGCTCGATATTCTAAAAAGGGGGGGGGGAAGGGGGGCAAAAAGGGGGGGTTTGCGATTTTTCCCGAAGTCACCAGACCTACCTCTATACGAATCCGTCAAAATATACCTACCTCCCCATCCACCAACAGGGAGAACAATTCTGTCAGTGAGTCAGTCAGTCAGTGGTAGTCTAAGTTTATATATTATAATAACTAGTTTGCGTGGTGCGCGTGCTGCAAGCAGCACGCGGTTTTCTTTATCCATGTTATTGACAGGTGGTAGCTACCCTTTAAAAATTTTGAGAATCCATAGGAGATTAAAAATATTTAATAAACCGCTATGGGAAGCCCTAAATCAGTATGAAAACCCTTTAGGAGCACTTAGCCATTAAGAAAAAAAAAAAAAGAAAAAAATTTACCAAGTCGTCGGCCCTGAGTTACGCTCACCCACTCGACCTTCGTTACGCTACGGGGGTCGGTGGCTCGCTTCGCTCGCCACCTCCCCCCTCCGCTCCACTCAGGTCTCGTAGGTTCGCTCCACTCAGGACCTCCGACGCCTACCCACTATAATATTTGTTCAAACACCTCATGGATATCTCTAACCGTTGTGAAGTTACAGCCCTTTCAATTTTAGGGGAGGTTGGGGAGGGAGGGGGGGAGTTTTGAAAAATTTTTTTGTCTAACTAAGTTCCCCTTAATACAAATCTGAAAAAAAATTTGTTCCAAGTCTTAAGGCTTTTGAGATCCGCAAAAGGGGGGGAGAGGGGGGGCAATAGGGGCAACACTGAAAAAAATTTTTTACTTCCCCGAGCCTCCTCTATCCGATTCCGCAAAAAAAATTGTTCCAAGTCTTAAGGTGCTCGAGATTCTAAAAAGGGGGGGGGGAAGGGGGGCAAAAAGGGGGGGTTTGCGATTTTTCCCGAAGTCACCAGACCTACCTCTATACGAATCCGTCAAAATATACCTACCTCCCCATCCACCAACAGGGAGAACAATTCTGTCAGTGAGTCAGTCAGTCAGTGGTAGTCTAAGTTTATATATTATAACTAGTTTGCGTGGTGCGCGTGCTGCAAGCAGCACGCGGTTTTCTTTATCCATGTTATTGACAGGTGGTAGCTACCCTTTAAAAATTTTGAGAATCCATAGGAGATTAAAAATATTTAATAAACCGCTATGGGAAGCCCTAAATCAGTATGAAAACCCTTTAGGAGCACTTAGCCATTAAGAAAAAAAAAAAAAGAAAAAAATTTACCAAGTCGTCGGCCCTGAGTTACGCTCACCCACTCGACCTTCGTTACGCTACGGGGGTCGGCGGCTCGCTTCGCTCGCCTCCTCCCCCCTCCGCTCCACTCAGGTCTCGTAGGTTCGCTCCACTCAGGACCTCCGACCTGTTTGATGTTTGCGTGGTGCGCGAGCTGCAAGCAGCTCGCGGTATTTTTTTCCTATTTTTGACAAGTAGAGAGACCCTTATAAAATTTAAAAAAAAAAAAATTAAGAAAAAAAAAATTAAGAAAAAAAAAAATTATGAAAAAAAAAAAAAAAAAAGTAAGAAAAAAAAATTTTTGAAAAAAAAAAAATTATTAAAAAAAAAAATTAAAAAAAAAAAAAATATTAAAAAAAAAAAATTAAGAAAAAAAAAAATTATAAAAAAAAAAATATTCTCAAGTTTTCAAGTCGCCCCTGAGAATTTGTTCCAAGTCTCTTAACATTCGAAAAAGGGGCAAAAGGGGGGGAAGGGGGGCAAAAAGGGGGGGTTTGGGATTTTTCCCCAACTCACCAGACCTACCCCTATACGAATCCATCAAAATATACCCACCTCCCCATCCACCATCAGGGAGAACAATTATGTCAATGAGTCAGTGAATGAGTCAGTGAGTCAGTGGTAGTCTAAGTTTATATAGTATAACTAGTTTGCGTGGTGCGCGTGCTGCAAGCAGCACGCGGTTTTCTTTTTCCATGTTTCTGACAGGTAGAGAGACCCTTATAAAATTTTGAGAATCCATAGGAGATTAAAAATATTTAATAAACCGCTATGGGAACCCCTAAATCAGTATGAAAACCCTTTAGGAGCCCTTAGCCATTAAGAAAAAAAAAAAAAAGAAAAAAATTTACCAAGTCGTCGGCCCTGAGTTACGCTCACCCACTCGACCTTCGTTACGCTACGGGGGTCGGCGGCTCGCTTCGCTCGCCTCCTCCCCCCTCCGCTCCACTCAGGTCTCGTAGGTTCGCTCCACTCAGGACCTCCGACCCCAACTATAATATTTGTCCAAACACCTAATGGATATCTCTAACCGTTGTAAAGTTACAACCCTTTCAATTTTAGGGGAGGTTGGGGAGGGAGGGGGGAGTTTTGAAAAAATATTTCGACTATATAGATGCCCCTTGTTAAGAATCTGAAAAAAAATTTGTTCCAAGTCTCTTAACTTCCGAGATCTGCAAAAGGGGGGGAGAGGGGGGGCAAAGAGGGCAACACTGAAAAAAAATTTTTACTTTCCCGAGCCTCCTCTATACGAATCTGTAAAAAAAAAAGTTCCAAGTCTTAAGGTTCTCGAGATTCCAAAAAGGGGGGGGGGAAGGGGGGCAAAAAGGGGGGGTTTGCGATTTTTCCCAAAGTCACCAGACCTACCTCTATACGAATCCGTCAAAATATACCTACCTCCCCATCCACCAACAGGGAGAACAATTCTGTCAGTGAGTCAGTCAGTCAGTGGTAGTCTAAGTTTATATAGTATAATATAACTAGTTTGCGTGGTGCGCGAGCTGCGAGCAGCTCGCGGTTTTCTTTATCCATGTTATTGACAGGTAGGTTTACCCTTTTAAAATTTTGAGAATCCATAGGAGATTAAAAATATTTAATAAACCGCAATGGGAAGCCCTAAATCAGTATGAAAACCCTTTAGGAGCCCTAAAGCATTAAGAAAAAAAAAAAAAAGAAAAAAAAAATCCAAGTCGTCGGCCCTGAGTTACGCTCACCCACTCGACCTTCGTTACGCTACGGAGGTCGGTGGCTCGCTTCGCTCGCCACCTCCCTCCTCCGCTCCACTCAGGTCTCATAGGTTCGCTCCACTCAGGACCTCCGACCTGTTTGATGTTTGCGTGGTGCGCGAGCTGCAAGCAGCTCGCGGTATTTTTTTCCTATTTTTGACAGGTAGAGACCCTTATAAAGTTTTGAAAAAAAAATTACTAAAAAAAAATATATGAAAAAAAAAATTTTAGAAAAAAAAAAATTAAGAAAAAAAAAAATTTAAGAAAAAAAAATTATTTAAAAAAAAAAAATTAAGAAAAAAAAAATTTAAGAAAAAAAAATTATTAAAAAAAAAAAAAAAAAAAAAAAAATATGAAAAAAAAAAAAATTATAAAAAAAAATTTATTAAAAAAAAAATTATTCTCAAGTTTCCAAGTCGCCCCTGCGAATTTGTTCCAAGTCTCTTAACATTCAAAAAAGGGGCAAAAGGGGGGGAAGGGGGGCAAAAAGGGGGGGTTTGGGATTTTTCCCCAACTCACCAGACCTACCCCTATACGAATCCATCAAAATATACCCACCTCCCCATCCACCATCAGGGAGAACAATTATGTCAATGAGTCAGTGAGTGAGTGAGTGAGTGGTAGTTTAGGTTTATATATTATAACTAGTTTGCGTGGTGCGCGAGCTGCGAGCAGCTCGCGGTTTTCTTTATCCATGTGTTTGACAGGTAGGTTTACCCTTTTAAAATTTTGAGAATCCATAGGAGATGTAAAATATTTAATAAACCGCTATGGGAAGCCCTAAATCAGTATGAAAACCCTTTAGGAGCCCTAAAGCATTAAGAAAAAAAAATAAGAAAAAAATTCACCAAGTCGTCGGCCCTGAGTTACGCTCACCCACTCGACCTTCGTTACGCTACGGAGGTCGGTGGCTCGCTTCGCTCGCCACCTCCCTCCTCCGCTCCACTCAGGTCTCGTAGGTTCGCTCCACTCAGGACCTCCGACCTGTTTGATGTTTGCGTGGTGCGCGAGCTGCAAGCAGCTCGCGGTATTTTTTTCCTATTTTTAACAGGTAGAGACCCTTATAAAGTTTTGAAAAAAAAAATTACTAAAAAAAAATTTAAGAAAAAAAAAATTAAAAAAAAAAAAAATTTAGAAAAAAAAAATTTAAGAAAAAAAAAATTAAAAAAAAAAAAAATTTAGAAAAAAAAAATTTAAGAAAAAAAAAATTATTAAAAAAAAAAAAAAAAAAAATTAAGAAAAAAAAAAATTTTAGAAAAAAAAAATTTATAAAAAAATATTTTATTAAAAAAAATTTAAGAAAAAAAAATTTATAAAAAAAAAATTACCCTCAAGTTTTCAAGTCGCCCCTGAGAATTTGTTCCAAGTCTCTTAACATTCAAAAAAATTAACAGGCAAAAGGGGGGGAAGGGGGGCAAAAAGGGGGGGTTTGGGATTTTTCCCCAACTCACCAGACCTACCCCTATACGAATCCATCAAAATATACCCACCTCCCCATCCACCATCATGGAGAACAATTATGTCAATGAGTGAGTCAATGAGTGAGTCAGTGAGTCAGTGGTAGTTTAGGTTTATATATTATAATAATAACTAGTTTGCGTGGTGCGCGTGCTGCAAGCAGCACGCGGTTTTCTTTTTCCATGTTTCTGACAGGTGGTAGCTACCCTTTAAAAATTTTGAGAATCCATAGGAGATTTAAAATATTTAATAAACCGCAATGGGAAGCCCTAAATCAGTATGAAAACCCTTTAGGAGCCCTTAAAGCATTAAGAAAAAAAAAAAAAGAAAAAAAAAATCCAAGTCGTCGGCCCTGAGTTACGCTCACCCACTCGACCTTCGTTACGCTACGGGGGTCGGCGGCTCGCTTCGCTCGCCTCCTCCCCCCTCCGCTCCACTCAGGTCTCGTAGGTTCGCTCCACTCAGGACCTCCGACCTGTTTGATGTTTGCGTGGTGCGCGAGCTGCAAGCAGCTCGCGGTATTTTTTCCTATTTTTGACAGGAAGAGACCCTTATAAAATTTTGAAAAAAAAAAAAAAAAAATTTAAAGAAAAAAAAAATTTAGAAAAAAAAAATTTATGAAAAAAAAAAAAAAAAAAAAAAAATTAAGAAAAAAAAAATTTGTAAAAAAAAAATTCCCCTCAAGTTTCCAAGTCGTCGGCCCTGAGTTACGCTCACCCACTCGACCTTCGTTCCGCTACGGGGGTCGGCGGCTCGCTTCGCTCGCCACCTCCCCCCTCCGCTCCACTCAGGTCTCGTAGGTTCGCTCCACTCAGGACCTCCGACCCCAACTATAATATTTGTCCAAACACCTAATGGATATCTCTAACCGTTGTAAAGTTACAACCCTTTCAATTTTAGGGGAGGTTGGGGAGGGGGGGGGGGGAGTTTTGAAAAAATATTTTGTCTAACTAAGTTCCCCTTAATACAAATCTGAAAAAAAAATTGTTCCAAGTCTTAAGGTTTTCGAGATCCGCAAAAGGGGGGGAGAGGGGGGGCAATGGGGGCAACACTGAAAAAAAATTTTTACTTCCCCGAGCCTCCTCTATCCGATTCCGCAAAAAAAATTGTTCCAAGTCTCTTAGTTTCCGAGATCCTCAATAGGGGGGGGGGAAGGGGGGCAAAAAGGGGGGGTTTGCGATTTTTCCCGAAGTTTCCAGACATACCTCTATACGAATCCGTCAAAATATACCTACCTCCCCATCCACCAACAGGGAGAACAATTCTGTCAGTGAGTCAGTGAGTGGTAGTCTAAGTTTATATATTATAACTAGTTTGCGTGGTGCGCGTGCTGCGAGCAGCACGCGGTTTTTTTTTTGCCATGTGTTTGATAGGTGGTAGCTACCCTTGTAAAATTTTGAGAATCCATAGGAGATTAAAAATATTTAATAAACCGCTATGGGAAGCCCTAAATCAGTATGAAAACCCTTTAGGAGCCCTAAACCATAAAGAAAAAAAAAGAAAAAAAAAACCCATGTCGTCGGCCCTGAGTTACGCTTCACCCACTCGACCGTTTGACAGGTAGGTTTACCCTTTTAAAATTTTGAGAATATATTGGAGATTTATTTAAAATGTATTGGAAAGTTCATTAGTTACCTTTAAAGATTTTGAAAATGATATACCCACCCCTACCTATTAATTACCTACTTTATGAATAAGTAACTCTTTGGTGGTACCAATAATAAAACTGAGGTATAGGTCAAATGGTACAATGCATCAGTACAAAGGTCAGTCCTAAGGCAAAACGCAATGATAGCGCGTTCTAATTTTATGTGTGCTGCCATCTAGTTATGCTAGGTAAATTATAACAATATTGATTACTTGATTCTGACATGTGCTGCCATCTAGTTTGAGTTGGGTTAATTAAAATGTAAACTATGTAATAGATTGGGTTCGTAAAGATGTTTCATAAAGTTCAAAGGTTCAATCACTATACTAATTTTTTATAAGTCATTTGCATGCGAATTTTTTTAAGTCCCAAACACTTGAATTTTTCAAAGGTAAATTTAATAGTACCACCATTTTTTTTCATCGGGAACTTTTATAGGATTTTCCCCAATTAAAAATGCCCAGGTGTTAAAGCAGCAGTGGTGTCCTCACTATCACCCTTAGAAAATCATGAGAATCCATAGGAAACCTAAAATGAATTGGAAATTCCATTAGAGTCCTTAAAATATTTAAAGAAAACAGATATTAAACGGACTTAAGAGTACATAACAAGAAAAAAAAATATATATAAAATGTACTTATATTAAATTGACAAATCTTTATGAATAAAACCATTAGATAAAAAACATCGTTTTAATAACTATGAACCCATTATAATAATTATTAGTTCTATAATCAGACAACATAGTCCACAGAATGGTTAGTAACTAAACTTAGAAGATTAGGGGTCAGTACTTATCATATTTCGGTCTCTGGGAGATTTTCCTGCTGCTTGGGCCGGGCGCATTCTGTAGTGAGGGAGGCCTTTTTTTTCCGCTAGATGGCGCGTCAGTGCGCACATCAGCGAACATGCCTTACGGCTTACGCACTACAGAAGCGCATTTTATTATTATTTTTTATTGAATTAGGTAGGTATAGATAGGTAGGTAATTTACCTTAGGTATATATACCTACATTACTTTTAGAATAGGTACTCTGGTGTTTTTCCTGCTGTAAAGGCCTTCAATAAAAATGGTCAGTAGGTACCTATAAAGCTGGTTTATTTGCTATACAAGGTAACAGATCTACTGGCGGTGTTCAAAATGATTGGGTCAGAGAGAAAGGTACGGGGATCCATTCAAATATGGGATCGCGAGAGAGCGTTGAGTGTCGGAGGCAAGTGGTCGTCGTCGAGAGGAAGCTCGTGCGCCGCGCCTCCACCTTGCTCGCGATGACGTCACGGTCACCCGCTGATGCTGCTCACGTGCACTCTGCTCAGTAGTGAAGTTGTTTTTTTCCGCCAGATGGCTTCAAGTGTCAATTGTATTGTGTAGATAGATAGATTTACCTATCTATCTATCTAAGGGTATACCTACATCACTAAGGCTCAACTATAGAGCGGCGAAGCGGAGCGCGTTTTCAGTGTCATAAATAATAAGTATTATAGTAATAAGTATTATAGTAATGAAATAAAGTTCAAATTCATATGACTCTGAAACCGCGCTCCGCTTCGCTGCTCTCTTGGTGTAAGTTGAGCCTTAGAATACTTTGGTGTTTTTCCTGCTGTAGGTAAAGGAGGCCTTCAATAAAAATAAACTGTATAATTAAAGCTGGTTTATTTGATATAAAAGGTAACAGATTTCCTGGCGGTGTTAAAAATGATGAGTCAGAGAGAAAGGTACGGGGGTCCGTTCGGGTTATTCCTCATGGCCGAACTATTTCGCTTAACTGATTTGGGTACGAGGATTAACATATCCTCATTAAATAAAAGTGCTTAACTTAAGCATTTCTCGATTATATTGCAAATCAAAAGTAAAACAGCAGTTTAACATTAAATGTACCTACTTAGTTTGTTCAATGAAACAATTTGAGATAAAAAGTACAAATAGGGACAATATTTTCTTAAACTGTTATTATAACGTCATGTTCCATAGAACAAATAGGACCTATCGGCATTTCTGGCGCTTCGGCGGCCGCTGCCGCGGCACGCTCGCTCTGCTCGCTCGCCTCGCGTGTTAGTGGTCACTGTTCAAACATAACCTAACCAACTGATTTTGATCTGGGTGGATGTAATATTTGGTACGAGTTCGGCCATGAGGATATGTTAGTCCTCGTAGCCAAATCAGTTAGACGAAATAGTTCGGACATGAGGAATAACCTGTCCGTTATCAATATGGGATCGCGAGAGAGCGTTGTTGAGTGTCGGAGGCAAGTGGCCGCGAGGAAGTTCTTGCGCCGCGCCTCCACCTTGCTCGCGATGACGTCACGGCGCCCCGCGCGTCTCCTCCCGTGCGTAAGTGATCCGGTCTCGGACACGCTCCCCGGGTCGCTTCAATGATCTGGAAGAGTGCAGATATTATTATTAATATCAGTGGTCGTCCAATTATGAAGTGAGCAGGAGTGAGAGCAGAGGGGAATCAGAGGAGAGTTTGGGTGAGAGGACGAGAGTTCAAAATAGCCTAAATTTGAGTGAGACAAGTGGCCATT
Source organism: Xanthorhoe designata (assembly GCA_963582015.1). Lineage (NCBI taxonomy): Eukaryota > Metazoa > Arthropoda > Insecta > Lepidoptera > Geometridae > Xanthorhoe > Xanthorhoe designata. The sequence goes on along the minus strand of OY757029.1, from coordinate 17,230,363 downwards.
TCCTCATACATAATGTAAGATGCGTTACTAAGAGCCGCTTAAGATGATGTTTGGTTGAGCGATCGGCTGCTACTGCTAAAATGTTAAAGTGAGGTGTGTAGGCTGGAACAAATTTAAATTCTACTTATTGAAAACCTACGCTCCAAAAAGGAAAATCGACATTTTGCTTGTTGATATGAATCGCCTAAGACAGAAGGGACTCTTCCTTCAGTGGCATAATCACGATAAACCGATCGTCCTCTTTCAGAGTCGTATTTAAATGGAAACTCTGCTCACATGCACGTTTTTTCTGATGATAGGGATGGGGGGAGGGGGGGTGCTTTGCTGCTACACACTACAGTATCTAATTAATCTATGACCGATGGTATATTTAAAGTAGGATCAGCAAGAATGATTCCTTTAGGAAGATGAATATTTTCCGTATTTATGAGAATATAAGACAGTCGACAGTCAATTTGAAGTCGTCATGAAGTGACATTAAAGTGAGGCTGTAAGACTGTGTACTTTTAAAAGTATGATTATTGATACCTGTCACAGTGGAGTGTCGCATCGCCAGCTGCCCGCACATCGAGTCGGTAACAAAGCTCACCCGCTGCCCTCGTCCGGCCTCGCGCGGAGTGCGCGCACCACGGCTGTGGACAGTAACACATGCGAGGGAGTAGTCAACTGCGTATTATAACAATCATTAGCGAAATTGTTTATACTATTCACTGGAATGGAAAGCAGAGGAGATGTCTCTGATTCATAAAAATGTAACAGTGTGTTATGCCTCTTTTTGCAGTAGGTACCTACATGGGACAAGACTGCATCTATTTTTAAAATGACCTGATCGAAGGCAATAAAGACAAACTTGTTTCCTTGGCCTTTTGTAGCCTATCTTCAATCGTGAGGGATCTGAATCATTACACAGAGGACATTTAATGCCGCACGGGGGCGGCAGGAGTGTCAGCCATCCACATTCACCATTTATTCAGTTGCCCGCCGTTGATTGTCTCGCTTCGCCCCCTCGCGTCCTTTGACTCGCGCCGAAAGCCGACACCAAGCGGAGCGCCGGCGAGGCGAGGCGAGCGCACCGTCCTCACTCTCGCACGCGCGTAGCCTCGTGGAAAGTCTGGATGGGACATAAATCAAGAATTATTATTATTATTATTACTGTAAATATTTGTTTTGTTTTTATTGAGTGTAGTATCTATAAGAGTAGTATCTAAAATTTGTGGATTGTGGGTTATTAAGAATGATCAATGAATCCAATGTTGTCTAATGAAGATAAGGCTCGTAAGTTTTTATTTGTTACATCTATGAGCAACAACATTAAATAAGGCTTGGACATGATTGTTTACAAGTAATCGCTTGTCATCATACCTACCTATTGCACAATAACTTCCAAGCGGCATCATAATTATCGGCTTTCAAATCTAAATTGTCAATGACAAGTAATGCCTTTGAGAGAAGCATGTAAATAATGTAATTTATTTATTTCGTCTTTGTCTTTTCTCGTGTAAATCAAAGAAAAGAATGAGTTCCTCAATATAATCGGAAATGACTCACCTGTACATCATCACAGCTTGATACGGAACCATCCCGAAGGTCGCGCTGGTCGATGCGGGCGCTGAGAAGGTCGCGCGCCTTGATCCTCAAACTGTTCGCACTCCTCACTCTCATCGGCGGGATCCTCCGAAAGCACCTCGATGTCACACTGTAATTTGTCAAAATTAGGGTATATGGCATCAAATTTACTAAAACGGCCCTCGAAATATAATTTAAAGACGAAAAAAATGGGTTATTCCTCATGGCCGAACTGATGATTTGGCTACCAGGACTAACATTATATTATCCTCATGGCCGAACTTAAACATAATTGCATTTCTGGCGCTTCGGCGGCCGCTGCCGCGGCACGCTCGCTATGCTCGCTCGCCTCGCGTGTTAGTGGTCACTGTTCAAACATAACCTAACCAACTGATTTCGATCTGGGTGGATGTCATTTTTGATAAGAGTTCAAAATCAGTTAGGCGAAATAGTTTGGTCATAAGGAATAACCTGAAAGAATGCGGCAAGCAGCGATAAGGGTGACTTGGGGCTAGCGAGAACAAAAGAACACCTGTGCGATAAGCTTTTTGCTGCGCCGTGTCATAAAATAATTAGCAATGCTATGCTTTATAGCAGCTGATGCACTTACAGTTATTTTAAAGCGTTAGAATGATTTGATTTTATACTGCCTTATATTATATTTACGAAGAGAAATAGAAATTACTCACAAAATACTTATTGCAATGCAGATTCTTCGACAGGATATGAGTTGATAAAAGCTCTCGAAGATTTCTTGCTGCTGAAGAGCTTCTGAACTTCTTGTGTGCCGGTAGTCAGCTTCGCTTGTACTCGAATTAAAATGAACCGAGAAGGAAACCAAAGATAATTAAAAAAGGTGATGTGGAAAGTGGTAAACCATTTTCCACACCACCTGAGTGAGGTATGGTTTAAGGCGCGTTTATTTTTAACGTGGTATCCCCCTAACATGCTGAGGCCTAGTCCACCTAACTACTTCTTTCTTATATACATGATTTTTATTTACAGTATATACACAATACTAAACTAAACGCGCTGCCGGTGTGGGAAGCGAACATAGAGCGCCGCGGAACTTCATGCAACTACATGGAAAACACCTGCCCGGTATCTTGGCTTCCCATAGCGGCAGCGAATGTCGCGTCGGTTCTAACAGGCCATTACATGATTACGCGCGCGATATATTTATTTACAGAAACTACCAAATAAATATTCAAATAACTACAATATATTAATAAATAAACTGAATTAAATATTATGTTAGTGTTGGTGTGTTAGATATAAAAACAGATAATAATATCACCATCGCGCTTTTTAATCATTATATAGGTAAACATAAACAAATTATTGTAAATATTATTACATAGACATTAACTACGAGCATGATCATAATAATAAATAGAAAATAAAACAATTAATAGTTATACCTAAAAATAAATAGTCTGTGTCAGTTTCATTGCTAAGTGTGATATGGGTAGTAATGATAAAGTTATACAAATACGTTCAAATATACTCTATAACTATCACAAGTTCTGCATCGAAAAATTTATATACGCTTTAACACGAGCTTTTAACGGTGAAGGAAAACATCGTAAGGAAATCAGTTAGCCCTCTAATGGGCTTGCAACCTATCATGACATGTATTTGGACATATCTCTGACTACCCCCTTAGACATGTTCAAAAAGGATCTAAAAATTGCCTAAAAGATCTGAAAAAGAAATGTCTACCGCTCCCTGGGAATACATAACCTTTTTAATTATCATCTTACATAGACATAATACGGAGTACGTGCGTGCAGAGTGTATGTGTAGGTACATGAAAAATAAATAAATTAAAATCAATGATTAAAACAGACTGTAATTGATAATCATGGCAAACAAACACTCCAACCTAAACTATCCTTCTTAATTATTAATAAATAAATAAAACGTAAGGTAGTTTGAGATGAATACGTCGTACCAATGCGAAATCGTTATTGAACCATGTTACTGGTCAGTAGAAAATCTAACCGATTGTAAATCGGGAACGGATGGTTGCCCGATCAACCGAATGATCTGTAAGTAGTTCGGGTCTGGATTCTGATCAGAGTCAACTTACTGCCAAGAACTACCTACTACTGTCTGGTTGGTGATGAAGTCAATAGAACCGAGTGATTGCGAATTCGTCGTTGAGGTGAGTTGTCGTACCGATGATGGGGGTAAGAGTAAAGTGTGGTCGGTGTCGGCTGATTGCTTGTCTTGTGTTGTCTGGGGCGCGAAAGTTAGGATAGGAAGGAGTCGATGTCAAGATGTGGATGCTATTTGACTTGTGGTGGATCGGTAGGGAGGGATGGTATGTCCGTTAACATGGGTAAAAGTTGTTGTCTTAAAATCAGTAATGAGTCGTATTGTGCTAAGGTGTTGGTGGAGTCATTGTATAAGTTGTATGGCATGGAGTTGAGTTATGATATGAGTATGGCAGATACAATAATTATGTCTCAGTTACTTTTTACTATAAAGTAGAAATAAAGATCCATGGATTGCTGTGGTGCACGAGAGTGTGAATGGATGTCATAATTACTTTTTACTTAAGTATAAACAAGTCAAAAATAAAAAACCGTAAACTGCTGCCGAGAAGCGAGAGCGGAAAATGAAAAAGTATGATAACTTGGTCAAAATGTGTCTAATGAAATTTCTATATTTAATTTCTTAATAACCAATAACTTAAATATTCATTATTTAAAACTTAAAAAATAATGTGTCAATAATTATTAACTATTATTTGTATAGACATTTTAAATATGAAGATTATAACATTTTATCGTTATTTATAAGTTTATTAATAATATAAGTTTTGTAAGTTCTATTCCAAGATATAGGTAAATCTAAAAAACATGATCCGTCTCAATTCAAAAGGCATTTACAACTTCACAATTTACACTTTATAGTTATTATAGTTAAAATGTATAAGAACAATATCGAATTAATATTAATTATAATAATGAAGTATTGTGTTAATAGTTCAAGCTATTTTTATTTTTTTACACACATGACCTTTTTTTTTGCATGTTATTTTTTTTATACAAGGCCCTTTTTTTTGCACTTGTTTTATTTTATTTTTTTGTATGTTTTTTGTTTTTGCGTGTTTTTTTACAATCTTCATGTCAGTCATCTTCATTCTTCATTCTTCAGTCTTCATGATGAGAATAAGCATCGTCGTCAAATTGTAGAAGCGTTTCCATAGTTTTTATGTATGATTCGAAAGAATGTTCTGCGGTTCTGTGATCCATGCAACTTGAATTTGGAGTGCGTTTTATATAGTCCAGTGTGCGTTGTATCAGTGATCTTGAATGCAAATTTGCAGAATAAGTTGTTACGGTGTCAATGAAGTTCCATCCAGATCTCATATTCTATGCCATAAAAACACAAAGCTGATGGACGCAAATAAAAATATGTTTGCTTGTGAAATAATCTAGTGGCCAGGTTTAGTGGATATTCTGGAGAAAGCGACGCCTGGAAAACGTTTTTAGATTTTTGTTTTTAAAATCTAAATTCAAAGCTATGGTTGTTAATAAGCTTGAATGTTCAGTGGATATTCTGCAGTAAGCGACAGCTGGATAATGTTGTTACAATTTGTTAAAACCAGTTTTCGGATAATTCCATCAAGATGCTTCATTTGAATTTGCTTCTAAGCGACGATCATAAGTCTTCTTTTTTTCTTGATCCAAGGATAATCATCAGAATGGAAGGAAGGTAGTACATTTTTTTAAATAAAATAATAATATTGACCAGTTATCACATTATTGTCGATAGACATTTCGCATAGAAATAGTTGAAAAACGTTTTGATAATAAAAAAACTTGGATAAAATAAAAAAAATAAAATTGGCGAAGAATAAACATCAGTTAAGATAGCAAAAGTAGACATAGTATCTAAATTTATTTTCTATGAAGCAAATACAGTTACTAAAAACTACGGTATATACATTATGCTTGAAACAAACTGAGATAATTATTATGATAATAATTCATTAAAATGCTAATTCTTTTTTTACATTGAAATTTAAAAGCTGGGGTTGAAACTGGTGTTAGAGTTAGAATCAGAATAATAGAATTAAAAGTTGAAATGAGAGTTTAAATGAATGATTTTAGGCTTCTTTCATGCGCAGCTTAAGAGTGAAAATAGAAGCGACGCGGCGACGATAGTTAGATTAACAGTGAAAGACAAAGTAAAAAGATTGGGTGCGCCAATACATTTTGTTAACATGAACCTTTTAGCAAAACATATTCTGTTCAAATTGAAATAATTTTAAATAAAAATCTATTTCTATTTATATCATGTACCTACCTAGTTACAAATATATACTTACGGTATTCTTGAATTATAAAAATTTGTCTTAATACAAAAGTACAAGTACTTATTCTAAAAAGCCTTTAAATTGAGACGATTCATTAATAAAATAATATAAAATATTGACATTAATATTTAAGTTATTGGTTAATAAGAAATTAAATATAGAAATTTCATGAGACACTTTTTCACCAAGTTGTCATACTTTTTTATTTTCCATTTTTCGCTCTCGCTTATCGGCAGAACGGCTTTTTATTTTTGACTTGTTTATAAGTAAAAAGTAATTATGACATCCATTCACACTCTCGTGCACCACAGCAATCCATGGCTCTTTACTCTTTACTTTATAGTAAAAAGTAACTGAGACATGGTATCTGCTATACTCATATCATAACTCAACTCCATGCCATACAACTTATACAATGACTCCACCCACAATACGACTCATTACTGATATGATAACAACTTTTACCCATGTTAACGGACATACTCGTACCATCCCTCCCTACTGATCCACCACAAGTCAGACAGATAGCATTCACACCTTGACATCGACTCCTATCCTGACTTTCGCGCCTCAGACAACGCAATCAGCCGACACCGACCACACTTTACCATCATCGGTACGACAACTCACCGCAACGACGAAATCACTCGGTTCTATTGACTTCATCACCAACCAGAGCATGTTCTCGGCAGTAAGCCGGCTCTGATCAGAATCCAAAGCCGAACTACTCACAGATCGGACAGTTAACCAGGCGATTATCCGCTCCCGATTTACAATCGGAAAGATTCCCTATAGACCAGCATGGTTCAACCGATTTCACAGAGACGTATATCACCAAAAACTTACCTCTTTGATCCGTTAATCTATTTATAATAATTATAAATAGCTTAGACCAGAGTTATTATTCGACACAACGCTCAATGTACATCTGCTATAAACACTGGTTATAACATATTTATTTTTCACAGTTAGTGTAATGTAAATAATATATATACCAATATAATGTGATATTACATAATGATAAAAAAGCTGAAACAACTTAACTAAATAACGCTCTTTGAATGGCAATGTCTACTTAATGGCCTGGCGGGTTCGAATCCTGGTCGAAGTCAGAACATTTACAAAGATTTTTAATTTATGAAAAAAGACCTGTTTAGGTATTTCGAAAATGACGCGCAGATATTTTCAAAAAGTTCCGCGGCGCGGTATTTTGATTCCCGCGTAGGTCTGAACAAAAAAAAAGAATTGAATTTTATTAGAATTAAGTTAAGTATTATTATTATTATTCGAGTTTAAATTTAATCTGCCTTTGAAGATTTGATAGAGGTTAACAGTTTTAGACTTATTCAGGAAGCTCTAAATATTTAAATTTGAATGTTATTAATAGAATTTACATTAATTTATTTATAGGAGCTCCGGTATTACTACATTTTTCGCGTACGGTTTGCCATGTAAAACGCGATCTTCATGAATTAAAATTTTTACATTTTCTTTTTTTGTGGCTCGACCTAACGCCACGTACAGTTGCCCGTGAGTAAACATATCCGACCTGAGATCTACCCCTACACGACTTAAAGTTTGCCCTTGACTTTTGTGAATGGTCATCGCGTAGGACAACTGTAAAGGAAATTGACGGCGGCACATTTCGAAGGGACTTTTTGGATCTATTTGAGTTTTGAAAGTTATACGCGGAATTAGATATTCGTCTGTGCCCGACGATTTTTGAACTGTTATTAATCGCGGCGACCAATTTGTTACTATTACTTTGGTACCGTTTACCAATCCGTCATTGAAACTAAGATTCCGCATGATCATACAAATGCATCCGATTTTGAGCTTAAGGTCGTGCTCTGGAACGCCTCTTGGTTGCATTCGGTTAAGTGCATCTGGCCCTAAAAACAACTCGTCTGCATTTTCATCTTCGACTTTATCGATGGAGTAAAAATGCAGAATTTCTCCATCTAACCGATCGAGTATTAAGTCATTTATTTCTCGAACGGCGTCGTTCCGTGTGCATAAAATGGCTCTATGTACGTTGGCACACGGTTCTATACGTAATAGGGGAAAAACAAAGTCAATTAAATCGTCTAATTCTGAAACAATTTCAATACCATCTAAATCAACTAAATTTTGAATGCCATTGCCAATAGGAAAAGGATTTGATGGTAATTTATTTGAGCCTAAATTTAATAAAAATTCAGCAAACTTTAAGTCATCCCTGCATCTTTGCGATGTAGCCAGGGAGAAAGATTTTACATTTTGCCAGATGCGCGATGTTTTAACCGATGCATTGAGGATGTCGGAATTGGTTTTTGCATTTGTAATAACAGGCGGCATCTGCCTAAAATCTCCTGCAAAGATGATAATTTTGCCCCCAAAAATTTTATTATTACGCAGGAGATCACGCAACGACCTATCCAGCAAATGAATCAAAAATTTATGAGCCATTGGGGCTTCGTCATAGATGATGACGTCCGCGTGCGATATTAATTCGGCTCTTTGAGTACCGTTTGTTATAAACCAAAATCCACTATCGTCCACCAGATCGATAGGGAGTTTAAACATGCTATGCGCCGTGATCCCTCCTTCGTAGTTTTGCGCCGCGATGGCAGAACTGGCAGTGCACAGCACTACTCCATTTAAGTTACCGCGCACGTAAGCGGAAATTACTTTTAATAATAAAGTTTTACCGGTACCCGCGGGACCATCGACGAAAATCGCAGTATTATTCGCGGACCGGAAACCGGTACAATTACAAAGTTTAACAACATAATCAAAGATATCATGTTGCTCTCGAGACAGGCGGGGAATCCATTCAGCCGCGAAATCCTCTAACGATTCGCGGTTGTGTTCTACGCGTTCCCTGCCTAACTCGGTAGTTGAATCTTCTACTTCTGGCAAACCGTGTTGTTTAAGAGTCGAACCGTGCTTCCGGAGCAACCTACTTATTTGAATGAGACACAAAGTGTGTACTCTTTCGATGTCCGCATCGCTACCTAACCTATGTGAAATATCTTCACTGAGTTGATTTTTAAAAGTGTCCCAGAAAGACGCGACTGGGACACCGTTTACTGCCAAACAAACGAAGAAGCTACGAAGGCGTGGTCCCGTTAAAAAGTTTGATGCCTCCAACATAGCTCTTTCGTATTCGACTTCATCATCCGCGAGACCGACTACTTTAGCAGCTTCCTGAAAAGTTTCACAATCGGGACCACCAAGAGATTTAAGATCACTGTAACTACGACACGGGAATGCTTTTAATAAAATTCTAAGATAAAACTGTTCACCTCTGTTAGGTGCGACCCAAAATAGACGCGCGACAAGCTCACCCCTCTGTCTTTTTGTGATAAATTTATTATTTGTTGTTTCCAAAATTTCCGTATTTTTTGTAGAGGGACGCTTTGAATGAATTATATATTTTTCAAAAAAGTCCAGGTACGTCAAAGAATCAAATTCGTCGCCTACGGGGCGGTTAAAATATGTTAACAGGTCCGAACCTGCTTGTTGCGCGGCTTCTACTTCAGTGCCTGGTTTAAAATAAACGTTTTGTTGATGTTCTAAATGCACGGACAGTTGTTTTACGTTCGGTTCGCGCGCGGTCACATCGAATTCTAACGTCCTCCAAGCAGCGTCGCTGGAGCCTATGTATCGTTTAGTGACGTACTGTTCTATTTCATTATTTTGATGTTCTTCCGGAACAATAGCTACGCGCGATTCGTCTGGACCTTTCGTTATGTATTTGAATAAATATTTAACAACTGTGCGTTGCGACGACACTTCCAAGTTGATGTGAGCATCGTATTTTAAAAGAAGACTTGAGTTGTACGGTACAACCCAAGTATCATTGACAATTACATCGGCACCGCGATATTTGATGGTGGCTTCATTTTTACTATCCCTACACAAGTTAATAAATCCTTTTTCATCAGAAAAAGTGGTGGCTGTCTCACGTTTTGGAAAAAATTTAGAACATTTACTTTTATCATTATCCCAACAAGGCAAATTGGTTCTATAGGAAAGACCGCAAGGACCGTGAATCATGTGATTCAAAACAGCTGTTCGTAATCTCCCTTGTGCCTCTGATGCATTAGGAATGTCTGCTCTGACAAATTTATCTATATCTATATTTTGGACAGGCCCGCCACCTTCAACCCTAAAACAAATGTGAGCATGAGGCAAACCTCGCTTTTGAAATTCAATTACGTGCATCATGTAAATACATTTACCGAACCAGTTACCACTTCGGATATCTCTTAGCAGTTCGGTAAGCTTCAAATTAAAAACTCTAGCACACACAGAAGGATTTACATAGCTGTTTTGAGTGGATGCTTGGATTTCGGGCCACTTGGGATTGCAGGTAAACGTCAAGAAAAATGACGGATTACCTAATCTACTTACAATTGCTATTGCATCACTGTACTTGCCTTTCATATATCGCGGCCCCCCAGTAAAAGAACTGGGCAAATAAACGCGACCGGGTACGAACCCCTCTCCCTGAATCGTCTCATCCTCACGAATTTGACGCGCGACTTCGATGCTCATTTCAACTTCTTGAAGTGGAGCGGACCTAAGTGCACTATCCGAGTTGTGTTTTTGTAAACTGGTTAAAAAGCGAAGGCGCTCTTCTATTATTCGGCAGTGCATATCTACCAACCACTCTTCCGAGAGTCTGCCTAGATACGAAAATCGCGGTTCCGACAAGAACAAGCAGCGAACGTACTTTGCTTGTGTTAATTTACTACCGTTATTATTTATTTTGTTCGGGTACCAACCTGCAACACCTTCGGGATAAAGAAGTGGGTACTGAAAACTTTCATATAATGGATGCATTATATCAACAGTGTGTGGTTTCTTGTCACCAATTTTCCACACTGCTATACAACGAGGTGTAAAATTCTCGCGCTCTGTACTAATTATAGCCGCAACCTCTTTACCAACCGGTACATCTCCTAAAATGTTACCGTGGGTTGAGCGAGACGTTTGTTGAAATTTAATAAAAGCCTCATCTGAGGGTTCTCTACTTAATCTTTTAAAACATTCAATAAATGGATTAACGTTATGCAAAAAGTTGGTAATGCAAATTACTACTTGACTATCAAGGTTCAACTCGGCGGCTCTTTGTACGCGTTCGTTTGAATCGCTAATGTACATTCCCAAGTTATTTGAGCTACCAGTGTAAGCTAAATCAAAGACTCTATGGTAGACTCGACCTTGAATTTTAAGAAAAGATAATCCCGGAGGTTGTTGGTACCCGTGAGAAACGCCTAAGGCACTGAAGGCAAATAGATTATTATACGGTCGCGGCCTATTCAAAAACGACGCGTTGGAGTAAAAGTCCTCCGTCAACGGCATTAAATTTTGTATATTGTTGGCGCCCGATCCGCAACACCATTGAATTCGCGATTTTTCTTCTTCAAACAGACACGCACTACAAATTGGACACCTAAAAATGTCTGAAGAAAACAAGCACGGTTTTTTTAAAGAAAATAAATTTACTACGTCTAATTCAGCGTCCCTCATTTGTGCTATGTTTTTAGATTGACGTAGCGGTACGTCAATATTACGGCTGTTTTTATTATATTTTGCAGTAGCTATTTGATTTATTTCGGGGTTCTGCTTGGTATAACGCTCTACAGCATCGCGATTAATTTCCGGATTTTCTTTTGTATATTTTTTTACCGCATCGCGATGAACTACAGGATTTTCTTTTGTATATTTTTTTACCGCTTTAAGATTGATTTCGGGATTTTCTATTGTATATTTTTTAACGGCATCGCGATGAATTTGCGGATTTTCAGATGAATATTTCTTAACGGCATCGCGATGGATTTCGGGATTTTCTGTATTATATTTTTTAACGGCTTCGCGATTAATTTTTGGATTTTTTTTGGTATAATTTTTAACGGCCTCGCGATTGATTAGTGGGTTTTTTTTATTATATTTTTTAACCGCATCTAAATGAGCGTTTGCTTTTGTACATTTCCTACCTCGTTTTATTTTTTTGGGTCGACCTCTCTTCGTTGACGACACAGGGGTGTCAACATTGTCTACTATAAGTTCCGAAAACATGTTTTGCAGAACGACAACTGGTTTTTCTATTACGTTTGTTGCCACAGCCACCGGTATTTGTTTGGACGTGGTTATTTTGTTATTTTTTATTTTCGCGACTTCAGATTTTGTGGTGTCTGCGACAAGAAACGTTTCTACCACCGATCCTGGGGCAAATCCAAGCAACGTTGATTGGGAATCGGATAATTGACTGTCTGTTGATGGGCATTCGAACTCGAAGTCGGTTAATGACTCGATGGATGGTGACAATGCAGATTCAGTTTGGAGTTCTGTCGGCACAGGTTTTGTTTTAATTGACAAACTAACAAAGTCGTTAACGGACGTCTGGGTTAAATCTGAGTCGAGTTTTGTGGAAGATTCAAACCCATCATTGAAATTGAAACCATCTAGGATGGTATTTGAAGTTTGTGATGTTAATTCTTGGGTTGAATCTGAGTCGAGTTTTGTGGAAGATTCAAACCCATCAAAACCATCTAGGATGGTATTCGAAATTTGTGATGTTAATTCTATAATTTCATTGTCCGTTGTATCATGATCGAATTTAACTCGGAGTCTGTGTAGTGAGTACTCACCTACACCTGTGTTTCGTTTCAACAGCAATCTGGCCAATTCGCGAATGGTATTACATTTAAACAAACGTGCTACTCCGTATGGGGAATATTTGTTAGAGTCATCTACGGCATGACTGTTAAATAAATAATATGCACCATCGAATCTCCAAAAAGAAACTGTATAGCCTTGCCCGGTAAATATCACGCTATCCGTCTCATCGTTGTGGTTTGCGTCGAAAACCCTGGATTCAATTAAGTTTGCGAGAGTTAAAATGCCGCTTTCATTTTGATCAATTTGAGGAAATAATCCATTATCAATCCAATTGTCGCTCATTTTTTCAATTTTAACTATATCGTTACCGACGACAATCTCCGTAGGCAATTCCTCGGGATTCAAAAATATTTCACCCCTCGGTAGAAATGGTTGTAGTGACATATATAACGTGTCACCACTTTGAAGAATGACATCGATATCATGACAAGTCAGATTTCGATGTCTTAAAACTGACAATACGGACGCGCAAGCAGACATTGCCACACATTGAGCGTTATTACCTGCATATTGAATGCTGCCTTGGTGTGTGGTACCTAAAACATCAACAAAAATGCAAGCTCAAGTGCAATTCTATTTTTAGTAGGGGCTATAATTTGTTGTTAGAGCGCATCAAAAATACATAACCTATTACGGATCATACATACCCTACAAAAGGTGGTTTAATAATGTTTGAGTGTAGACGATTTTTTTCTCCCTCTTGTAATAAAAGAACAAAAAAGACTTTATTATTTTTACATTACATAAAATTACATCATAGGTTTTGTGATAACAAACGTATTGTGGCATGAAAAGTGTGTGGTAGTTATATTGCTATTCCTATTTAAGTATTATAATACATACTTAATTATTGATATTTATTATTGATGGATGTACTCCATTATGTATAGGAGAGAGGGGGCACTTTCGAACAGAGGCAGTTTTGAATTACTTAGTGGTTTTATGAATGCATCCTTTATCTTTTATAACCTCCGAAACCTAAGAAATACTCCTAAAACACTGAACTTCACATCTGTCAGTTCCCAACTAACGTCAACGACAGTGTAATTTTGAAAATAATTATAAATATAATTTATTTATTTAGGATATTTATATTACCTATAGCCCGTGTATATAAAATGAAAATTAATTAGATCTAAAGCAAGTTTTTTATCTAAAAATGTTTATTTATGAAATATGGTATCGGGGCAGATTTAAAATAAAATACTGGGGCACTTTTGAATAAATTGTTTTGAAAGCCGTTGAGGCTATTTATTTTTTATTTTATAGTTAAAGCATTTAAAGTAAGTTTCTAAAATTGTTTTGTTATATTTTTATAGTTGAGGTATTATACAGATTATTTTATTTGATTATTTTGCAATATTCATTTAACGAATAAAAATAAATTAATTTGATCTTGTTCAAGACTGCCCCGGACTGTTCCAACTATGATTCATTTTATTTAACTAATTATTAGTGAAGGTATAAGAGTGCAATGCTCAATGATAACTTATGATGCAAATAACTTAAATATAGTGTTAATAATATTCAAAGTTAATTTGTTTTTTTTTTATCCTCGGTTTTCAAAACTGCCCCTAGGGGTTTTTTTTAAATGGAAATTGTTGGATTTCTATGGATTAAAATAAGTAAATATAATTTTTATTATTAAGTAAAAACCTTATCCTTATCTATAAAATACAATACATCAACGCCATAAGAGAGATAGTGTTTGAAGGTGCCCCCCTCTCCCCCTACCTACATACAGGTGAAAAATTTACTTTGTTACAAAAAGTTCGGGAAGGGTGAAAAAAATACCTAGTGAAAGAAAACAACATCATATAATGATAAATTATTTAAAGGTCAAATGTGTTCATGAGGTTTCATATACTTACTTACCATTGACTCATAAAGTTAGAAAAACAAAAAACAAAATGATTGCTGATCTAGGTAGCCAATTTCAGTCAATATAGATAAAAAGATAAATCGTTTATATTAAAATATATAAAATAAATAAATATCCCTAGACATTCCACACAGTGTCATCTAGTCCCAAGCTAAGCATTTTAATGCTTGTGTGTGTTATAGTAACCAGATGACTGTTATACTACATCGATACATTTTTTTTAATTGTAAATATATACATATTTATACATATTATACATAGAAAATAACCAGACACGAAACAAATATTTGCAGATCATACAAACATTTGTCCCGTAGCGGGGATCGAACCCGCAACCTCTGCGTCTCAAGCGGGCTATCGCCCACTGTGCCACAGAGGTCGTTGGTAGGACTTCAAGGATCACTTCACATTTTTCAACCTCCCGAATTGTTTGTAACAAAGTAAATTTTTCACCTGTACGTTAGTATACCTACATACGTTGGAGTACATCCATTATTTTATTGAGCTATGTATAATATTAATGAAAAGCAATAGTATACCTACCACACACTTTTCATGCCACAATACGTTTGTTATCACAAAACCTATGTTATAGACAGAAAAACATTCAGACCAGGAACAAATATCTGTAGATCATACAAACATTGTCCCGTGGCGGGAGTCAAACCCGCAACCTCCGCGTCTCAGGCGAGCCTTCGCCCTCTGCGCCACAGAGATCGTCAATATACCTTACAAAGTGTCTTTTTTGTTCTCATTGATTAGATTAATAAGTTACAGACACAAAAAAACACTAATTATCTAATAGGTTAGCTTCATTCAATAAATTTTAAGACTTCCTATCATCATGATCATGAACTGCAGCCCGCTAACAAATAGATGGATTGACAGATTGATGAGTCTTAGTACATAATATGGTTTGGTTGTTTTTACCCTTCAGGTAGGTACGGTACCCTTTACCATTTTAAAATTTTTGTGAAAAAAAAATTTGATAGAATTTTAGAACATGAGGGTTTCTGGCACAAAACATAAAGTACCTACCTATAATTATATTAGGTAAGTAAAAATTATTGTGTCTCAATATTTTTTTGTGTAGGTACCTATAGGTAATTAGCCATAGGTACATCTACCAGATCAAAGGTAAAAACAAAAAACATTAAGTAAGTATGTATATTTATGCATTATAATTATATTTGAAAATATCATTTTTACATTGTAAGCACTATAGGATCACATGAACTGCTAATTCTTCTTTAGTTCAATTCCAATGCATAATGAGCTCAAAAGTCTTCATGACTTAGGTAATATGGTGTCTCTCTATTGCATTATTTATAATGATCAGTAAGTATGTAGGTCAGTTTTCTGAAACAAAAAAACATCCTAAACAATCACAAAAAAATAAATAAGTAGCTTTATGCTGATTATGAAAATGTATGTATGTACATAATAAATAACTTATTAATGATATGTACAAATAAATCAAACATTAATTTGTGATAGCATAGAAATATTTTATGTAGATACTTACCTTTGAGATCATTTATTACACCTCACTGTAATAGATCCCAAGAAAATTATGTCAACACTGAACAGATACATCAAAGGCAATAGTATCATTCATTATCCTTGGTTCATCGAGGTGTAGACACATAACATTTTAAATAGGTGAAATAAGTTGGATTAAATACAGCATAAGTTGATGTTTCCTTGTCAAGATTTTTTTATAGTAATATTTTAAAGAGGAAAGATTTATATTTTAGTATGTTTGTAATGAATAAACTCAAAAACTACCGGATCGATTTCAACGATTGTTTCTTTTATTAGAATGCTACATTATTCCTGATTAGTTTTACCATGGGAACGGGAACTATGCGGATGAAACCAAGAGATACTGCTAGTAGATTATAAATTTAATAATTAAATCTACTTACCTATTGTTTGTCAAACAATATTAAACTCTTAAATTCCATTGATTTTACTGATTACTTACAACTTGGCCACTTACAAGTCTATTATTATCAGTAGAATAAATAACAATGAATAAAATATTACTTAGTTGTATTTAAATCACTTAAATCACACTACTTAATTAATAAAATTAAGTGTGAATGTTTGACTCTTCACGCTCAAACAGCTAAACAGATTTGAATAAAATTTGGTAGCTACTAACCAGGATAGCTTTACCAATATCTTAGGTTAAACACAGGTTCCCGTTCCAGGTTCTCTAAGCAGTGACTAAACTTATAAATTGAAAAATTGAGTAGAATATTGATCATTCTTCTGAATGGACACAAGTTCTTCAGATAAAAGTAGTCTCCAACAAGGTGAAAAAACGGATTACAAACTACGAACGGACTGGCCCGCGCGTTAGAGCATTGCTGAATTAAAAATTTAGGTATAGGAGCCGCCGCCCGGCGCGGCAGCTCCCTGCTGATTTAGAGGTTGGGAATTCTACGCGGGACGCAGCTAGTAGGTACAGAGGTATAAAAAAGCACAATAATTACACTCGATAAAGGTACTAAACCGTGTACCTCCATCTACGATGTAGGAAGCTTAGAAATGTCTTTGGAGGTTAACAAAATTACATGCAAAAGAATCGAGGGAAGCCTTCAAGCAGCTCGCGAGATGCGGCTACGCCAGTGAGGCAACTTCGCCATAAGTAGATCCTACCCTTACAAAATTATAGAGAGAAACACAAGACTATAATGCCACTGTTCTTGGCATTGGCACTCAAGCACACGAGTTTCGAATTTAGGAATTATTAGTAAACTTACCAGAAATAAGACATTCTGAATGATCCACCACAACTCGGCGACGCAACTTGTGTTCTCGATCTGAAATTAACTCAAAATTTGCTCGTTTCATCTTCGGAAAGTTTTAAGTTGAAAACTATCAACTTTCACCGAAGACAGTCCACCGAGCAAGAACGAAAAGATGCAGTTTTGACACAACCGACGCCACTTTGCCGTTTTTTTCAAATTTTCGGTCAAGAGTTTTCAGTTTTCTTCTTCTTTTTTTTTTATTTTGGCTTCGCACGGCTTGTGAAAGTTAGATAAGTACATAGATCGATCGATAGCGATTAGGTAATTATTACTCGCTATCGATTGTTGATCGATTTTTTATATCAACGTCATTAACCCATAAAAAAGATCGATGAAAATAGAAATAATTTAAACTAAGAAAATGATTTAGCGCGTTCAGTGCCCATGACGCACTTTGTAATTTTTCAAGATAGGTAGGTACCTATTCAATAAATTCTTTCACTTTTTATTTTAGATCCCTAAGATCTTGCTAATAAAAAAAATGATTTTCATTGGTTTTATTTGTTAGCTCATTCATTAGAGATTACATAATGACACATATGCGCAAGCAAATATAGTCTTTCCAATCGTTTATTTAACTTTTGACAGATCACACACATAAAGTTTTGTAATAATTTTTGATACAATGTACTACAGGGAATACTGTACTTCATGGACGGGTTCCGCCCACTTAGAGATGTTTCATTCGTAATTAATGACCACCGACTATAAACTGTTTTGAAATAATCGATTATCTAAAACAATCGTTTAGACTTTGGTACTGTAGTTGGTTCAAATAAAAAACATGTGAATGAACTGCGGTACCTAGGTACCTACTTGTAATGAACAGGTGCAAAATGTTGAAATTCATAGTAAATAATGAGTGTGTTAAATCGATTAAAACTTTTTCATGAATAAAATCGATCGATAAAATAAATCGAATCGGTAACGGGTCAGGGTATCACCTATTTGTGACAGTATTACAGCTGTCAAAAGTTAAATAAACGGTTGGAAAGGGTATAAAGTATAATCTTGATTCTCAACTAATTGGTTTTAATAGTGCTTTGGCAGCTCCCCTATCTAGAGATGCACAACTTTTATATTTTTTATTTCTTAAGTTTCTCAGAAGTATGTAAACGATTGTTTTTTTTTCTTCTTCTTTTCTGTGCTTTTAATATTTTTGTAAAACCTAATTTAATTAGTTAATAAGATCCTTGTGTTTTCCAATAGGGCGACGTGGTCGCTCAGCGACAAAGCCCTTTTATGTTAAATAAAAAAAAAAACTAATTGGTTGGGAGCTACTAATATACAATATAATCGACTGCTTTAGTATTGATCAATAATTCTCGATACAAATCGATTTTCACCAATGTCATAAACTCCTCACCACTCGATAGAAAAGAGATAGTTTTACACCTTCACCTCTCTCGCGCGAGCTATACGACCGATAGAACCCGCGATGATGCACGATTGTCAAACTAATATGAACCTTATTACCATAAACATTAGACGTATATCTTAGACTTATATAATCTATGTACCTATGCGCAAAACCGCGCCCACAGATTCTAAGGTAATTTTCTTTATTTTCTTTCATTCATTATTGACAGTGACATAAAGATTGCCATAAAGAAAGGCGGCGGCGGCACCGCGCTTGCGTGTGGCCCGCCGCCTTTCTTCGTACCTAGTAGCAAAGACGATTAATATCTAGAAGACAGACAAAGGCCATACACAAAATCGTAACCCTAAAAAATAGCCTGAAAACTCTAAAACATCAATTTTATCCAAGAAATTTCAATTACTTTCTAGTTAAAAATGTTTAAATATTGAATATTGTTGCTACCTACTACTAAGTATTGAAATTTCTTGGATAAAATTGATGTTTTAAAGTTTTCAGGCTATCTGGTACTGCGGGATCGGGTTACGATTTTGTGTATGGCCTTTGTCTGTCTTCTAGATATTAATCGTCTTTGCTAGTAGGTACCTACATCTACATTACAGGATAGTAGGTAAGGTAGGTATCAAATCAACCAGTCCACTAAAGCATGTTATAAACTACTGTCCTCAGAGACTATTTGCTTATGAAAGAGTCAATGATCCTATAGGTATGTAGGTACTTACCTACGATTGAACATAATTTTCACTAAAAACGGGATAGAGACGAATCAATAAAGCTCACAAATCATGGTAAGTAAGTAGGTAAGTAGGTAGGTACCTACCTATCTACAATTATTACTTATGTATCCCGTTTTTAGTTAAAATTATGTTTCGGAATTCGCCCGCGACCATTGCAATGTAGGTAATGTAAAAGTATGACTTGAATTGTAATCGCGAAAGTTTAAGAAAGTCTAATAACCTAGGTAGGTATAAACCTACCTACTGTTTATCCATCTCGTTTCTATGACGGATAGTGTTCATCGCGTTTAAAAAAAAAGACGTGTGGCACTCGGTGACAGCCGCGGTAAAGCTATCAAAAGCTATTGCATAGCATTTTTTCGGAGTGGGGGGTGTTAGGTTATTTTCGTTACAGAATTTCTGGATTCGGTCTCCACGCTCAAGGCCTGCGATAGAAACTATGCAATTGCTTAAAAAACCTATTAAGTATGTAACCTACTGTTTATCCATCTCGTTTCTGTTACAGACAGTGTTCATCGCATTAAAAAAACATCTAGTAAGTAGGTACTTACCTACCTAGGTACTTACCTACATATTGAATTGTTTGTGTAGGTAGGTACTTACCTTAGTCATATTTAGATAATAAGTAAGTACCTAAGTAGTACCTAGACTTATTCGTTCGTTCGTTCGTATGAGCAAGTGGCCAACTCTGGTGACGGAATTTTTAGGCCGCCTAAAGGCCTCCGTCATGACTTAACGACTTTAAAAGCCGGGACCGACAATTTAACGTGCCCTCCGAAGCACGGAAGCGCTCAGATGAAAATGCTTAGACCTATTAATAAGTTTATTCATAGGTAGACCTACTACCTACACTGTTATTTTCATAGGGAGGTATGCTTATAGATAAGTAGCTACTTACATAACTACTATAGTTAGTTGCTAAATAACAAGGTTTAAATAGGTAAGTACCATACTATTAGGTACCTACTATTGGATTAGAATCATTGTTATTACTTATATAATAATAGTGATGATAATTTTTTTTGAAATATGTACTTAGGTAAATATTTGAATTTACTATGTTACTTACTTAACCTTGTTTAAAAATACCGTTGGCTGGGATCTTCGTCTGCAACCCTGCAGATAGCATTATGTAATTGTACTGTATGATTATGTAGCGACACAGTTTGTACTAATAGTAGGTATCTAACTACCTATTACAATTTCGTGGTTCATCCGGTATGCCGGTAGGGCAGCCAAGCCAAGGCAGTCACCATCCGCCGCGCCCCGCGCGTCGGCCGCTCAAGTCATTCATACAATATACAACTTAAACGTGTAGCATAGGTAGAAAATTTACCAGGATCACGTAATGATACTTGTTTTATGTAGTGCATACTGGACATGTAACGTGATAAATAAATTCAATTACTTAAGTATTCTTAACTGACAATCATTATTTGAACCTCTATCTACAGATAGGACATTTGAATATCCGTCTATATTATAAAGAATAATTAAGTATACATACACCATATAGAGGCGGGAAAATTAAATCAAAATTATGTAGACTCAATTGGTTACTAACAGTTCCTTAACGAAATAGGTAGGTAAGTACTTGTTTCTATGATAAGTACCCAAGTACAACATGACTTAAAAATAAATTTTACCTACCTACCTACTACCTCGTGTCGTGCATGTCCTAGGACCCGAGATGTACATTGTACAATCGCCTACCAGATCACGTCGTTGAAGCTCCCAGCCTGATGGCTTTTAGGAGCAAATTGAAATCGTGGCTCATCGAGCAGGCGTTCTATAGTGTTGAGGATTTTCTCCGTAAAATACAATGACATTAATCACATTTTGTTATTGTCTATTTAAAATAATAATATTTTTAAATTTCTATTTGTTAATTATACCTAAGGTCAACTTAATTTTGATAATAAGTATAAAGTGTTTATTATTATTATTTTTTAATATAGGCACCTAATTGTTGTAGATCTGTAAACTGACATTACCAAATAAATTGATTATTCCTACATGAAAGTTTGTAAGAGTGGATGCATGTGTGAATGTTTGTTACTCTTTCAGGCAAAATAATGTTGCTATGTTTGAGTAGGTAGGTACCTACTTATATATTTTATTTATTCGCCCAAAAAGGAACAAGAAGCAACAACCATTAAGTACTTACTTAGGTCTAAATGGTTGGAAATAAAATAAAGTAAGTAGGTACCTACTACCTACCTACCCATTCGGTGCACGATTGAATGATTATAGTACACGTTTACTGATTAATTCAGTTGATTTTGATTAAGTACTTACCTAGGTAGGTACTTACGACATTGTTAGAAACAATTAAGTAGGCCGCTTTCATGATAAAGACTGAGAAACTCACCTTGCGTTTAAAAAAAAGTATCAGCTTCCTCGGTTAAGGATGCCCGGTTCCTACCATGTTTTATTCCCAAAAATACATTTGTCACTTACCTACATGAGAAAATATTCTAAACGTAGATAAGTTTACCTAAGTAAAAGTGAAGTGGTCGTCATGACCTAAATAAAGTCACGGAAATTACGTAGGTACATAATATCAATTTTACTTAACCTACTGAACTGTATGGTCTACTTAAGTTTTAAGAAAGTAGATAGATGGTAAGTACCTACCTATGTTAAGTTAGTTCCGATAATAAATAGCCCTAATAAAGTACAAGAATTATCTGTCCTAACATAGTAGGTACCTATGTTGGTAAGTACCTAGTATTTAATAGGTAGGTGCAAAGGTATTACTATAAGCATGGACGATATAGATAGATCGTGACCTTTCTATAAAGACAAAGTAAGTTGAGCGTCGACCTTCGCCAAAATCGCTATGGTACAACCCATGAAAACCTTTAATTACCTATAATGAATTAATACGACAACTTAGATTAGAAAACGGATGTCACTTCTAAATAAGCAACCCCAAATTAGGTAAGTACTCGAAAACGATCCATATCTTAAGTCCGCCATCTTGGATTAGAAAATGGATGTCATATTCTAAATCAGCATCCCCAAATCACTCGAAAACAATACCCATATCAACATTATTGAACAAATTTAAAATCCGCCATCTTGGATTTAAAAACGGATGTCATATTCTAAATCAGCAACCCCAAATCACTCGAAAACAATACCCATATCAACATTATTGAACAAATTTAAAATCCGCCATCTTGGATTTAAAAACGGATGTCATATTCTAAATCAGCAACCCCAAATCACTCGAAAACAATACCCATATCAACATTATTGATCAAATTTAAAATCCGCCATCTTGGATTTAAAAACGGATGTCATATTCTAAATCAGCAACCCCAAATCACTCGAAAACAATACCCATATCAACATTATTGAACAAATTTAAAATCCGCCATCTTGGATTTAAAAACGGATGTCATATTCTAAATCAGCAACCCCAAATCACTCGAAAACAATACCCATATCAACATTATTGAACAAATTTAAAATCCGCCATCTTGGATTAGAAAACGGATGTCATATTCTAAATCAGCACCCCCAAATTACTCGAAAACAATACCCCTATCAACATTATTGAACAAATTTGAAATCCGCCATCTTGGATTTAAAAACGGATGTCATATTCTAAATCAGCAACCCCAAATCACTCGAAAACAATACCCATATCAACATTGTTGAATAAAATAGAAACCCCTTAATCAGTATAAAATCAGTATGAAAATCTAATAAATATTTTAAAAACCGCTATGGAAATCCCTAATTCATTATGAAAATCATTCAGAGCCCTTAAAGCAGTACAAAAACCCATAGGAAGCCCTAAATCAGTATAAAACCCTTTAGGAGCCCTAAACCATTAAGAAAAAAAAAAAAAGACAAAAAAAAATCCATGTCGTCGCCCCTGAGTTACGCTTCACCCACTCGACCTTCGTTACGCTACGGAGGTCGGCGGCTCGCTTCGCTCGCCACCTCCCCCCTTCGCTCCACTCGGTCTCGCAGGTTCGCTCCACTCAGGACCTCCGTCCAACGTTTAAAAAAAAAAAAAAAAAAATACTCTCAAGTTTCCAATTTTCAAGTCTACTATAATATTTGTTCAAACACCTAATGGATATCTCTAACCGTTGTGAAGTTACAGCTCTTTGAATTTTAGGGGAGGTTGGGGAGGGGGGGGGGGGTAAGTTTAAAAAAAAAAAATTGTCTAACCAAGTTCCCCTTAATACAAATCTGAAAAAAAATTGGTTCCAAGTCTTAAGGCTTTCGAGATTCGAAAAAGGGGGGGAGAGGGGGGGCAAAGGGGGCAACACTGAAAAAATATTTTTACTTCCCCGAGCCTCCTCTATCCGATTCCGCAAAAAACAAAAATTACGGGTCTCGTAGTTTCCGAGATCCTCAAAAGGGGGGGGGCAAGGGGGGCAAAAAGGGGGGGTTTGGGATTTTTCCCCAACTCACTCGAGTTACTTGTTTATGAATCTGTCAAAATATACCCACCTCCCCATCCACCATCAGGGAGAACAATTATGTCAATGAGTGAGTCAGTCAGTGAATCAGTGAGTGGTAGTTTAAGTTTATATATTATAAATAATAACTAGTTTGCGTGGTGCGCGTGCTGCAAGCAGCACGCGGTTTTCTTTTTCCATGTTATTGACAGGTGGTAGCTACCCTTTAAAAATTTTGAGAATCCATAGGAGATTAAAAATATTTAATAAACCGCTATGGGAAGCCCTAAATCAGTATGAAAACCCTTTATGAGCCCTAAAGCATTAAGAAAAAAAAAAAAAGAAAAAAAAAATCCAAGTCGTCGGCCCTGAGTTACGCTCACCCACTCGACCTTCGTTACGCTACGGGGGTCGGTGGCTCGCTTCGCTCGCCACCTCCCCCCTCCGCTCCACTCAGGTCTCGTAGGTTCGCTCCACTCAGGACCTCCGACCTGTTTGATGTTTGCGTGGTGCGCGAGCTGCAAGCAGCTCGCGGTATTTTTTTCCTATTTTTGACAGGTAGAAAGACCCCTATAAAATTTTGAAAAAAAAAAAAAAAAAAAATTAAAAAAAAAAAATTTATAAAAAAAAAAAAAAAAAATTTAAAAAAAAAAAAAAAATATTACCCTCAAGTTTCCAAGTCGTCGGCCCTGAGTTACGCTCACCCACTCGACCTTCGTTACGCTACGGGGGTCGGCGGCTCGCTTCGCTCGCCACCTCCCCCCTCCGCTCCACTCAGGTCTCGTAGGTTCGCTCCACTCAGGACCTCCGACGCCTACCCACTATAATATTTGTTCAAACACCTAATGGATATCTCTAACCGTTGTGAAGTTACAGCCCTTTCAATTTTAGGGGAGATTGGGGAGGTGGGGGGTTAGATTTGAAAAAATATTTCGACTATCTAGATGCCCCTTGATAAGAATCTAAAAAAAATTTGTTCCAAGTCTTAAGGCTTTCGAGATCCGCAATAGGGGGGGAGAGGGGGGGCAAAGGGGGCAACACTGAAAAAAAATTTTTACTTCCCCGAGCCTCCTCTATCCGATTCCGCAAAAAAAATTGTTCCAAGTCTCTTAGTTTCCGAGATCCTCAATAGGGGGGGGGGAAGGGGGGCAAAAAGGGGGGGTTTGCGATTTTTCCCGAAGTCACCAGACCTACCTCTATACGAATCCGTCAAAATATACATACCTCCCCATCCACCAACAGGGAGAACAATTCTGTCAGTGAGTCAGTGAGTGGTAGTCTAAGTTTATATATTATAATATAACTAGTTTGCGTGGTGCGCGAGCTGCGAGCAGCTCGCGGTTTTCTTTATCCATGTTATTGACAGGTAGGTTTACCCTTTTAAAATTTTGAGAATCCATAGGAGATTAAAAATATTTAATAAACCGCAATGGGAAGCCCTAAATCAGTATGAAAACCCTTTAGGAGCCCTAAAGCATTAAGAAAAAAAAAAAAAAGAAAAAAAAAATCCAAGTCGTCGGCCCTGAGTTACGCTCACCCACTCGACCTTCGTTACGCTACGGAGGTCGGTGGCTCGCTTCGCTCGCCACCTCCCTCCTCCGCTCCACTCAGGTCTCATAGGTTCGCTCCACTCAGGACCTCCGACCTGTTTGATGTTTGCGTGGTGCGCGAGCTGCAAGCAGCTCGCGGTATTTTTTTCCTATTTTTGACAGGTAGAGACCCTTATAAAGTTTTGAAAAAAAAATTACTAAAAAAAAATATATGAAAAAAAAAATTTTAGAAAAAAAAAAATTAAGAAAAAAAAAAATTTAAGAAAAAAAAATTATTTAAAAAAAAAAAATTAAGAAAAAAAAAATTTAAGAAAAAAAAATTATTAAAAAAAAAAAAAAAAAAAAAAAAATATGAAAAAAAAAAAAATTATAAAAAAAAATTTATTAAAAAAAAAATTATTCTCAAGTTTCCAAGTCGCCCCTGCGAATTTGTTCCAAGTCTCTTAACATTCAAAAAAGGGGCAAAAGGGGGGGAAGGGGGGCAAAAAGGGGGGGTTTGGGATTTTTCCCCAACTCACCAGACCTACCCCTATACGAATCCATCAAAATATACCCACCTCCCCATCCACCATCAGGGAGAACAATTATGTCAATGAGTCAGTGAGTGAGTGAGTGAGTGGTAGTTTAGGTTTATATATTATAACTAGTTTGCGTGGTGCGCGAGCTGCGAGCAGCTCGCGGTTTTCTTTATCCATGTGTTTGACAGGTAGGTTTACCCTTTTAAAATTTTGAGAATCCATAGGAGATGTAAAATATTTAATAAACCGCTATGGGAAGCCCTAAATCAGTATGAAAACCCTTTAGGAGCCCTAAAGCATTAAGAAAAAAAAATAAGAAAAAAATTCACCAAGTCGTCGGCCCTGAGTTACGCTCACCCACTCGACCTTCGTTACGCTACGGAGGTCGGCGGCTCGCTTCGCTCGCCTCCTCCCCCCTCCGCTCCACTCAGGTCTCGTAGGTTCGCTCCACTCAGGACCTCCGACCTGTTTGATGTTTGCGTGGTGCGCGAGCTGCAAGCAGCTCGCGGTATTTTTTCCTATTTTTGACAGGAAGAGACCCTTATAAAATTTTGAAAAAAAAAAAAAAAAAATTTAAAGAAAAAAAAAATTTAGAAAAAAAAAATTTATGAAAAAAAAAAAAAAAAAAAAAAAATTAAGAAAAAAAAAATTTGTAAAAAAAAAATTCCCCTCAAGTTTCCAAGTCGTCGGCCCTGAGTTACGCTCACCCACTCGACCTTCGTTCCGCTACGGGGGTCGGCGGCTCGCTTCGCTCGCCACCTCCCCCCTCCGCTCCACTCAGGTCTCGTAGGTTCGCTCCACTCAGGACCTCCGACCCCAACTATAATATTTGTCCAAACACCTAATGGATATCTCTAACCGTTGTAAAGTTACAACCCTTTCAATTTTAGGGGAGGTTGGGGAGGGGGGGGGGGGAGTTTTGAAAAAATATTTTGTCTAACTAAGTTCCCCTTAATACAAATCTGAAAAAAAAATTGTTCCAAGTCTTAAGGTTTTCGAGATCCGCAAAAGGGGGGGAGAGGGGGGGCAATGGGGGCAACACTGAAAAAAAATTTTTACTTCCCCGAGCCTCCTCTATCCGATTCCGCAAAAAAAATTGTTCCAAGTCTCTTAGTTTCCGAGATCCTCAATAGGGGGGGGGGAAGGGGGGCAAAAAGGGGGGGTTTGCGATTTTTCCCGAAGTTTCCAGACATACCTCTATACGAATCCGTCAAAATATACCTACCTCCCCATCCACCAACAGGGAGAACAATTCTGTCAGTGAGTCAGTGAGTGGTAGTCTAAGTTTATATATTATAACTAGTTTGCGTGGTGCGCGTGCTGCGAGCAGCACGCGGTTTTTTTTTTGCCATGTGTTTGATAGGTGGTAGCTACCCTTGTAAAATTTTGAGAATCCATAGGAGATTAAAAATATTTAATAAACCGCTATGGGAAGCCCTAAATCAGTATGAAAACCCTTTAGGAGCCCTAAACCATAAAGAAAAAAAAAGAAAAAAAAAACCCATGTCGTCGGCCCTGAGTTACGCTTCACCCACTCGACCGTTTGACAGGTAGGTTTACCCTTTTAAAATTTTGAGAATATATTGGAGATTTATTTAAAATGTATTGGAAAGTTCATTAGTTACCTTTAAAGATTTTGAAAATGATATACCCACCCCTACCTATTAATTACCTACTTTATGAATAAGTAACTCTTTGGTGGTACCAATAATAAAACTGAGGTATAGGTCAAATGGTACAATGCATCAGTACAAAGGTCAGTCCTAAGGCAAAACGCAATGATAGCGCGTTCTAATTTTATGTGTGCTGCCATCTAGTTATGCTAGGTAAATTATAACAATATTGATTACTTGATTCTGACATGTGCTGCCATCTAGTTTGAGTTGGGTTAATTAAAATGTAAACTATGTAATAGATTGGGTTCGTAAAGATGTTTCATAAAGTTCAAAGGTTCAATCACTATACTAATTTTTTATAAGTCATTTGCATGCGAATTTTTTTAAGTCCCAAACACTTGAATTTTTCAAAGGTAAATTTAATAGTACCACCATTTTTTTTCATCGGGAACTTTTATAGGATTTTCCCCAATTAAAAATGCCCAGGTGTTAAAGCAGCAGTGGTGTCCTCACTATCACCCTTAGAAAATCATGAGAATCCATAGGAAACCTAAAATGAATTGGAAATTCCATTAGAGTCCTTAAAATATTTAAAGAAAACAGATATTAAACGGACTTAAGAGTACATAACAAGAAAAAAAAATATATATAAAATGTACTTATATTAAATTGACAAATCTTTATGAATAAAACCATTAGATAAAAAACATCGTTTTAATAACTATGAACCCATTATAATAATTATTAGTTCTATAATCAGACAACATAGTCCACAGAATGGTTAGTAACTAAACTTAGAAGATTAGGGGTCAGTACTTATCATATTTCGGTCTCTGGGAGATTTTCCTGCTGCTTGGGCCGGGCGCATTCTGTAGTGAGGGAGGCCTTTTTTTTCCGCTAGATGGCGCGTCAGTGCGCACATCAGCGAACATGCCTTACGGCTTACGCACTACAGAAGCGCATTTTATTATTATTTTTTATTGAATTAGGTAGGTATAGATAGGTAGGTAATTTACCTTAGGTATATATACCTACATTACTTTTAGAATAGGTACTCTGGTGTTTTTCCTGCTGTAAAGGCCTTCAATAAAAATGGTCAGTAGGTACCTATAAAGCTGGTTTATTTGCTATACAAGGTAACAGATCTACTGGCGGTGTTCAAAATGATTGGGTCAGAGAGAAAGGTACGGGGATCCATTCAAATATGGGATCGCGAGAGAGCGTTGAGTGTCGGAGGCAAGTGGTCGTCGTCGAGAGGAAGCTCGTGCGCCGCGCCTCCACCTTGCTCGCGATGACGTCACGGTCACCCGCTGATGCTGCTCACGTGCACTCTGCTCAGTAGTGAAGTTGTTTTTTTCCGCCAGATGGCTTCAAGTGTCAATTGTATTGTGTAGATAGATAGATTTACCTATCTATCTATCTAAGGGTATACCTACATCACTAAGGCTCAACTATAGAGCGGCGAAGCGGAGCGCGTTTTCAGTGTCATAAATAATAAGTATTATAGTAATAAGTATTATAGTAATGAAATAAAGTTCAAATTCATATGACTCTGAAACCGCGCTCCGCTTCGCTGCTCTCTTGGTGTAAGTTGAGCCTTAGAATACTTTGGTGTTTTTCCTGCTGTAGGTAAAGGAGGCCTTCAATAAAAATAAACTGTATAATTAAAGCTGGTTTATTTGATATAAAAGGTAACAGATTTCCTGGCGGTGTTAAAAATGATGAGTCAGAGAGAAAGGTACGGGGGTCCGTTCGGGTTATTCCTCATGGCCGAACTATTTCGCTTAACTGATTTGGGTACGAGGATTAACATATCCTCATTAAATAAAAGTGCTTAACTTAAGCATTTCTCGATTATATTGCAAATCAAAAGTAAAACAGCAGTTTAACATTAAATGTACCTACTTAGTTTGTTCAATGAAACAATTTGAGATAAAAAGTACAAATAGGGACAATATTTTCTTAAACTGTTATTATAACGTCATGTTCCATAGAACAAATAGGACCTATCGGCATTTCTGGCGCTTCGGCGGCCGCTGCCGCGGCACGCTCGCTCTGCTCGCTCGCCTCGCGTGTTAGTGGTCACTGTTCAAACATAACCTAACCAACTGATTTTGATCTGGGTGGATGTAATATTTGGTACGAGTTCGGCCATGAGGATATGTTAGTCCTCGTAGCCAAATCAGTTAGACGAAATAGTTCGGACATGAGGAATAACCTGTCCGTTATCAATATGGGATCGCGAGAGAGCGTTGTTGAGTGTCGGAGGCAAGTGGCCGCGAGGAAGTTCTTGCGCCGCGCCTCCACCTTGCTCGCGATGACGTCACGGCGCCCCGCGCGTCTCCTCCCGTGCGTAAGTGATCCGGTCTCGGACACGCTCCCCGGGTCGCTTCAATGATCTGGAAGAGTGCAGATATTATTATTAATATCAGTGGTCGTCCAATTATGAAGTGAGCAGGAGTGAGAGCAGAGGGGAATCAGAGGAGAGTTTGGGTGAGAGGACGAGAGTTCAAAATAGCCTAAATTTGAGTGAGACAAGTGGCCATTTCCTCATACATAATGTAAGATGCGTTACTAAGAGCCGCTTAAGATGATGTTTGGTTGAGCGATCGGCTGCTACTGCTAAAATGTTAAAGTGAGGTGTGTAGGCTGGAACAAATTTAAATTCTACTTATTGAAAACCTACGCTCCAAAAAGGAAAATCGACATTTTGCTTGTTGATATGAATCGCCTAAGACAGAAGGGACTCTTCCTTCAGTGGCATAATCACGATAAACCGATCGTCCTCTTTCAGAGTCGTATTTAAATGGAAACTCTGCTCACATGCACGTTTTTTCTGATGATAGGGATGGGGGGAGGGGGGGTGCTTTGCTGCTACACACTACAGTATCTAATTAATCTATGACCGATGGTATATTTAAAGTAGGATCAGCAAGAATGATTCCTTTAGGAAGATGAATATTTTCCGTATTTATGAGAATATAAGACAGTCGACAGTCAATTTGAAGTCGTCATGAAGTGACATTAAAGTGAGGCTGTAAGACTGTGTACTTTTAAAAGTATGATTATTGATACCTGTCACAGTGGAGTGTCGCATCGCCAGCTGCCCGCACATCGAGTCGGTAACAAAGCTCACCCGCTGCCCTCGTCCGGCCTCGCGCGGAGTGCGCGCACCACGGCTGTGGACAGTAACACATGCGAGGGAGTAGTCAACTGCGTATTATAACAATCATTAGCGAAATTGTTTATACTATTCACTGGAATGGAAAGCAGAGGAGATGTCTCTGATTCATAAAAATGTAACAGTGTGTTATGCCTCTTTTTGCAGTAGGTACCTACATGGGACAAGACTGCATCTATTTTTAAAATGACCTGATCGAAGGCAATAAAGACAAACTTGTTTCCTTGGCCTTTTGTAGCCTATCTTCAATCGTGAGGGATCTGAATCATTACACAGAGGACATTTAATGCCGCACGGGGGCGGCAGGAGTGTCAGCCATCCACATTCACCATTTATTCAGTTGCCCGCCGTTGATTGTCTCGCTTCGCCCCCTCGCGTCCTTTGACTCGCGCCGAAAGCCGACACCAAGCGGAGCGCCGGCGAGGCGAGGCGAGCGCACCGTCCTCACTCTCGCACGCGCGTAGCCTCGTGGAAAGTCTGGATGGGACATAAATCAAGAATTATTATTATTATTATTACTGTAAATATTTGTTTTGTTTTTATTGAGTGTAGTATCTATAAGAGTAGTATCTAAAATTTGTGGATTGTGGGTTATTAAGAATGATCAATGAATCCAATGTTGTCTAATGAAGATAAGGCTCGTAAGTTTTTATTTGTTACATCTATGAGCAACAACATTAAATAAGGCTTGGACATGATTGTTTACAAGTAATCGCTTGTCATCATACCTACCTATTGCACAATAACTTCCAAGCGGCATCATAATTATCGGCTTTCAAATCTAAATTGTCAATGACAAGTAATGCCTTTGAGAGAAGCATGTAAATAATGTAATTTATTTATTTCGTCTTTGTCTTTTCTCGTGTAAATCAAAGAAAAGAATGAGTTCCTCAATATAATCGGAAATGACTCACCTGTACATCATCACAGCTTGATACGGAACCATCCCGAAGGTCGCGCTGGTCGATGCGGGCGCTGAGAAGGTCGCGCGCCTTGATCCTCAAACTGTTCGCACTCCTCACTCTCATCGGCGGGATCCTCCGAAAGCACCTCGATGTCACACTGTAATTTGTCAAAATTAGGGTATATGGCATCAAATTTACTAAAACGGCCCTCGAAATATAATTTAAAGACGAAAAAAATGGGTTATTCCTCATGGCCGAACTGATGATTTGGCTACCAGGACTAACATTATATTATCCTCATGGCCGAACTTAAACATAATTGCATTTCTGGCGCTTCGGCGGCCGCTGCCGCGGCACGCTCGCTATGCTCGCTCGCCTCGCGTGTTAGTGGTCACTGTTCAAACATAACCTAACCAACTGATTTCGATCTGGGTGGATGTCATTTTTGATAAGAGTTCAAAATCAGTTAGGCGAAATAGTTTGGTCATAAGGAATAACCTGAAAGAATGCGGCAAGCAGCGATAAGGGTGACTTGGGGCTAGCGAGAACAAAAGAACACCTGTGCGATAAGCTTTTTGCTGCGCCGTGTCATAAAATAATTAGCAATGCTATGCTTTATAGCAGCTGATGCACTTACAGTTATTTTAAAGCGTTAGAATGATTTGATTTTATACTGCCTTATATTATATTTACGAAGAGAAATAGAAATTACTCACAAAATACTTATTGCAATGCAGATTCTTCGACAGGATATGAGTTGATAAAAGCTCTCGAAGATTTCTTGCTGCTGAAGAGCTTCTGAACTTCTTGTGTGCCGGTAGTCAGCTTCGCTTGTACTCGAATTAAAATGAACCGAGAAGGAAACCAAAGATAATTAAAAAAGGTGATGTGGAAAGTGGTAAACCATTTTCCACACCACCTGAGTGAGGTATGGTTTAAGGCGCGTTTATTTTTAACGTGGTATCCCCCTAACATGCTGAGGCCTAGTCCACCTAACTACTTCTTTCTTATATACATGATTTTTATTTACAGTATATACACAATACTAAACTAAACGCGCTGCCGGTGTGGGAAGCGAACATAGAGCGCCGCGGAACTTCATGCAACTACATGGAAAACACCTGCCCGGTATCTTGGCTTCCCATAGCGGCAGCGAATGTCGCGTCGGTTCTAACAGGCCATTACATGATTACGCGCGCGATATATTTATTTACAGAAACTACCAAATAAATATTCAAATAACTACAATATATTAATAAATAAACTGAATTAAATATTATGTTAGTGTTGGTGTGTTAGATATAAAAACAGATAATAATATCACCATCGCGCTTTTTAATCATTATATAGGTAAACATAAACAAATTATTGTAAATATTATTACATAGACATTAACTACGAGCATGATCATAATAATAAATAGAAAATAAAACAATTAATAGTTATACCTAAAAATAAATAGTCTGTGTCAGTTTCATTGCTAAGTGTGATATGGGTAGTAATGATAAAGTTATACAAATACGTTCAAATATACTCTATAACTATCACAAGTTCTGCATCGAAAAATTTATATACGCTTTAACACGAGCTTTTAACGGTGAAGGAAAACATCGTAAGGAAATCAGTTAGCCCTCTAATGGGCTTGCAACCTATCATGACATGTATTTGGACATATCTCTGACTACCCCCTTAGACATGTTCAAAAAGGATCTAAAAATTGCCTAAAAGATCTGAAAAAGAAATGTCTACCGCTCCCTGGGAATACATAACCTTTTTAATTATCATCTTACATAGACATAATACGGAGTACGTGCGTGCAGAGTGTATGTGTAGGTACATGAAAAATAAATAAATTAAAATCAATGATTAAAACAGACTGTAATTGATAATCATGGCAAACAAACACTCCAACCTAAACTATCCTTCTTAATTATTAATAAATAAATAAAACGTAAGGTAGTTTGAGATGAATACGTCGTACCAATGCGAAATCGTTATTGAACCATGTTACTGGTCAGTAGAAAATCTAACCGATTGTAAATCGGGAACGGATGGTTGCCCGATCAACCGAATGATCTGTAAGTAGTTCGGGTCTGGATTCTGATCAGAGTCAACTTACTGCCAAGAACTACCTACTACTGTCTGGTTGGTGATGAAGTCAATAGAACCGAGTGATTGCGAATTCGTCGTTGAGGTGAGTTGTCGTACCGATGATGGGGGTAAGAGTAAAGTGTGGTCGGTGTCGGCTGATTGCTTGTCTTGTGTTGTCTGGGGCGCGAAAGTTAGGATAGGAAGGAGTCGATGTCAAGATGTGGATGCTATTTGACTTGTGGTGGATCGGTAGGGAGGGATGGTATGTCCGTTAACATGGGTAAAAGTTGTTGTCTTAAAATCAGTAATGAGTCGTATTGTGCTAAGGTGTTGGTGGAGTCATTGTATAAGTTGTATGGCATGGAGTTGAGTTATGATATGAGTATGGCAGATACAATAATTATGTCTCAGTTACTTTTTACTATAAAGTAGAAATAAAGATCCATGGATTGCTGTGGTGCACGAGAGTGTGAATGGATGTCATAATTACTTTTTACTTAAGTATAAACAAGTCAAAAATAAAAAACCGTAAACTGCTGCCGAGAAGCGAGAGCGGAAAATGAAAAAGTATGATAACTTGGTCAAAATGTGTCTAATGAAATTTCTATATTTAATTTCTTAATAACCAATAACTTAAATATTCATTATTTAAAACTTAAAAAATAATGTGTCAATAATTATTAACTATTATTTGTATAGACATTTTAAATATGAAGATTATAACATTTTATCGTTATTTATAAGTTTATTAATAATATAAGTTTTGTAAGTTCTATTCCAAGATATAGGTAAATCTAAAAAACATGATCCGTCTCAATTCAAAAGGCATTTACAACTTCACAATTTACACTTTATAGTTATTATAGTTAAAATGTATAAGAACAATATCGAATTAATATTAATTATAATAATGAAGTATTGTGTTAATAGTTCAAGCTATTTTTATTTTTTTACACACATGACCTTTTTTTTTGCATGTTATTTTTTTTATACAAGGCCCTTTTTTTTGCACTTGTTTTATTTTATTTTTTTGTATGTTTTTTGTTTTTGCGTGTTTTTTTACAATCTTCATGTCAGTCATCTTCATTCTTCATTCTTCAGTCTTCATGATGAGAATAAGCATCGTCGTCAAATTGTAGAAGCGTTTCCATAGTTTTTATGTATGATTCGAAAGAATGTTCTGCGGTTCTGTGATCCATGCAACTTGAATTTGGAGTGCGTTTTATATAGTCCAGTGTGCGTTGTATCAGTGATCTTGAATGCAAATTTGCAGAATAAGTTGTTACGGTGTCAATGAAGTTCCATCCAGATCTCATATTCTATGCCATAAAAACACAAAGCTGATGGACGCAAATAAAAATATGTTTGCTTGTGAAATAATCTAGTGGCCAGGTTTAGTGGATATTCTGGAGAAAGCGACGCCTGGAAAACGTTTTTAGATTTTTGTTTTTAAAATCTAAATTCAAAGCTATGGTTGTTAATAAGCTTGAATGTTCAGTGGATATTCTGCAGTAAGCGACAGCTGGATAATGTTGTTACAATTTGTTAAAACCAGTTTTCGGATAATTCCATCAAGATGCTTCATTTGAATTTGCTTCTAAGCGACGATCATAAGTCTTCTTTTTTTCTTGATCCAAGGATAATCATCAGAATGGAAGGAAGGTAGTACATTTTTTTAAATAAAATAATAATATTGACCAGTTATCACATTATTGTCGATAGACATTTCGCATAGAAATAGTTGAAAAACGTTTTGATAATAAAAAAACTTGGATAAAATAAAAAAAATAAAATTGGCGAAGAATAAACATCAGTTAAGATAGCAAAAGTAGACATAGTATCTAAATTTATTTTCTATGAAGCAAATACAGTTACTAAAAACTACGGTATATACATTATGCTTGAAACAAACTGAGATAATTATTATGATAATAATTCATTAAAATGCTAATTCTTTTTTTACATTGAAATTTAAAAGCTGGGGTTGAAACTGGTGTTAGAGTTAGAATCAGAATAATAGAATTAAAAGTTGAAATGAGAGTTTAAATGAATGATTTTAGGCTTCTTTCATGCGCAGCTTAAGAGTGAAAATAGAAGCGACGCGGCGACGATAGTTAGATTAACAGTGAAAGACAAAGTAAAAAGATTGGGTGCGCCAATACATTTTGTTAACATGAACCTTTTAGCAAAACATATTCTGTTCAAATTGAAATAATTTTAAATAAAAATCTATTTCTATTTATATCATGTACCTACCTAGTTACAAATATATACTTACGGTATTCTTGAATTATAAAAATTTGTCTTAATACAAAAGTACAAGTACTTATTCTAAAAAGCCTTTAAATTGAGACGATTCATTAATAAAATAATATAAAATATTGACATTAATATTTAAGTTATTGGTTAATAAGAAATTAAATATAGAAATTTCATGAGACACTTTTTCACCAAGTTGTCATACTTTTTTATTTTCCATTTTTCGCTCTCGCTTATCGGCAGAACGGCTTTTTATTTTTGACTTGTTTATAAGTAAAAAGTAATTATGACATCCATTCACACTCTCGTGCACCACAGCAATCCATGGCTCTTTACTCTTTACTTTATAGTAAAAAGTAACTGAGACATGGTATCTGCTATACTCATATCATAACTCAACTCCATGCCATACAACTTATACAATGACTCCACCCACAATACGACTCATTACTGATATGATAACAACTTTTACCCATGTTAACGGACATACTCGTACCATCCCTCCCTACTGATCCACCACAAGTCAGACAGATAGCATTCACACCTTGACATCGACTCCTATCCTGACTTTCGCGCCTCAGACAACGCAATCAGCCGACACCGACCACACTTTACCATCATCGGTACGACAACTCACCGCAACGACGAAATCACTCGGTTCTATTGACTTCATCACCAACCAGAGCATGTTCTCGGCAGTAAGCCGGCTCTGATCAGAATCCAAAGCCGAACTACTCACAGATCGGACAGTTAACCAGGCGATTATCCGCTCCCGATTTACAATCGGAAAGATTCCCTATAGACCAGCATGGTTCAACCGATTTCACAGAGACGTATATCACCAAAAACTTACCTCTTTGATCCGTTAATCTATTTATAATAATTATAAATAGCTTAGACCAGAGTTATTATTCGACACAACGCTCAATGTACATCTGCTATAAACACTGGTTATAACATATTTATTTTTCACAGTTAGTGTAATGTAAATAATATATATACCAATATAATGTGATATTACATAATGATAAAAAAGCTGAAACAACTTAACTAAATAACGCTCTTTGAATGGCAATGTCTACTTAATGGCCTGGCGGGTTCGAATCCTGGTCGAAGTCAGAACATTTACAAAGATTTTTAATTTATGAAAAAAGACCTGTTTAGGTATTTCGAAAATGACGCGCAGATATTTTCAAAAAGTTCCGCGGCGCGGTATTTTGATTCCCGCGTAGGTCTGAACAAAAAAAAAGAATTGAATTTTATTAGAATTAAGTTAAGTATTATTATTATTATTCGAGTTTAAATTTAATCTGCCTTTGAAGATTTGATAGAGGTTAACAGTTTTAGACTTATTCAGGAAGCTCTAAATATTTAAATTTGAATGTTATTAATAGAATTTACATTAATTTATTTATAGGAGCTCCGGTATTACTACATTTTTCGCGTACGGTTTGCCATGTAAAACGCGATCTTCATGAATTAAAATTTTTACATTTTCTTTTTTTGTGGCTCGACCTAACGCCACGTACAGTTGCCCGTGAGTAAACATATCCGACCTGAGATCTACCCCTACACGACTTAAAGTTTGCCCTTGACTTTTGTGAATGGTCATCGCGTAGGACAACTGTAAAGGAAATTGACGGCGGCACATTTCGAAGGGACTTTTTGGATCTATTTGAGTTTTGAAAGTTATACGCGGAATTAGATATTCGTCTGTGCCCGACGATTTTTGAACTGTTATTAATCGCGGCGACCAATTTGTTACTATTACTTTGGTACCGTTT
This sequence comes from Xanthorhoe designata, assembly GCA_963582015.1. Taxonomy (NCBI): domain Eukaryota; kingdom Metazoa; phylum Arthropoda; class Insecta; order Lepidoptera; family Geometridae; genus Xanthorhoe; species Xanthorhoe designata. The sequence goes on along the minus strand of OY757029.1, from coordinate 17,192,651 downwards.
ACCAATCCGTCATTGAAACTAAGATTCCGCATGATCATACAAATGCATCCGATTTTGAGCTTAAGGTCGTGCTCTGGAACGCCTCTTGGTTGCATTCGGTTAAGTGCATCTGGCCCTAAAAACAACTCGTCTGCATTTTCATCTTCGACTTTATCGATGGAGTAAAAATGCAGAATTTCTCCATCTAACCGATCGAGTATTAAGTCATTTATTTCTCGAACGGCGTCGTTCCGTGTGCATAAAATGGCTCTATGTACGTTGGCACACGGTTCTATACGTAATAGGGGAAAAACAAAGTCAATTAAATCGTCTAATTCTGAAACAATTTCAATACCATCTAAATCAACTAAATTTTGAATGCCATTGCCAATAGGAAAAGGATTTGATGGTAATTTATTTGAGCCTAAATTTAATAAAAATTCAGCAAACTTTAAGTCATCCCTGCATCTTTGCGATGTAGCCAGGGAGAAAGATTTTACATTTTGCCAGATGCGCGATGTTTTAACCGATGCATTGAGGATGTCGGAATTGGTTTTTGCATTTGTAATAACAGGCGGCATCTGCCTAAAATCTCCTGCAAAGATGATAATTTTGCCCCCAAAAATTTTATTATTACGCAGGAGATCACGCAACGACCTATCCAGCAAATGAATCAAAAATTTATGAGCCATTGGGGCTTCGTCATAGATGATGACGTCCGCGTGCGATATTAATTCGGCTCTTTGAGTACCGTTTGTTATAAACCAAAATCCACTATCGTCCACCAGATCGATAGGGAGTTTAAACATGCTATGCGCCGTGATCCCTCCTTCGTAGTTTTGCGCCGCGATGGCAGAACTGGCAGTGCACAGCACTACTCCATTTAAGTTACCGCGCACGTAAGCGGAAATTACTTTTAATAATAAAGTTTTACCGGTACCCGCGGGACCATCGACGAAAATCGCAGTATTATTCGCGGACCGGAAACCGGTACAATTACAAAGTTTAACAACATAATCAAAGATATCATGTTGCTCTCGAGACAGGCGGGGAATCCATTCAGCCGCGAAATCCTCTAACGATTCGCGGTTGTGTTCTACGCGTTCCCTGCCTAACTCGGTAGTTGAATCTTCTACTTCTGGCAAACCGTGTTGTTTAAGAGTCGAACCGTGCTTCCGGAGCAACCTACTTATTTGAATGAGACACAAAGTGTGTACTCTTTCGATGTCCGCATCGCTACCTAACCTATGTGAAATATCTTCACTGAGTTGATTTTTAAAAGTGTCCCAGAAAGACGCGACTGGGACACCGTTTACTGCCAAACAAACGAAGAAGCTACGAAGGCGTGGTCCCGTTAAAAAGTTTGATGCCTCCAACATAGCTCTTTCGTATTCGACTTCATCATCCGCGAGACCGACTACTTTAGCAGCTTCCTGAAAAGTTTCACAATCGGGACCACCAAGAGATTTAAGATCACTGTAACTACGACACGGGAATGCTTTTAATAAAATTCTAAGATAAAACTGTTCACCTCTGTTAGGTGCGACCCAAAATAGACGCGCGACAAGCTCACCCCTCTGTCTTTTTGTGATAAATTTATTATTTGTTGTTTCCAAAATTTCCGTATTTTTTGTAGAGGGACGCTTTGAATGAATTATATATTTTTCAAAAAAGTCCAGGTACGTCAAAGAATCAAATTCGTCGCCTACGGGGCGGTTAAAATATGTTAACAGGTCCGAACCTGCTTGTTGCGCGGCTTCTACTTCAGTGCCTGGTTTAAAATAAACGTTTTGTTGATGTTCTAAATGCACGGACAGTTGTTTTACGTTCGGTTCGCGCGCGGTCACATCGAATTCTAACGTCCTCCAAGCAGCGTCGCTGGAGCCTATGTATCGTTTAGTGACGTACTGTTCTATTTCATTATTTTGATGTTCTTCCGGAACAATAGCTACGCGCGATTCGTCTGGACCTTTCGTTATGTATTTGAATAAATATTTAACAACTGTGCGTTGCGACGACACTTCCAAGTTGATGTGAGCATCGTATTTTAAAAGAAGACTTGAGTTGTACGGTACAACCCAAGTATCATTGACAATTACATCGGCACCGCGATATTTGATGGTGGCTTCATTTTTACTATCCCTACACAAGTTAATAAATCCTTTTTCATCAGAAAAAGTGGTGGCTGTCTCACGTTTTGGAAAAAATTTAGAACATTTACTTTTATCATTATCCCAACAAGGCAAATTGGTTCTATAGGAAAGACCGCAAGGACCGTGAATCATGTGATTCAAAACAGCTGTTCGTAATCTCCCTTGTGCCTCTGATGCATTAGGAATGTCTGCTCTGACAAATTTATCTATATCTATATTTTGGACAGGCCCGCCACCTTCAACCCTAAAACAAATGTGAGCATGAGGCAAACCTCGCTTTTGAAATTCAATTACGTGCATCATGTAAATACATTTACCGAACCAGTTACCACTTCGGATATCTCTTAGCAGTTCGGTAAGCTTCAAATTAAAAACTCTAGCACACACAGAAGGATTTACATAGCTGTTTTGAGTGGATGCTTGGATTTCGGGCCACTTGGGATTGCAGGTAAACGTCAAGAAAAATGACGGATTACCTAATCTACTTACAATTGCTATTGCATCACTGTACTTGCCTTTCATATATCGCGGCCCCCCAGTAAAAGAACTGGGCAAATAAACGCGACCGGGTACGAACCCCTCTCCCTGAATCGTCTCATCCTCACGAATTTGACGCGCGACTTCGATGCTCATTTCAACTTCTTGAAGTGGAGCGGACCTAAGTGCACTATCCGAGTTGTGTTTTTGTAAACTGGTTAAAAAGCGAAGGCGCTCTTCTATTATTCGGCAGTGCATATCTACCAACCACTCTTCCGAGAGTCTGCCTAGATACGAAAATCGCGGTTCCGACAAGAACAAGCAGCGAACGTACTTTGCTTGTGTTAATTTACTACCGTTATTATTTATTTTGTTCGGGTACCAACCTGCAACACCTTCGGGATAAAGAAGTGGGTACTGAAAACTTTCATATAATGGATGCATTATATCAACAGTGTGTGGTTTCTTGTCACCAATTTTCCACACTGCTATACAACGAGGTGTAAAATTCTCGCGCTCTGTACTAATTATAGCCGCAACCTCTTTACCAACCGGTACATCTCCTAAAATGTTACCGTGGGTTGAGCGAGACGTTTGTTGAAATTTAATAAAAGCCTCATCTGAGGGTTCTCTACTTAATCTTTTAAAACATTCAATAAATGGATTAACGTTATGCAAAAAGTTGGTAATGCAAATTACTACTTGACTATCAAGGTTCAACTCGGCGGCTCTTTGTACGCGTTCGTTTGAATCGCTAATGTACATTCCCAAGTTATTTGAGCTACCAGTGTAAGCTAAATCAAAGACTCTATGGTAGACTCGACCTTGAATTTTAAGAAAAGATAATCCCGGAGGTTGTTGGTACCCGTGAGAAACGCCTAAGGCACTGAAGGCAAATAGATTATTATACGGTCGCGGCCTATTCAAAAACGACGCGTTGGAGTAAAAGTCCTCCGTCAACGGCATTAAATTTTGTATATTGTTGGCGCCCGATCCGCAACACCATTGAATTCGCGATTTTTCTTCTTCAAACAGACACGCACTACAAATTGGACACCTAAAAATGTCTGAAGAAAACAAGCACGGTTTTTTTAAAGAAAATAAATTTACTACGTCTAATTCAGCGTCCCTCATTTGTGCTATGTTTTTAGATTGACGTAGCGGTACGTCAATATTACGGCTGTTTTTATTATATTTTGCAGTAGCTATTTGATTTATTTCGGGGTTCTGCTTGGTATAACGCTCTACAGCATCGCGATTAATTTCCGGATTTTCTTTTGTATATTTTTTTACCGCATCGCGATGAACTACAGGATTTTCTTTTGTATATTTTTTTACCGCTTTAAGATTGATTTCGGGATTTTCTATTGTATATTTTTTAACGGCATCGCGATGAATTTGCGGATTTTCAGATGAATATTTCTTAACGGCATCGCGATGGATTTCGGGATTTTCTGTATTATATTTTTTAACGGCTTCGCGATTAATTTTTGGATTTTTTTTGGTATAATTTTTAACGGCCTCGCGATTGATTAGTGGGTTTTTTTTATTATATTTTTTAACCGCATCTAAATGAGCGTTTGCTTTTGTACATTTCCTACCTCGTTTTATTTTTTTGGGTCGACCTCTCTTCGTTGACGACACAGGGGTGTCAACATTGTCTACTATAAGTTCCGAAAACATGTTTTGCAGAACGACAACTGGTTTTTCTATTACGTTTGTTGCCACAGCCACCGGTATTTGTTTGGACGTGGTTATTTTGTTATTTTTTATTTTCGCGACTTCAGATTTTGTGGTGTCTGCGACAAGAAACGTTTCTACCACCGATCCTGGGGCAAATCCAAGCAACGTTGATTGGGAATCGGATAATTGACTGTCTGTTGATGGGCATTCGAACTCGAAGTCGGTTAATGACTCGATGGATGGTGACAATGCAGATTCAGTTTGGAGTTCTGTCGGCACAGGTTTTGTTTTAATTGACAAACTAACAAAGTCGTTAACGGACGTCTGGGTTAAATCTGAGTCGAGTTTTGTGGAAGATTCAAACCCATCATTGAAATTGAAACCATCTAGGATGGTATTTGAAGTTTGTGATGTTAATTCTTGGGTTGAATCTGAGTCGAGTTTTGTGGAAGATTCAAACCCATCAAAACCATCTAGGATGGTATTCGAAATTTGTGATGTTAATTCTATAATTTCATTGTCCGTTGTATCATGATCGAATTTAACTCGGAGTCTGTGTAGTGAGTACTCACCTACACCTGTGTTTCGTTTCAACAGCAATCTGGCCAATTCGCGAATGGTATTACATTTAAACAAACGTGCTACTCCGTATGGGGAATATTTGTTAGAGTCATCTACGGCATGACTGTTAAATAAATAATATGCACCATCGAATCTCCAAAAAGAAACTGTATAGCCTTGCCCGGTAAATATCACGCTATCCGTCTCATCGTTGTGGTTTGCGTCGAAAACCCTGGATTCAATTAAGTTTGCGAGAGTTAAAATGCCGCTTTCATTTTGATCAATTTGAGGAAATAATCCATTATCAATCCAATTGTCGCTCATTTTTTCAATTTTAACTATATCGTTACCGACGACAATCTCCGTAGGCAATTCCTCGGGATTCAAAAATATTTCACCCCTCGGTAGAAATGGTTGTAGTGACATATATAACGTGTCACCACTTTGAAGAATGACATCGATATCATGACAAGTCAGATTTCGATGTCTTAAAACTGACAATACGGACGCGCAAGCAGACATTGCCACACATTGAGCGTTATTACCTGCATATTGAATGCTGCCTTGGTGTGTGGTACCTAAAACATCAACAAAAATGCAAGCTCAAGTGCAATTCTATTTTTAGTAGGGGCTATAATTTGTTGTTAGAGCGCATCAAAAATACATAACCTATTACGGATCATACATACCCTACAAAAGGTGGTTTAATAATGTTTGAGTGTAGACGATTTTTTTCTCCCTCTTGTAATAAAAGAACAAAAAAGACTTTATTATTTTTACATTACATAAAATTACATCATAGGTTTTGTGATAACAAACGTATTGTGGCATGAAAAGTGTGTGGTAGTTATATTGCTATTCCTATTTAAGTATTATAATACATACTTAATTATTGATATTTATTATTGATGGATGTACTCCATTATGTATAGGAGAGAGGGGGCACTTTCGAACAGAGGCAGTTTTGAATTACTTAGTGGTTTTATGAATGCATCCTTTATCTTTTATAACCTCCGAAACCTAAGAAATACTCCTAAAACACTGAACTTCACATCTGTCAGTTCCCAACTAACGTCAACGACAGTGTAATTTTGAAAATAATTATAAATATAATTTATTTATTTAGGATATTTATATTACCTATAGCCCGTGTATATAAAATGAAAATTAATTAGATCTAAAGCAAGTTTTTTATCTAAAAATGTTTATTTATGAAATATGGTATCGGGGCAGATTTAAAATAAAATACTGGGGCACTTTTGAATAAATTGTTTTGAAAGCCGTTGAGGCTATTTATTTTTTATTTTATAGTTAAAGCATTTAAAGTAAGTTTCTAAAATTGTTTTGTTATATTTTTATAGTTGAGGTATTATACAGATTATTTTATTTGATTATTTTGCAATATTCATTTAACGAATAAAAATAAATTAATTTGATCTTGTTCAAGACTGCCCCGGACTGTTCCAACTATGATTCATTTTATTTAACTAATTATTAGTGAAGGTATAAGAGTGCAATGCTCAATGATAACTTATGATGCAAATAACTTAAATATAGTGTTAATAATATTCAAAGTTAATTTGTTTTTTTTTTATCCTCGGTTTTCAAAACTGCCCCTAGGGGTTTTTTTTAAATGGAAATTGTTGGATTTCTATGGATTAAAATAAGTAAATATAATTTTTATTATTAAGTAAAAACCTTATCCTTATCTATAAAATACAATACATCAACGCCATAAGAGAGATAGTGTTTGAAGGTGCCCCCCTCTCCCCCTACCTACATACAGGTGAAAAATTTACTTTGTTACAAAAAGTTCGGGAAGGGTGAAAAAAATACCTAGTGAAAGAAAACAACATCATATAATGATAAATTATTTAAAGGTCAAATGTGTTCATGAGGTTTCATATACTTACTTACCATTGACTCATAAAGTTAGAAAAACAAAAAACAAAATGATTGCTGATCTAGGTAGCCAATTTCAGTCAATATAGATAAAAAGATAAATCGTTTATATTAAAATATATAAAATAAATAAATATCCCTAGACATTCCACACAGTGTCATCTAGTCCCAAGCTAAGCATTTTAATGCTTGTGTGTGTTATAGTAACCAGATGACTGTTATACTACATCGATACATTTTTTTTAATTGTAAATATATACATATTTATACATATTATACATAGAAAATAACCAGACACGAAACAAATATTTGCAGATCATACAAACATTTGTCCCGTAGCGGGGATCGAACCCGCAACCTCTGCGTCTCAAGCGGGCTATCGCCCACTGTGCCACAGAGGTCGTTGGTAGGACTTCAAGGATCACTTCACATTTTTCAACCTCCCGAATTGTTTGTAACAAAGTAAATTTTTCACCTGTACGTTAGTATACCTACATACGTTGGAGTACATCCATTATTTTATTGAGCTATGTATAATATTAATGAAAAGCAATAGTATACCTACCACACACTTTTCATGCCACAATACGTTTGTTATCACAAAACCTATGTTATAGACAGAAAAACATTCAGACCAGGAACAAATATCTGTAGATCATACAAACATTGTCCCGTGGCGGGAGTCAAACCCGCAACCTCCGCGTCTCAGGCGAGCCTTCGCCCTCTGCGCCACAGAGATCGTC